>OU026112.1:2445000-3045000 GCA_907269075.1 Idaea aversata | reverse complement strand
CTAAGTAATAAAAATACATGTGTTATTACTGTTATTTCAAAGTCGTAATGCCCGGGCATTATGTATAATGACCATTAAGAGAGTGCAATGTGATTATAACTACTGACATAATCATATTGCCCGGGCATTATACATAATGCCTGTCACCTATTGGGCTGAGTAATAAAAATACATGTGTTATTACTGTTATTTCAAAGTCGTAATGCCCGGGCATTATGTATAATGACCAATATGAGAGTGCAATGTGATTATAACTACTGATATAATCATTTTGCCCGGGCATTATACATAATGCCTGTCACCTATTGGGCTAAGTAATAAAAATACATGTGTTATTACTGTTATTTCAAAGTCGTAATGCCCGGGCATTATGTATAATGACCAATATGAGAGTGCAATGTGATTATAACTACTGACATAATCATATTGCCCGGGTATTATACATAATGCCTGTCACCTATTGGGCTGAGTAATAAAAATACATGTGTTATTACTGTTATTTCAAAGTCGTAATGCCCGGGCATTATGTATAATGACCATTAAGAGAGTGCAATGTGATTATAACTACTGACATAATCATATTGCCCGGGCATTATACATAATGCCTGTCACCTATTGGGCTGAGTAATAAAAATACATGTGTTATTACTGTTATTTCAAAGTCGTAATGCCCGGGCATTATGTATAATGACCAATATGAGAGTGCAATGTGATTATAACTACTGATATAATCATTTTGCCCGGGCATTATACATAATGCCTGTCACCTATTGGGCTAAGTAATAAAAATACATGTGTTATTACTGTAATTTCAAAGTCGTAATGCCCGGGCATTATGTATAATGACCAATATGAGAGTGCAATGTGATTATAACTACTGACATAATCAAATAGGTGACAGGCATTATGTATAATGCCCGGGGCATTATACATAATGCCTGTCACCTATTGGGCTGAGTAATAAAAATACATGTGTTATTACTGTTATTTCAAAGTCGTAATGCCCGGGCATTATGTATAATGACCAATATGAGAGTGCAATGTGATTATAACTACTGAAATAGTCATATTGCCCGGGCATTATACATAATGCCTGTCACCTATTGGGCGGAGTAATAAAAATACATGTGTTATTACTGTTATTTCAAAGTCGTAATGCCCGGGCATTATGTATAATGACCAATATGAGAGTGCAATGTGATTATAACTACTGACATAATCATACTGTCACCTATTGGGCTGAGTAATAAAAATACATGTGTTATTACTGTTATTTCAAAGTCGTAATGCCCGGGCATTATGTATAATGACCATTAAGAGAGTGCAATGTGATTATAACTACTGACATAATCATATTGCCCGGGCATTATACATAATGCCTGTCACCTATTGGGCGGAGTAATAAAAATACATGTGTTATTACTGTTATTTCAAAGTCGTAATGCCCGTGCATTATGTATAATGACCAATATGAGAGTGCAATGTGATTATAACTACTGATATAATCATATTGCCCGGGCATTATACATAATGCCTGTCACCTATTGGGCTGAGTAATAAAAATACATGTGTTATTACTGTTATTTCAAAGTCGTAATGCCCGGGCATTATGTATAATGACCATTAAGAGAGTGCAATGTGATTATAACTACTGACATAATCATATTGCCCGGGCATTATACATAATGCCTGTCACCTATTGGGCTGAGTAATAAAAATACATGTGTTATTACTGTTATTTCAAAGTCGTAATGCCCGGGCATTATGTATAATGACCATTAAGAGAGTGCAATGTGATTATAACTACTGACATAATCATATTGCCCGGGCATTATACATAATGCCTGTCACCTATTGGGCGGAGTAATAAAAATACATGTGTTATTACTGTTATTTCAAAGTCGTAATGCCCGGGCATTATGTATAATGACCATTAAGAGAGTGCAATGTGATTATAACTACTGACATAATCATATTGCCCGGGCATTATACATAATGCCTGTCACCTATTGGGCGGAGTAATAAAAATACATGTGTTATTACTGTTATTTCAAAGTCGTAATGCCCGGGCATTATGTATAATGACCAATATGAGAGTGCAATGTGATTATAACTACTGACATAATCATATTGCCCGGGCATTATACATAATGCCTGTCACCTATTGGGCTGAGTAATAAAAATACATGTGTTATTACTGTTATTTCAAAGTCGTAATGCCCGGGCATTATGTATAATGACCAATATGAGAGTGCAATGTGATTATAACTACTGACATAATCATATTGCCCGGGCATTATACATAATGCCTGTCACCTATTGGGCAGAGTAATAAATATACAAGTTTTATTACTGTTATTTCTATTATATTTATAAAAGTATATAAGTATTCTATCCGTTGTCTGGCACCCATAACATAAGACTAGTTTCCTTCTTTCTTGATGTAGCTGTGTGAAATGTCCCACAATATTTATTATTTACTTATACTATTATCATTTCAAATCCTATACCTAACTATTCTATTCTATTTTAGATCTGAAAAATTTGAAGGTACCTAAAAGTTTTTAAATTTACCCACATCAAATATTTTTATTTATTAACCGACTTCAAAAAAGGAGGAGGTTCTCAATTCGTCTGTATGTTTTTTTTTTTTTTTTTGTGTGTATGTTACTCGATCATTCGAAGACAGCTCAACCGATTGAGATGATTCTTTTTGTGTTCGAAAAGTGATACCTCAGGGGTGGTCCCATAAAAATTTGGTGAGGATCTGATGAGGATCTTCGAAGTGATGAACAGAATTGCACCTCGAGAGTGCAGCAAATTGCTCATTTTTCGATTTCCACCAGTAGAATTGGCCCATAAACTAATAGTTACCGATAAATGGAATATCTGAAACCACCTTCTCATCAGAAAACTCTTCAATCGGTTACGATTACAGATTACAATTTGAATAAAATATTCGCTTTTGCCTCGCCGGACTGGGTTTGAATGAATTTTGATAGAAAACTCTATCCTAAATGAAGATCTGATGAGGATCTTCGGAGTGATGAACAGATCTGCACAGCGAGATTCAACAAATTGCTCAGGTTTCCATTTCCACGAATAGAAGTGGCCCATACACAAAAAGGATGAATGGGGCATCCGAAAACACCTTATTACCAAACTCTTCAATGGGTTACGATTAGGTACAGGTTGCAATTTGAAGAAACAGTCGCTTTCGCCTCATGGAGTAGAATTTTCAGTGACAGTGGCACTAAAAATGGTTAAATAAAAAATAAATAAAAATTTAAAAAACCGACTTCAAAAAAACCTGAAAAGAAAAACTAACAAAACCTGAAAAAAAAAACCAAAAAGTGAAAAATAATCCATTTCGGGTCACTAAGACAGCAGATAACTTAAACATAAGTACTTACTTGGAAGTCGGACTGGGTGACACCATGTTTTCTTTATACCTACCTCTCAACATTCAATCTAACCCAGTCAGACTTCCAAGTAAGTACTTGTGTTTAAGTTATCTGCTGTCTTAGTGACCCGAAATGGATTATTTTTCACTTTTTGGTTTTTTTTTCAGGTTTTGTTAGTTTTTTTTACTACCTACTCATATTGTAATGTTTCACTTACATATCTATACCTACTGTGATGTGACTTAGTATACTTTATGTTCCGAGCATTGTGTACGTACCTACTAAGGATGGCGAGAGCCTGGTGACCTGTATCACAGGTGTTTGTTTACTACCTATCACAGGCACCAGTCTTTCACAATTATTTAAGTGTAATTGCTCACTCAATTATTATGTAAGTACTTTATTCTAAAACTTGTTGACTTAAGTTTTTGTGAGAGAAATAAATTTTATATTGATTGATTGATTGATTGATTTAAGACATTAAATCAAAATTCGAAACACAAAAAACACATGGTATTATATATCTACGGAACCTCTCGTGCGCGGGTCCAACTCGTACTTGGCCGGTTTTATAAACAGATAGTGCTTACCGTTAAAGCAGGCTTACAATTAAGGAAAATATATGACTAAATGTCCTTAGATATTAATTTTATCTGACATTTTCCTTATAGTATTATAAGCATTATAAAAACAATTTTAATTTAAAAAAATCATCATTATTAATAACTGGCTAGGTTCAAGATACTGTACTGATTTTAATCCGGTTTTTGGCTACATTTATACTTATAACTAGCGGCCCGCCCCGGCTTCGCACGGCTATTTTGTGCATATATAAACCTTTCTCTTGAATCACTCTATCTATTAAAAAAAACCGCATCAAAATCCGTTGCGTAGTTTTAAAGATTTAAGCATACATAGGGATATAGGGACAGAGAAAGCCTTTGTTTTATACTATGTAGTGATAAAGGAAAAGAGGTCTGAAGCAACTTTGAAGCAAGTTAAAAAAATGAGTCTAAGGGACTTAGAAAAATAAGTTAATTGAACATAAATAAATATATAATTACTTACTAGCTGTCCCGGCAAACGTTGTTTTGCCATTTACAAAAAAAAACTAAATGAAACAAAATAAATATGTAGTAGCCAATTCTCAGACCTATTGAAAATGCATAAGTATTATATAATTTCATAAAAATCGGTCAAGCCGTTTCGGAGGAGTATGGTAACTAAAATTGTGTCACGAGAATTTTATATATTAGATAGGGATAAAGGAAGAGAGGACAAAAAGTCTGTCTGTAACTATTAGGAAGCAAATTTAAAAAAATATTTTTTTTAATTTCTATTTTCTTTCTTATTTTTATTAAATTTCTATTTTTTATTTTTATTATAAATATATCTTCTATGCTAATACAGGGTGGCTCTAAAATACGTTGACAAACAGTTTTTAGAATAATTTTATTGTTTAAATTAATACAGTGCTGAGTTCTAAATAATAAAAACTAGCGACCCGCTCCGGCTTCGCACGGCTATATTATGCATGTATTATACATATAAACATTCCTCTTGAATCACTCTATCTATTAAAGAACCGCATCAAAATCCGTTGCGTAGTTTTAAAGATTTAAGCATACATAGGGATATAGGGACAGAGAAAGCGACTTTGTTTTATACTATGTAGTGATATAGTATGAATGGGATAAAGTAGGTATCTGAAGAAGAGGTAGGTACGGAAAATCGTTGAAATTTTCAAAATTTTGAAAACTAATAAATATTTAAGATAAATAATACTATACTTTGTTTTTTTTATTAGAACTTACAGTACTACTGCGTGAATATAAACAATAAAGTTATTCAGAAAACTGTTTGTCAATGTATTTTAGAGCCACCCTGTATTTTACAGAGCAAAGATTTGAAACACTGGATCGATTTTGATAAAACTTGGGATGAGGAGTCAATAATTCATTGACAGTAACATTGGCTACTTTTTATCCCGATATTCCCACGGGATCGGGAGTTACGCAGGTGAAACAGCGGAGCGCTGCTAGTTCTCAATACAAATACAGAATGACCAGAAGGCCAATTCTCGTAAATAATATTTTTAAAATTACAATTCAATATCATTTCGATCACAAAATAATACCCTCAAAGTAGCTCAAAATACCCTCAAAGTTAGCTTTTTGTAAAAAAAAACGGACTTTAAGGGTATCTTTTGCAATCGAAATGCAATCGGGATGATATTGAAATGTAATTTAAACAATGTTATATACAAGAATTGGCCTTTTGACCAGATAAAAATAGGTATCTGTACAAAAATATTTGTTTGAGGCGGGAATCGAACCCGCAACCGTTTGTGTCGAGGGCGGATGTTTGCCACAGAGATCGTCAGCCTGCCTAGCATGAACACCAAACCACGATACGATAAAGTGATATAATTACATCAACTCTCAAAATATGATAGATAAAGCCCCCATGTTTAATTTTTATTTAAATTGCGATAAAAATTATGATAAAAATTCAACATGGCGGCTTTATCTATCATATTTTGAGAGTTGATGTAGTTATATCGCTTTATCGTATCGTGTTTTAGTCTCCATGCTAGGCATACAGGTCGAAAAAGTTCTATTTTTTAAATCTCTCTAAAAAATGAAACAAAAATAAAATTGGTCTCACTGTTTTATTAAATACTTCAAAACAAACAAAAAAACAAAATGTACAAGAAAAAAAAAATGCTTCAAAATAATTATTATTTACAAGAAAACACGGGAACTTCACTTATATCTAAAGGTCCTTTTACAATTGTAATAAAAAACGACGCGTTATCACGTGCGTTTTTTTATTAAAATAATAAAACAATCAAAATTTAAAAAAAAATGTTATTTTCAAAATACGTTGAATTAAAATAATTGTTCAAAATTGTTTTTTTTTACCAAAGATTATGAAATAAAAATACTTATAAGGTTATTTTTATGAATATACTATATTTTAAATATTTGCTATTAGACCAATAAATTGGAATGAAACATCAAATTGGCACTAAAATGGAGGGATTACATTTTCTCTTAGTTTCTTTTCATACACAACTTTTTAAATATTAGCTTGAATTCAAGTGGAGATTTCCTATTAGACCTAACAATACAACGTTGTTCCTGGTTAGAATGCTGTAGTGCCAGGGGCATGTAATTGATACAAAAACAAAAGAAATTTATTTTATAGAACCCAAATACTGATTTTTGAACCTGCATCCAATGGCAAATATCTAAATGGGTCTAAGAAAAAATATTCTAAAGATACCTGACCAACAAGTATCAATTAAAAAACGTCAAGCGTACTTTGCTTGAAGCTTGATGCTGCATTTGTTTAAAAATTGGAAGTCTCCACTTGTTTCTTATTTTAAAGCGTCTACGTTGTCCAATCAGACTTGTATTAGTGAAGTAATAAGGCATAATTTTAATATTAAGCATATATTTAAAGAATAAACTACGCCCACGGACACAACGAATTGGCGCCATTTTTCATACCATATTTCTAGAGAAAATAAACATTAATACTTCGGAATAAGGTACATAATTCGTTGCGTACGTCGGGCAAAGCCTATCTTTATTATTAGACTGTGCACATTTTATTGGAAAAAAACGCTGCGTTTCGTTCTATCAGTGTGAAAGCTCCTTCATAATGTGCACATCTTAACATTCTACATTTAAATATTTATAGTTTCCTAAGTTCAATAGGCACATTACAGTTTTTTTATTCTGCCACACCACAGATAATAATCTATTTTATAATATTATAGCTAAGCTATATTTAATAGGCTATTCGTTTTTATGATTTTTTAATACTTATATTTTTCTTATATTTTGGACCAGAAAAATTTAAAAAAAAGTCATTATGTGCGAAATAACTCAAAAACATTTTTAATAGAGACTGATTAATTTTCCTTTTTTGACTGTTGTGTAATAAATAGATTTAAATTGAAACTAAAAAATGTAAAATAAAAATATCAGATTTAAAACAAAAAAAAATCCGTTTTTTCCTCTTGCGTTCCGAAACTTTTAAACAACATTATTTTAGTTTTTTTCTTCATTTTCCTGGTCTAGATTAAGATAAAAGGACAACAATAAGCAACTTTTTATTTCATTACTAAGTATCGGGCGATTTAAAGTCTTAAGACAGAAAATCTGTGTGTCTGCAACTAGCGATTGACCATAGAAAAACTAACTTCATACATTAATTTCTCTTCAATATTGTCTATTGCTGTAGGCACCATTTTTTTTTAATTAGTTGTTTTCTTTCTGACCATTTTGTGCTTTATTTATCAGACACTCATGCGCACCTATATATTTAATAATAACTACTAATACAACTGTGGCATTTTACTGTTGATTTTTTTTAAAGTTAACTTTTATTTACTAATGAAGACTTTAGTTTTTTGTGTAAGTATAGTTTATTTAGTCCATACCATAGGCTGACTGCATGTAAGTTTTTCTATTATTTTTTAAAAATGGTATCACTATTGGTTATTTTTTTGTATGGCAACACTTACAAAATGCCACAGCGTATTTAGAGTGCGCGCTAGAGAAGTCTGCGCGCGGACGTGTTGACAAAAATGTTTCTGGAAATATTTTTGTTTGAAGGTAACCTAATTTAGTCCTTAAGCTTTAAGTTTGTATTTTAACCAGAAACTGGAATCTTAAACCTAGTAGAATTTAAGGCAAAGCTGTGTAAGTATATCTATTATCGATAAACACACTTGAATATAATTTTAGTAATGTTTTTCTCTTTTCTTAGTATTAGTGTTTATTAATAAATAAATAAAGGTGAATTAGTCGGGAGTAGGGCCTGAGCTCCGGAATTCCGGTTTTATTAAAATTCCGGAATTCCGACTTATTTCAGTATCGTTTGTAATACCAGAATTGGTAAGAGCAAAACCGGAATATCGATATCGTTTGTTAAGAGTCGAAAAGGCAGTTTTCTAAGACGGTGGCAATAGAGGACAATGCTTCAAGTATTAAAAAACAATACCGCCTACTAATGTCGAGGCTGAACGCGAGTTTTCACCAGTTTCTTACATTTGTAATCGTGTTAGAAGTTCTCTAACAGACAACAGATTTAACGTACTGACTTTTTTGTAATTTCACATCCAACAAAAGTTCTAGATGATAGATTCCTGAATTTTTAATTTTAATTACAGTTCTGAACAGCTATTTATTATTCCTACCTAAATTACCCCTTCATTTCGATAACACCAATTATTCAATTATTCAATAAATATTTTGTATACCTATTATGTTTAAAGGAAGCATCGAATTCCGGAATTCCGGAACTGGATAGATCAATATTAAAACTCAATTCCGGAATTGAAAAAAGGACCGATATTCAAGCCCTAGTCGGGAGTGTTCACAGCTATGTTTAATTTTTTTAAAAATAGCTTTATAAAATCCGCGCGCATACATACCCGGAGCACACTCTATTCTATTATTTTCCTCAAATCTTACTCAACAGTATTAATAGTTATAGTTTTTCCTTTAGGATCATCGAATCGGTCCATGGTCCTGATATCCAGCATCATCATGATACCGTAGAATGTTATCGACAGCAATATGAAAGTGACAAACAGACCTGCCCATATCGGAGCTGAGAAGAAACCGACACAGTTGTACGAGTCACCGAAGGCCCGAGTTGTGTTGTCAGCGAAGAATGGCTGAATCTGTTAAGAAATAAATACATAAATATCACTACATAGTATAAAAACAACATACAGACGAATTGAGAACCTCCTCCTTTTTTTAAGTCGGTTAAAAATAAAGTCACTTTTCGCCGTCCCTATGTATGCTTAGATCTTAAAAACTACGCAACGGATTTTGCTGCGGTTTTTTTAAATAGATAGAGTGATTCAAGAGGAAGGTTTTTATGTATAATATATGCATAAATATTACAGGACATTCCACACATCGCCATCTAGCCTCAAGCTAAGTAACTACACTTGTGTTATGGGTGCTAGACGACGGATATACTACTTATATACTTTTCTTTTGCAAATATATATCTACTAGCGACCCGCCCCGGCTTCGCACGGTTAAATTATGCATGTATTATATATTTAAACCTTCCTCTTGAATCACTCTATCTATTAAAAAAGAACTGTATTAAAATCCGTTGCGTAGTTTTGAAGATCTAAGCATACATAGCGACAGACAGCAGAAAGTGATTTTGTTTTATACTATGTAATGATACTAATATTAAGTATAAAGTTTTTTTTTGTTGGTAACAAAAATAGACTCCGAAACTACTGGACCGTTTTTGATGAAAATTGGTATGATGATTATTGAGGAGTAGCTGTGCCACGCGGTTTCACCCGCGTAAGTCCCGAGCCCGTGGAAATATCAAAATAAAAAGTAGCCTTCCTCGATAAATGGACTAACCAACACAAAAATAATTTTTCAATTCGAACCAGTAGTTCCTGAGATTACCGCGTTCAAACAAACAAACTATAACAAGACGCGTTCCCGGAACATGACGCATGACGTCATCTTTTTTGTGAATGCAGGTGTTCGATCAATTTAATACACGTTATACAAAAATGAGTTTAATAGTAACAGTATGCTTCATAAGTGCATTATCAGTTTGCTACCATAATACTATAAACAAGTATTGGACTTACGACCTTCTTCTTATAGATGTTACACACAAACATAAATACTTGAATTAAAAGTACTCTAAAAGTACTAGTGTGATTATTATTTTCAACACGTTAGCTATGTGTTTAGTTGTGTGAGTGGTATAAGCCGCCACCCGCTACACCAACCGACGTGGGTTCGATCCACATTGTTATAATGTTCAAATAGTGCTGTACAGGATTGTAAACGTTACGGTGGGCACTGGGCAGAGACTTTTAAACGTTGATTTTACGATTTTAAACGCTGATTTTAGTAAAATACTGTTGACTTTAGTATAATACTGTTGACTTTAGTATAATACTGTTGACTTTAGTAAAATACTGTTGATTTTAGTATAATACTGTTGACTTTAGTATAATACTGTTGACTTTAGTATAATACTGTTGACTTTATAGTATAATACTGTTGACTTTAGTATAATACTGTTGACTTTATAGTATAATACTGTTGACTTTAGAAAATACTGATGATTTTAGTAAAATACTGTTGACTTTAGTAAAATACTGTTGATTTTAGTAAAATACTGTTGACTTCAGTATAATACTGTTGACTTTAGTATAATACTGCTGACTTTAGTATGATACTGCTGACTTTAGTATGATACTGTTGACTTTATAGTATGATACTGTTGACTTTTATACCTTCAAATCGTCGAAGTTCAAGCTCTTAGTCCCGTTCCCTGCTGAAAAGGTGACAGTTGGAGCGCAGCGGTATGAGAAGTCAACCTGGGAGTACACTTCCAATTCAGGGAACAGGGTTTGCGTGGTTCCCGATGACGTCACTGTCGCTGACTCTGAAAAATTACAAATTTATTTTTACAAAATGATTCGCTCTGCGGTTTCACCCCGCTCCCCTGGGAATTTCAGGATAAAAAATAGCCTATGTTATTCGTAATGAATCAATGTATCCTCATGCCAAGTTTCATCAAAATCGGTCCAGTAGTTTCAGAGTCTATTTGAAAACTACTGGAACTACGTCTAGCGAACTAGCGTCAGGAACTCCCGCATCCGGGGCAGCCTTCATGTCCGAGACATTGCAGATAAATTGCAAGAATGTCGCCTACGCTGGTACGTTCACGTCTTGCGAAAACCGGCTAGTTACGTGGGGAACAAATGTCTTGCCATGGCGCCTCCGCCGCCGGGCCGTGGCAGACCCAAGAAGTGTTGGCTTGACGTCGTAAAGGGTGATATGCGTGCAAATGGCCTTACTAACCAGGATGCCGAAGATCGTGTGAAGGGGAGGCGTAAAAGTAGGAAAGCGGACCCCGGGCTCCCGAGAGGGATGCAAACGGGAACATCGCTCGGATGATGAGTTTCAGAGTCTATTTGTTTAAAAAAAATCTTTCCTCTTAATTATATTAGACTAGCGACCCGCCACGGCTTCGCACGGCTATATTATGCATGTATTATACATATAAACCTTCCCCTTGAAACACTCTATCTATTAAAAAAACCGCATCAAATTCCGTTGCGTAGTTTTAAAGATATAAGCATAAGTAGGGATATAGGGACATAGAGACAGAGAAAGCGACTTTGTTTTATACTATGTATTGATTAGAAGTAGAAGAAGGTACATTAGAACTCTTTGGTTGGGTCCTTTTTGTGTGAGGATGGAGTAGGCTTACCCTGTACCTAAACTACCCTCTCAGCTTAGTCGACCATGTCCAGATTAAAGAACTCGTCAATATATCAGGAGTCAATTAAGTCATGGGTTTCATTAAAATGTTTTCTTTCACCGTAAGGGCAATGTCAATTAGAGCACATAAATATATCCAAAGAAAAAACTTATAAGTACAGTCGGCTGCATAATTGCAGCCCCTGGTAGAGTTAGAAAATTACTTTTATTGGAATGTTTTAATTCTAATAATTTTTGTTTGATAAATTGATGAGTAAGAAGACTTTAAATTTCAACTAAAGCAGGTGTCTAGAATCTTGCTTGTGTTGAAAACATTCTTTTATCAACCATTTTCGAGCTCTACGGTGGGTCTGTAATTATGCAGCTGACCGTATATATCTGGCTGGAATCTGACTTCATTCCTTTGCGTAGATTTAAAGTTTTAAGAACACATAGGGACAGACAGCGAAAGCAACTTTATTTTATACTACGTAATACGTAATGATAATCACATTATTTTCTTTAATTCTGTTAAATTAATTTAAACTTGAAGAATTATACTTACCAAAGAACCAATAACCAGCAGCCTTCTTAAAGTTCAATACTAGTATATTATTGCCGTAGTTCAGAGTTGTATTTTGAGTGCCCAATGTCTCATTATATGAAGTGCTCGTGGATGATAGGCCTTCGACTTTGATATTGTTGGTTCCTTCTTGTATTTGAATAGTTTTAGCGTAGAAGAGGAGGCCGTCTACGTTAATCGTGGAAGAGGAGTTCTCAGCTGCTTGTCTGCGGTATCGTAAATGTTCCTCGGGGATAACCCACGATGGATTTTCAGCTGTATAAATGGCGATTAAGTTCGGATACTGGGCCTGTAGTTTCGTAAATATACTGGCCATGAAGTCGTTGTGTCGACGAAGGAGATCGAAACGTGATTCACCATCTTTCGCGTCTTCCAAGTCAATGTATAAGAATTTTGAAGTTCCCGGCTTTATTTCAGCAGGTAGGCTATCTTCTGTCAATTTCACATGGTCTATCTCTTCGGGGTTGGCTAAGGAATCCAGAGCTAGGAGTGGATCGGAGACCGAAGGCAGGTAAAGTCCATCTCCAAGGTTGTTGTGGAGGAATGGGAACGCAGTCTCCCCATCGCCGTTTTTGCGTGATAAATCCTCGACGGATAATGTTTTCTCGATGAAGGCAACAGTGAATGGCTGTTGAGCGAGTTCCTTTGCCAGAATATTGCCGAATTCGTCTGTCGTTGTGGTTTGGAGTGGATAAGACTTCGAAGGAAGCTTTGCGAGATCACCCCATAAGAAAACTGGTACCACACTTGCGTTACAAGCTACACTTAACAATAAAACAGTGAACACTGTACGGCTAAACGCCATTTTTACTTATTTTAACTAAACTAGGACTAAAAAATATACTTTTAGCCCGGAAAAATGGCCAAAAGAAATTGGGCGATGACGAAAAGATGTGAACATCAGTCATGTGAAAAATGATCATATGATTGGCTAGATTTGACGGTTGTCTATGGTTTTTGGTGTTGGAAGTGGAGAAAAACTAATTTTATTTTCTTTGGACAATACAATTTCCTAGTTTCAGTGCTTTTGTATTCAAAACAAAGCTTTATTTGTTAAAAAAATAAAATACAAATGCAGCCATCCCTTTTTTTTTAAGAAAAATATTACATAATATTATTTAACATACAAAGTTGCCATTGTAAAAAATGTAAGAGTTTTGTCTATGCGAAATATGACGATGTCAAATTCTCATATGCGTCACTGTCAAAAATTCCACAGAGTATAAACTGCTTTTTTTCTTTAGAGAAAATAGCTTCGCACTACTTGTGCCTAATAACCATTAGCCAAAGTTAGGCAGCGTTTGATTACTCTCAAAGTAATCGCATGTTTTTATACGGATACACTATTTATTTCTATATCTATGGGATACACATGTTATTTAGAGGATACCTACTATAAGAATACTAGCGACCCGCCCCGGCTTCGCACGGGAGCAATAAATTTAATGTCTGTAAAATAATAAATAAATGTCGGTAAAAACAATGTTCACAACTTTTTTTGTCATTAGACTATACCTAACTACCTATGTATGTTTACTTTCGCTACGCGCCCGCCGCCGCTGCCCCGCGGTCCTTGCATTTAAAATCTGTAATATTAATTTGAATTATATGCTGTAAACAAGCTGTAAAGAACCATATTGATCTATATCAAATGCACAATATATTTCAGGTACTTACCTACTTGATTGGATATGGATTAATGCTGTATTGCTAAAAATCGCTTTGTAAATAAGCCATTATGGTTAATGTTGAATGGTTAATATAAAAATGGTTTTTGTGGGACATAGTTGTGGGGTGATTGTGGGTTATTATAACTCGTACTAGTTGAAAGATCTCGTATTGAGCCAGCGTTTGCAATTTAAGCGCAAAAAAATGTGTTTATTTACGACATCACATTAGAAACCTCTAAAATTGTCAGTGTTCCTCTAATATATTATGCATGTATTATATCTATAAACCTTCCTCTTGAATCACTCTATCTTTAAAAAAAAACCACATCAAAATCCGTTGCGTAGTTTTAAAGATTTAAGAATACATAGAGACAGGACTTTGTTTTATATCTACCTACTACTATGTAGTGATGAATAATGAAAGGCTCTAGGGCCCGTATTAATAAATCGCTCTCAATATCGATCTTGAGTGCGTATCAATCGAGTGAGTCTTGAGATTTGGTCACTATCTTAAGTTAGGCGTTAATTAATAGATAAAACTCAAGTTTTAACCAGGCTGATATCGCTCTTGAGATTTGAGACTGAACTTGAGAGCGACTTTGAATATACCGCTTTGTTCTTACCTTGAATGATATGTTCTTACCGTGTGGTAGGTAGTGTCGTCATATTTTGCTGTCAACTTGTTTTTAATTTGAAAATATTTTAAAAAATGTAAGATTTGTATGGCCCGCAATCAGACTTGAGTTCACGAAACTACATCTTGAGACATATCTTGAGAGCTGAGTTTGATTTATTAATACGGTATGACTCAAGTGATACGTCGCTCTTTAATCGCGTCTTAAGATAGGTTTATTAATCAGCGCAACAACTCAAGAGCAAACTCAAGATTGAAATCGATATTGAGTTCGGTTTATACGGACCTAGGAGTTGTGAGGTACGAACGTGAAATTCTATGCTGATGTTTTAAAAGGTTCGGAAAACATCTTGGTACAATCCACGGTCAAAAGTAACGTTTACAATCCTGTGCAGCACTATTTGAACATTATAACAACGTAACCTGTGGATCGAACCCACGTCGTCGGTTGGTGTAGCGGGTGGCGGCTTATACCACTTACACAACTAAACACATAGCTAACATGTTGACAAATAATAATCACACTGAGTACCTACCTACTTTTAATTCAAGTAGGTAAGTATATAACGTCTATTAGAAGAAGGTCGTAAGTCCAATACTGTCTTGTTATTAGTACCTATTATTGTAGCAAACTGATCATTTATTTAGGTATGATCCATACTGTACTTCTGTAAACGACACCGAGACTACATGAGTAAGAATACAACCATGTGCCGAGACCTTACCGTCACGTAGAAAAAACCGGCCAAGTGCCTCTATTCTGTATTCTGTTTTCAAATGCAAAAAAATAGATGGTGCTAGTGGTAAAAATACATGAATGAAGGGTGAATGACGGTTTACGGTCTATGACGTATTAAAAAAAAACTACTTACCAGATCTCGTTCAAACCAATTTTGGGTGGAAGTTTGCATGGTAATGTTTAAAAATGTTTATTTTTTTTAGTTTCATCATTCTTTTATTTTAGAAGTTACAGGGAGGGGACACTCCTTTTACCACTTTGGAAGTGTCTCTCGCGTAAACTATTCAGTTTAGAAAAAAATTATATTAAAAACCTCAATATCATTTTTGAAGACCTATCCATAGATACCCCACACGTATAGGTTTGATGAAAATTTATTTTTTGAGTTTCAGTTCCAAGTATTATCATCATCTCCCTGCCCTTATCCCAATTTATTTCAGTTCCAAGTATGGGGAACCCTAAAATTTATTGTTTTTTTTTCTATTTTTGTGTGAAAATCTTAATGCGGTTAATACATCTACTTACCAAGTTTCAACAGTATAGTTCTTATAGTTTCGGAAAAAAGTGGCTGTGACATACGGCAGACAGACAGACATGATGAATCTATAAGGGTTCCGCTTTTTACCATTTTGGCTACGGAACCCTAAAAATGCAAAGAACTTAGAAACTTCTTTACCACAGTGAAATACTCTTTTTGAATGGTCATTGACAACAGCAGTATAAGGCGTTTTGTGTCATAATTTCTACATCCTGCACAAAAGACTCAATCTTTTTCCTTACTCAATGTATTTACTTTGATTGTATCTACTGCTGATAAGTATTAATTAAAATACTTAGTTATGAGAGTTCTAACAATTATTTTATTAGCATCATTACTTTATTGCTGCGCAGATAAAGATGGCGTCCCCGTATTTGTAATAGACGACCAAGATGCTACATCTGAATGGTACGTAGAAGCCGATCCGTTTAAGAAAATGAGCAGCAACTCCTTCTCAGATTTAGTAACAGAAACCAACAAACGTAGCAGTTGCGTTATTATATTCATCGAGGAACAATTTAGCACAGAAGATATATCTTTGAAAGACGCTTTAGGAACGCCATATTTACATTTAAGAAGAAGCCTAAATGAAGATAAAGCAAAATACTTACCTTCCGTGTCGCAACCTTACAGGATATTAACTCATTTATTCCCGCCAAAACAATCAAATATAGTTTACCTATCTTCAGCAGAACATTTTGAACTACCAAATAATTATTTGAATTACTTTTTCGTGAGTTTCCAAGACTCGCCGAATGCAACCCGGACGCAGTCTCTAAGGCATCACGATGCAATTATGCATCAGATCGTTTTTAAAGTAAAAGAATCTAAAAGTGGACCGATTACTGCTTTTTACACTGGAAAGAGGAACCCTGTTACGATTGAAAAGATTGATTACACTATGAAAAACTATAGAAGCGAAAACGATGACATAATTCGATCGGATCAGGCGCTATTCAGGCTATCTGGTTAATATCATTTTATTATCTACTAGCGACCCGCCCCGGCTTCGCACGGCTATATTATACATATAAACCTTCCTCTTGAATCACTCTATCTATTAAAAAAAACCGCATCAAAATCAGTTGCGTAGTTTTAAAGATTTAAAGCATACATAGGGATATAGGGACAGAGATAGCGACTTTGTTTTATACTATGTAGTGATAGTGACTTGCTGCGCTCTGCGGTTTCACGTAACTCCCGATCCCGTGGGAATATCGGGATAAAAAGTATCTTAAGGTGAAAGGGTACCTGCGCTCTCTCCATACAAACGTAGTCGACTGTTTCCTCCCTGGGTAATGACACTAGCACAAATATTTTTGTGCCATAAAACCTATAACTGCCATGACTATGCCTCTATTTTTTGGTTATTCTCATTTTCTAATTATCATAGAAATTAAGATAAAAAAAATAAAACAACAAAAAATAGAGGCATGGTCATGGCAGTTATAAGTTATATGCACCAAAAATATTTGGTCTAGTGTCATTATCCAGGGAGAAAACAGTCGACTACGTTTGTAATAGTTTGTATGGAGAGAGCCCCCGGTACCCTTTCCTCTTAAGTTATTCCCAAAGAATCAATGTATCGTCATACCAAGTTTCAAAAGCGGTAGCTCTTACGTGTTCCATCAATTAGGTTTAACTTATGCAATATTTGAAGTAGATTGGACCAAGGAATCACGTTGTCCCATACAAACTTTGCCCCCCTTTTTTCACTCCTTAGGGGGTAGAATTTCGGAAAATCCTTTCTTATCGACCCAGTTGGCACAATGGTCACCACGCCGGACTGCCAACACAGCGTTGCGGTTTCGATTCCCGCCTCAGACAAGTATTTATGCTTAGATATTTCTTTGAGGTCTGGTTGTTTCTATGTATTATAAGTATATATTTACAAAAGAAAAGTAGGTATATAAGTAGTATATCCGTTGTCTAGCACCCATAACACAAGTCTAGTTACTTGGGGCTAGATGGCGATGTGTGGAATGTCCTGCAATATTTATTTTATTATTTTATCGGATGCCTACGTCATACAAAGAACACACCCTCCAAGTTTCAGGTCTCTACGATCAGCGGTTTAGGCTGTGCGGTGATCCGTCCGTCAGTGAGTCAGGACAAATAATTTAATATGTATAGATTAAAATATTTTTAAGGAAAAATGCATCTTCAAAAATTGCGACTAAGACGAGACTCGAACTCGCATCCTTTGAATACCGTTCAAATGCGTTCTTCTTAAATTCGACTATGACGGTACTTGGCTAAGTGGCGGAATTGGGAATTGAACGGTATTCAAAGGATGCGAGTTCGAGTCTTGCTTAGTCGCAATTTTTGAAGATGCATCTATAATATAAAAATCAATTGCTGTTCGTTAGTCTCGCTAAAACTCGAGAACGGCTGAACGGATTTATCTTATCTTGGTCTTGAATTATTCGTGGAGGTCTAGGGAAGGTTTAAAAGGTGAGAATTTAAAGATCAGACTTACGCGGGTGAAACCGCGGGGCGCAGCTAGTTTTTCCTTAAAAATATTTTCAGATAGCCCAGTGCAGGCTTAGCACTTTAAAAAAAATAAATAAAAAACTGGTTGCCTGTAAAGTCGGTATACGGGCGAAAGTTTTACGTGACAACAACTGTGCTCGAGTGGAAGGGACGCGTGCCTTTCACTTTTTATGTCTGTCTCTCTCGCTCTTAGGCGGGCTAACCATGCCCGAGTGGAAGGGACGCGTGCCTCTCACTCGCTCTCATTGTGAGCGCATAACGTCAGCGGAGCGTAACGCAGTTTCTTGAAGTGTCACCCGGCAAACCAATTTATAAAACGTCACGTCAAAAAAAATAAAAATCATGTATAGATTAGTTGTAAAAGCCAATATTTTCCACAGGCGTATATTCCGAGACACCGATTCGTACAGTCCGTTATACAGAAATGCCAGAAGTGACCAGAGACTTTGATGGTACTGAAAAACAAAGCTCATGGACAGACGTTGCTTACACGGACTTCGAGCTGAGATTTATATTTGATCATACGGATAATTCATGGATGTTATGTAAATATATATTACTAGCGACCCGCTCCGGCTTCGTACGGCTATATTATGCGTGTATTATACCTACATATAAACCTTCCTCTTTAATCAATGTATCTATTAAAAACAAACCGCATCAAAATCCGTTGCGTGGTTTTAAAGATCTACGCATACATAGGGACAGGACGCGGAAAGTGACTTTTTATCACAGTTGCTCATAAAGTGGATCTTATTAAACCGCTTTTAGGCTCATAATGCAACGTAATACACGCGTGCGATAAAAAAAAATCCAACTAGTGTTGGAAAATAATACGTCATCCCGATATGTCAAATACGTATCTTACTGCTAATGACATATAGTAGATGAAAAATTCTTAAGGACATCGTTCAAATCGTACCCAAAAATTAACGTGCCGGCCACAAAAAAAAATGTTTCTATCTTGTAGAGAATAACATTTTAAATAATGTTTAATAAGGCAACAAAGAGCTACGATGAACCATCGTTGAGTTATTTTACATTGAAAACCCAAAAAAATGCATTTTGTAGAGATCCGTTTGACCACTTCTAAGATATTACTACAGAAAAAATATAAAAATAAGTAGTAAATGGATAAGTTTTGTCTGTATTATATATATTTATATACATAGGTATATCCAATAACCCTTTCAGAAGTTATAGTGGGAACTTAAAAGTGGTCAAACGGATCCCTATAAAATGCATTTTTTGGGTTTTCAATGTAAAATAACTCAACGATTTTTGATCGTAGCTCTTTGTTGCCTTAGTAAACATTGTTTAAAATGTTATTCTCTACAAGATACAAATAATTTTTATTACTGGCCGGCATTTTTTTTTGTGGGTATTTTTTGTTAGAAACATGAATGATCTCCTTTATCTGGGTTATACTGTTTTGATGTATAGAAAAAGGTACCATCCAAAGAGTTTTTAAGCCTTGCTGGCTTAAAACTCTTTGTTGGTACCTTTTTTCTTCTTTTCAAAAGGTTGTCTCTAAAGTCTGCGAACGATAATATTACGTAATGACGTCTTTGAAAATAATAAAAAATTGAGTTTTGTTTTTATTTTGTTTTTTCTTTAGGTACATAAATATATTTTTTTTATATAGGTATTCTGTTTTTAATGAAACCCGGAACAAATATATTCTGTTTTTAACCGCCGACGCAAAAACAAATGAAAAAAACCCTAAAAAAATATTGTATGTCAGACGCTGTATAGGTTAAAAGTCTTTTGCCTAGCCTTTCGGGAGTGTAATTAACAAAAAATAGTAAACATAACCTAAAATTCTTTAAAACTTTTTATTATTAAAATTTTAACAAGTCTTTTTTTTTATTCGCAACTGTGATAAAAAACGTCGTACGATACACGTGTGAATTGATCATTCCATCTCGGCTTTTGCCACGCTCGCGTTCCGCTCGCGCGTCATAAACCGCCTCTATGGAATGATCAACTTTCCACACTTGTATCGCAATGTACTATTGTTTTATACTATGTAACGAAGCCAAAGCCGTTAATTTTCTTAAAAAAAAAAACTTCGAACATTTATCTCTATGAAAAAAACTGACGGACAAGAAAGTGATCATATTCCCATGACGCATGACGTCACGACATTCTCCCTGGATAATGACACTAGAGCAAATATTTTTAACCGACTTCAAAAAAGGAGGAGGTTCTCAATTCGGTTGTATGTATGTTTTTGTTGCACAAAACTTACCTATAACTGCCATAATGTAATGCCCCCTATGTGCCCCCTATGTTTCTTTTTTGTTTTTCAAAACTTATTTTTTATGATAATTAGAAAATGAATAATACCAAGACATAGGGGCATAGTCATGGCAGATATAGGTTTTATGCAACAAAAATTAATGTGCTAGTGTCATTATCCAGGGAGGAAACAGTTGACTACGTTTGTATGGAGAGAGCCCGGGTACCCTTTCCTTTTAAGTATAACCAGAGACCATAGAGGTATAGATAGAAGCACAGAGCCATATTTGGCTGTAATTTATCTTGAAAAAAACCTTCGAGCATTTAGCTCTAACTCTATGAAAAAACCAACAGACAAGAAAGTGATCTTATTATAAGGGTCCCTTTTTTTTACTCTTTGAAGTACGGAACCCTAAAAAACAAAAGTCAATAACGTCACAAATTTAATTTTAATTACAACTAGCGGTGCACCGCGGTTTCACCCGCGTAACTCCCGAACTGGCGATGTGTGGAATGTCCTGTAACATTTATATTATTTACTGTATTTATTTATCTTTTTATCATTTAACAGCGGGAGTAGCACTGTTGGAAGGCAATCAAGTAGTAGGCACAACAAGCACTAGATCGCTGAATGTTGGAGCGCCACTGGGTTGGTCGAGTGTTTGCGCTGCGCCCATAGTCGTTAGAAACAGGAGAGATGGAAGCTCTGTCACCATATCTAAATACCAGGCAAGTGCATTTTAATCTTGTCATCTCCATTCTTTCGTCATACAACCAGGCAGACTGGTGTGCGGCACCGATTCATGGTGGACATACCAGACGTTCGCACTAAGCGCTTTGCTTCGTCATTCCTTATTCGTACTGCAAGGGAATGGAATCGGTTGCCTGCGTCTGTCTTTCCTGACGTGTACAATTTGGGGGTCTTCAAGTCGTGAGTGAATAGGTATCTTCTAGGAAGGCGTGTTACATTATAGGCCACATCGTCACCTACCATCAGGTAGGTGTGATAGTGGTCAAACGCTGACCTATCATATGTAAAAAAATAAAAAAATCTAGTGTTCCGTAAACCTACTACTAAGACTTGACTGTCCGTCCGTCTGTCTGTACAAGTCCATGGTCGCTAAATGTCGGAGCGCCACTGGGTTGGTCGAGTGTTTGCGCTGCGCCCATAGTCGTTAGAAACAGGAGAGATGGAAGCTCTGTCACCATATCTAAATACCAGGCAAGTGCCTTTTCTAGGGTTCCGTAAACCTATTACTAAGACTTGACTGTCCGTCCGTCTGTCTGTACAAGTCCATGGTCGCTAAATGTCGGAGCGCCACTGGGTTGGTCGAGTGTTTGCGCTGCGCCCATAGTCGCTAGAAACAGGAGAGATGGAAGCTCTGTTGCGGGTGGCATGTTGAACCGCGAGTGTAACGAAGGACTCTCGGGTTAACTCCTGAGTGAAGCGAGGGAGTTATGTAGAGTCCTGAGTGAAGCGAGGGAGTTATGTAGAGTCCTGAGTGAAGCGAGGGAGTTATGTAGAATACTAAGTGAAGCGAGGGAGTTATGTAGAGTACTGAGTGAAGCGAGGGAGCTATGTAGAGACCTAAGTGATGCGAGGGAGCTATGTAGACTCCTGAGTGAAGCGAGGGAGTTATGTAGAGTCCTGAGTGAAGCGAGGGAGTTATGTAGAGTCCTAAGTGAAGCGAGGGATTTCAAAGTTCTAAATTCAAATCACTTTATTCCCTTGGGAGTTACATACAACATTATCTCCCTTGGGAGTTTCACACAACATTATTTCCCTTGTTTTGCTTTAACTTGAGATTAATATGGCTCGATGTAAGTGCTGCAAATGTGAAAATGTTCTTTGTCCATAGATTCAGAGTTTTAAACGTAGGTTAAATGACGAGGATAATGATGAAAAATCGACGTCTAAGAATCCTGACAATGGGGAACATGGGGGCGGTCCTGGCTCTACTGATGATCCTGATGGTCCTGTTGGTCCTGGAGGAGGAGGGGTCGGAATTACTGAAGAACCTGATGACACTAGTGGTGGAGACGAGGTAGAGACGACAACGGCCGAACCGGGTGGCAATAACACGAACAACACGTGTTTTGGTAAAAGCGTCAACTGTCAGCCGTACTTCAACCCTCCCATTTTAGCAGGTCAGTGTTCCAACCGCCCTGCCGCCCAATTGCCGTAACTGACGCATTAGTAAAGTGCACGTTCAATTGACGCATACGTCACGTTGACGCTAATCGGTATAATAAAACTACGCGTAATCGTCACTTTAAGGTGAACGCAGATTGATACGCGCCGAACGCATCGAATTTTTGCCGTCCACGGAAAAAGGTACCTTATAATAATAGAGATAAGGTATCTACATTCATATTTACGATGATGTCATCAGAGTCGTCCGCATCGTCAGAGGCGGCCGACTCTCAAATAAATAAATGAATAAATGTACCTTATCTGTATTATTATAAGGTACATTTTTCCGTGGACGGCAAAAATAAAATTCGACAATGTGCGACCACCATTAACTGCACGTAGGTATGCTGCACGTCTACTTCACTTACGCGATGTGAACAAGTCATAAACACTGCAAGGTGACAATTAATTTGACATGTAGGTATCTATCGTCAAAATTTAGCGAGAAATGTTTTTGTGCGATACAAATGACGCGAAGCTCATTAGCGCAATACAGCGAGCGCGCGACGTTTAGGTTCGCGTAACGTTTTATTAATACCAAACTTGGGCTAATACCCCATTCAAAAATCAAGTGACATTTGACAGATGTCAATTTTCGATCGTCTTTTGTTTTCATTTCGATGGTCTTTTGTTTTTTTTTTGATCGTCTTTTGTTTCCGCTTCTATCGTCTGAGCGTTTCTTATATTTTTTGCCACACTTGAAAAAAATGTTTAAAAATAAAAATATGAATAAATAGCTATTTTTGCTACCAAATCAGAAAGGTTATTTCAATATCTTTCTGATTTTCCAAAAGGTTTTCTATTTAATTCCGATTTTTCATGATAAATTCAATAAAAACTAAATAGATGTAGGAAATGCGTTCCTCTTTGGTTACTGCTTATTTGTTAAAAGTCTTTAAAATCGCTTTTTAGATTTAGAAGAAAACATTACTTGAATTTTAACAAATAATTTCTTAACGTTATTGCAAAGAAAGCCCAAGAAAAGTCAAAAATCATTTTGAAATTAGAAGTTTTTTATTTCTTTTGTTACCTTGAAGCGAAAGGGAGTGTAAAGTTGTGATTGTTGGAAAATAAACAAAGTTATATGACTTTTACCTACGTTTTATTAAACATTTTGGCATTCTTGAGTTTCGGTACGAATTATATTGCTCTAGAGTTTATAGAAATGTTATAAAGTACAAAATAAGAATGGAAAATTTCGGGACAGTAACCAAAAAGGAACTATTGGTATCAAAATAAATACTATAAAGTTGATTCTACAATGCCCACAGACCCCTATAACTTAATGGGTACCTACTTACCGAGTTATAATTCAGTACAGATTTGCATTAAGTTTGTACTTAATTCTATTTAAATTTAATTATTTTTATATAATTATATATAAATGCTCTTCTAGAATTCTTGAACAGGAAATTATTAATAAGTAACTAGGGAAAACTAAAATAAAAATACAGCAGATTATCGCCTCATCGATATTTATTATTTTTTATTTATTATTAGTGCTTAACCAACAATTTTAATGAACTTACTATAACGTTTCATCTTTTCTGCTATACTCAGTCATTCTCTTACCTTGTTGAATGCAAACGTACCTTTATAATTCCTTTTTTGTTACTAGCGATTTCCACTTATACGTTACTATACGAAAGTAACAAAATAAATGGTAACGAATCAGGGTAATATTTTTTTCAAAATATTATAGTGATGGTTAATTAGTAAAGTTCCGCCTTTATTTAGATATCAAATTATGGTAGATTGTTTAAACTATAATCTATGATATTATAAAGGGTTATAACTGTTAACTTACCTTGAAAAAGCAGTGACAAAGAGTGGACTGCGGTTCAGTGAAAACTGCCAACACATCCAAAACAATGAACGTTTTAAAGCAACTGACATAATTTAAATACGGTTATAATGAAAACGTGAGCTATAATGTTGCCAAATTCGTAAAAACTTACCTAAGTGGTAGTTTTTATATGTAAGCACGTCTAAAGTGGGTAACAAAAATTGAAAAAAAATTTGAAACTTTTCTGGGACAGGGATTATTTAATTGTTTAATAGGTAAAATTAAACTATATGGCTAAAAAAATAACATTATTTGAATATTTCTACCTCGTAAAACGACTTAAAATAGAAATTCCGGTACGGTTTTCTTAGACTTTATCAAAATAATTGAGTTGGATGTGCCGGCTTGGAGACTGGGACATTCGAATTTTCATACATTGCAATATTTGGCGGTTTGTATTTTATTGAATTTTTAGCGATTTTATGTGTATTTAAGAATTATTTTAATATTTTTTGTTAAATAAAAACTAATAATGATCTGAAGCTTAAATGTATCATAAAATTCAGTGAAAAAAAGTTATCTATATTAAGATTTCCGGACGGCACAAAAATCTCTTGTGGCAAAAAAAAAAAGAGAAACGCTCGTCTAATTTTTTCCATTTCGATCGTCTTTTTTTTCGTTTCGATCGTTAAGAGGAACAATTATTATTACAAACGTAGTCGACTGTTTTCTCCCTGGATAACGACATTAGAGCAAATATTTTTGGTGCATAAAAATATAACTGCCATGACCATTGACCATGCCCATATTTTTTGTTTTTTTTTATCTTAATTTCTATGATAATATTAAAAAAAAAAGGGGCAATAGTCATGCCAGTTATAGGTTTTATGGCACAAAAATATTTGTGCTAGTGTCATTATCCAGGAAGGAAACAGTCGACTACGTTTGTATGCAGAGAGCGCCGGTACCCTTTCACCTAAACCAACTTTACAACCAAGCATTTCTTTTTGTTTCAGGATTATTTGTGACTGCCATCTTCCTAACAATCTTAGGGTTTGGTATCACATGCCTTTTGGATTGTAAAAGCAATGACAGATTCGATGATCCAAATGGCAAAGAATTAATGTCAAAGTCGGATTTAGCACACACTGAATAATTCTAAACATCGAATTAATGACTTATCGGGCAACCAAATATAGACATTGGATAACTGGTTTTACTCATTGCGCAACCAAATATAGACAATGAATGACTTACTTCACTCATTGGACAACCAATATTTGACAATGGATAACTGGTTTAAGTTATTGGACAGCCAAATTAATCATTGGATAACAGATTTTAGTCATAGGACAAAACTGGTTTAAGTTATTGGACAACCAAATTAATCATTGGATAACAGATTTTAGTCATAGGACAAA
The DNA here is from genome assembly GCA_907269075.1 of Idaea aversata. Classification (NCBI taxonomy): domain Eukaryota; kingdom Metazoa; phylum Arthropoda; class Insecta; order Lepidoptera; family Geometridae; genus Idaea; species Idaea aversata. Next base: position 3,019,012 of record OU026112.1, on the reverse strand, counting down.
ACTGGTTTAAGTTATTGGACAACCAAATTAATCATTGGATAACAGATTTTAGTCATAGGACAAAACTGGTTTAAGAAATGGGACACCCAAATTAATCATTGGATAACAGATTTTAGTCATAGGACAAAACTGGTTTAAGTTATTGGATAACCAAATTAATCATTGGATAACAGATTTTAGTCATAGGACAAAACTGGTTTAAGTTATGGGACACCCAAATTAACTGATTTTTTACTTTATAGAATCATTCAATTATCCAATGAAATTAATCCCGTTATCCAATGTCAATATTTGGTTGTCCGATGAGTAAAATCAGTTGTTTAATGTCTTTACTTGGCTGTCCGATAAGTTATCCAATGGCCAAATTCAGTTATTTAGACATTGGATAACTTATTTAATTCATAGGACAACCATAGATTTAATTTTATTTGCAAATAAGAGTCTAATGATACTTACTTTTAATTTTGTATGAAATAAAAAATATAATTAAATTATAATTGTTTTTATTAATAAAGCACAAAAAAGAATTGTAAAATAAGAATGCCTATAAATGATACAAATACATACATTTTTTAAATGGAAACGAAATACATTGGTTCAGATTCTTTTGGGTCCGTAGTCGGGAAAAAATTTATGTACCTACGTAAATCATCTATGAAAATATAAACATGGCAGTAAATTCTAAACACTCTTGGCTAATTCTTGGCTCTTTGCAATCACGTCTTCGATGGTGCCAACCATGTAGAATGCTGCTTCAGGAATATGGTCCAGTTCTCCTCCCAAAATCTAAAAAAAACGATATAGCTAGTTTAAAAAAAATAAGTTATACATCAACTAGCTGCGCTCCGCGGTTTCACCTGCGTAACTCTCGATCCCGTGGGAATATCGGGATAAAAAGTGGCCTATAACCTTCCTCGATAAATGGACTATCCAACACAAGAAGAATGTATCAATTCGAACCAGTAGTTCCTGAGATTAGCGCGTTCAAACAAACAAACTTTTCAGCTTTATAATATTAGTATACACACACAGAATCACCAAGAATTTCCACGGGATCGGGGCTTACGAAACCTCTTAAGAGGAAAGGGTACCGGGGGCTTTCTCCATACAAACTATTACAAACGTAGTCGACTGTTTTCTCCCTGGATAATGAGACTAGAGCAAATATTTTTGGTGCATAAAACTTATAACTGCCATGACCATGCCCCTATTTTTTGTTTTTTTTTTTATTTTATATTTAATTTTTTTAAATTTTAATTTCTATTATAATTAGAAAATGAAAAAAACCAAAACATAGGGGCATAGTCATGGCAGTTATAGGTTTTATGGCACAAAAATTTGTGCTAGTGTCATTATCCAGGGAGGAAACAGTCGACTACGTTTGTATGGAGAGAGCACAGGTACCCTTTCACCTTAAGTACTTGAGTTTTCTATCCATCATCTAGCCACCATAACACAAGCCTAGTTGTTTAGCTTGGAGATAGATGGCGCTAAGTGAAATATCCTACAATATTATTTTGTTTTTACTAACCCTTTTAAAACCCTTTATAGTTTCTTCCAATTTGACTAACTTTCCAACATGGCCGGTGAAAACTTCAGCGACCTAAAAAAAAAAGTTGACAAATAAGGTGGATTTATACGCCAACGACCTTGGTACACAGCCTACTAAATAGTTACTACTGGCACCGGTCGCCTTCGTTGGTGAACATTGTTGATTGTGACGAATGTGTTTTGTTTTTCTTAAAAGTGCTGAGATGGAATTGTAGGTGAGATCTTTAGCGATATTTCGGGGTAATTTGAGACGAAAATTCCTTGTCATTTCAAAGTTCTACTAGTTTTAATTCTTAATTTTAGGATAGCTTCAAAACTATATGGATTTTTTGGCTAAAAGTAACACCAAAATGTCGGTATAAATCTCACCTACTTTCGAGAAAAACAAATCACATACGTAACAATCAACAATGTTCACCAACGAAGGCGACCGGTGCCGGTAGTAACTATTTAGTAACCTGTGTAGCAAGGGCGTTGGCGTATGGAGCCGCCTTAAGTTTTAAATGTTTGTACTTCCAAATTTTCGCAAAAATCTAAATTTGCCCATATATTTTTATCGTGTTAACTCAGGACCTTGATTTTATACACCCAATAGGGACTATTAGACCAGGGTAGAAGCCTTTAAAAATAATAAAAAGTGAAACAAAATAATAGTAGGATGAAACCCATTAGAAACGGAGGGGAGTATTATAAAAATTAAAGGAATAATAATTTACGGGCGATCTGAGGTCGGGAAGGGTATAGGGGTGAGCTTTTAAGGGTAAAAAACGGTTTATATCGATTTCCGGCAAAACTTAAAGTCCTATGGAAAAAACTCAAATGGCAAAGTTGTAGGTAATAAAAAGATCTAAAACTTTTGCATTCACGTTTTTTTCACATAACCTCAAAATTTATGTGAAAAATTCAAAAAACCAAGTTTTTGGTTTTTTATGTTTATCTTTTACAAAAATGTTTCTTTTTTCACGAAATTTGGTGAAAACTTACCTTTTTATGTCTCAAATACGCTGTAATTTATTTGATTAGAAATATTTATTTTTTCACCTTATTTTGAATTAATATCGAAAAAACACCCTAATTTTCAATCGAAAATTCACCCATCAAAATATCAGCTTTTTTCAAAAAGTTGGTAGGCTTTCTGTTCGCTGAAATTACTACTTTCCAATGGTGAAAAAAAAAAATATGTTACTGTAGTAAATCTTCTCAGAAAATGCAAAAAACCGATCGAGAAAATCGATTTAATTTTTATAATATTCCCCTCCTTTTCTAATGGGTTTCATCCTACTATTATTATTTTTTTATTTAAAAATGATCGACCCTGGTCTATATAGACTTCAGAATCTGGTATAAATTTCAACTTGCTACGTCCAACCATTCCTGAGAAAATCAGTGGTGACACACGGACAAGAGAGTGATCTTATAAGGGTTCCTTTTTAAACTTTCGAGGTACGGATCACTTAAATATTTTGACCTTCACTTCCACTCTGATGACGTCACCATCGGCGGTTGCTACCTTTAGTAGCAGTCGTTAGGTCAAGTTAGAGGCTTTAAGGCGATCTGAAAACTCTAACAATAGGTGAGCCACACCACTATATGAGAAGAAGACCATCCGCGGTTTGACGAAATCGACATGTGCCATAATAAATAAGAAAATTAAATGACAGTCAATTAATAAAAATCACATTTTTTTCTACACTACTGAGGCAATGGAAGACATTGATAATAATGCCATTAGTGACGTCACCACGTTTAAAAGTTTAGAAATATTCAAAAATTTATTTTAAAAAATCTAGTGAGAAAATTTCAAAAATATTCAAATTTTAGTATCTTAAAATAGTCTATATTTACGGAAAATAATATAAAAACAATAGGTCAGGTTTGGACAATTCCAATTTACCTGGAAAGGCTGCGACAAGAACCGCTGGATCTTCCTAGCTCTTGCCACCGTAAGCTTATCATCTTCAGATAACTCATCCATTCCCAAGATAGCGATGATATCTTGAAGAGACTTGTAGTCCTAGAAATATTACTCATTTAAGTTAGGTCGCGAGAAGCCATTGGATGCAGAGGGCATAGTCTCGCTCGCTCGCTCTGGAAGTCTTGTGGCAGCAGTGAACGTGTTTATCTTATATTATTACTTGCAGCGGTCCGCAGTTTTATACGCGTAACTCCCGATTCCATGGGAATATCGGGATAAAAAGTAGCCTTTGTCATTTCTAATGAATCAATGTATCCTCATACCAAATTTTATCGAAATCGGTCCAGTAGTTTCGGAAACACTAGTTTGGAAGCGTAGCTACGACCGAGGGGGAGCCCTTTGTTGAGACTGGAAACTCTGGATGACGTTCCGACGACGTAGCCACAGTAGCCAGTAAAATGTATACGTGTAAGCTGCTCCTCTCTCACTCAGTGTCTAACAAGTCACCAATGAGGAAGGATGCACTTGTTTATTGTGAAAAAAGGCACCTAAATGGCTACTCTATTTGGCGAGCTACGGTAGCCAGAAGTAATGGAAGCAATTGATACGTAGCCGACGACGACGTCGCTATGGCGTCCCGGTGTGGGGTAGGGCCCTTACTCAGATTGTAACGACTGGCGCCATAGTATCCATAGTTTCCCAGTAGCCAGTACACTACCATCCCATCGCAGTAGCCCAAGTAGTCTTCTCCTGTAGTTTATCAATAGTTACATCCAAACCGTAAGTTGTACTTGGCTGCATGTTATAGTGCTGACAGGGATAATCGCTGGTTTGGTTTCCACAACATACTTTGCCAATAGTAAAGAGACTCTACGTGTTGGTTTCGGCTCCACGCACGCCTTCCAAAGGTCCGAGACAAAGGTCCCGTGTGGGACACATAGTTCTAGTTAATATTAAATTTAGTTAATATTGAATTTGAAAAACGCCCGACTTTTATAAATCCCATAACTTGCAGACGGCTGAACAGATTTTGATCAAACAAAAGAAACAAAATCAAATCGGTTTATCCGTTCGGGAGCTACGATGCCACAGACAGACACACACATAGACACATCAAACTTATCAACACCCTGTCGTTTTTGCGTCGGGGGTTAAAATAATCGTGAGCTCTCGATACGCGGCACGAGTAGGTATTTTCAAAAATGACCCGTATCTTGCGATAGAGAGAGTAGTTCGGACGTAATTGCCTACATGCTTGCTTTTCAAACGTAACGTTTTTACCCCCTTTATCCTTAACAAAATGAAATAAATTTGGTCTCATTTAATTAACTGCATCTTATTCTAGGTTTAGCTACACGTTTTACTTTTTTGGTGATTCAATTTAGTCTAAATATAATAATAATAAGTTTTTAAGTCAAAAATATAGATATTCAAGTACCTACTAATAACTTTTATCTTAGACAATATTTCTTTAAAATAAAAACGATTAAACCTAATTTTCCACTAGATCTGGAACATTTTCAAAAATTATCAAAATCGGACTTCGTTTATGGGGGGGAAAACGTTACCGCTTTTTGTATGGTTTACAGCTTCATAGTGGTCTTAATCACTACATAGTATAAAATAAAGTCACTTTTCGCCATCCCTATTTCCCTTTGTATGCTTAGATCTTTAAAACTACGCAACGGTTTTTTTCAATACATAGAGTGATTCAAGAGGAAGGTTTATATGTATAATACAAATCAAATCAAATTTTTTTATTTCTTTGGATGTATAATACCTTAAAAGTATAATAGACCACTTGAAAACGTCTTAAAAACTAAGTTAGGATGTGTGCCTTCGGAACGCGCCCACCAATGAGAAGAAGGCACAAGAAACTCATGGGGGTTTTTTTTTTTCATGTGATCACGCTCACAATGGTCAATATTACAAATATTTGAAAGTATTATTTGAAATGGAGCAACTAAAGTCACGTCCATGGGTTCTTATCATTAAGGTAAGACGAAGTATCATAGTACGCCTTACTGCACAATCTATGCTTTATAAAAGTTTTGAACCTGTTAATGGACATGTCATATACCTCTTTAGGTAATTAATTATAATAGAGCACACATGTACTATTAAACGACCTGTTTATTTTCCGGAGCCTACTACCGGGCACGGTCAGTTCATCCTTATTTCTTAAGTTGAAATTATGAATATCGCTGTTTTTACGGAAAATATCAGGATTTTTGTGAACGTAGAGCAAGTTTTCGTAGATATATTGGGAATAGAGCGTTAATATGTTTAACTCTTTAAATTTTTCTCTAAGTGATTCCCTGGGGCCCATTTTGTAGATAGCTTGCATAATATCACCGTGCGAAGCCGGAGCGGGTCGCTAGTAAAAACTAAACAAACGAAATCTAACCTGTAAGATCTTCTGGACACCTCTGGCAACACCATAATGCTCATGACCAATAATATTAGGATCCATAACTCTGGAGGTTGAATCCAACGGATCAACAGCCGGGTAGACACCTAACTCGGCGATGGCACGCGATAACACCGTCGTCGCGTCGAGATGAGCGAACGTGGTAGCGGGGGCCGGGTCGGTTAGGTCATCTGCTGGGACGTATACCGCCTAAGGAATTTGAAAATGGAAATTAAAATGGAGGGCGTTTGACGTAGGTCAACGTAGGTCAGCGTTTGACCACTATCACACCTGCCTGATGGTAGGTGACGATGCGGCCTAAGATGTAGCACGCCTTCCTAGAAGATACCTATTCACTCGCGACTTGAAGACCCCCAAATTGTACACGTCAGGAAAAACAGAAGCAGTCAACCGATTCCATTCCCTTGCAGTACGAATAAGGAATGACGAAGCAAAGCGCTTAGTGCGTGCGTTTGTTGTTATAGCGGCAACAGAAATACATCATCTGTGAAAATTTTAACTGTCTAGCTATCACGGTTCATAAGATGTAGCCTGGTAAGAGATTCAAAGTCAGCTGTTTGAAAAGGAAAGCTAATTTGAGGGTATTTTGTAATGGAAATGCAATCGAAATGTAATTTGAATAACGTTGCTTTCGAGAATTGGTTTTCTGCAGGGCAAGCATGGCCGGAGACATTTTATCCACAGGGAATGGACAAAATAGTCTTTTCCTCTGTCAGTTTTGTCCACCCCCCGAGCATGGGCGCAAGGGTGGATATACTATCCACGGTAGACAAAACGGGGGAAACGGTTATACCCGTAATTATTGCTATTATAAGAAAACCACAGAGTACATTGAATGTCGTCGCAAATCAACCTAATAAATTCGTTTTAGTTATACATCTGTGCTTGTCATTCTTGTCAATGTTATTTGTTTGACTTAATGTTACTCTATTGTCTTCCTTATGTCCCCATGCTATAGGCGGGGAATAGATGTCCACGTGTTAAGTCAAATGGGGATATACTTCCTTTCCCCTTTTGCCTTGCTTTAGCAGATGGACACAGTAATTTTCTCCCTTGACAGAGAACATAACGGGTGGACATAATTTTTATTCTCGGCCCATGCTTGCCCTGCAGATGATGTTACCTGTACACTTGTAATAGAGCCAGTTTTGGTGGTGGTGATCCGTTCCTGCATCGTACCCATGTCTGTGGCCAGGGTCGGCTGATAGCCCACGGCTGATGGAATACGTCCCAGCAATGCAGATACCTGATGGAAAAATATTACAATAAATAAAATGTTGGAGCAGCTATAATTGCTGAGGCAGAATTAACCTTTTTGGAGGCACACAGCTCCTTAGAACTTATTTCTTCTTTTTCGGGTTTCGTAGCCAAATGCATTTGGCTACGGAACCCTATTAGATTCGTCATGTCTGTCTGTCTGCCGTATGTCACAGCCACTTGTTTATTTCTTTTGTATTCTCTTACCTATTTATTATTTCATTTTTTTTATTTTAAACTTTAGTTTCAGGTTAGTGCTTTTATGTTTGTTATTTTCTTATTGTCCCATGTTGTGCTTGTCCAAATAAATGCTTTCTTTCTCTCTCCCTCTTTCTTTATTTCTTTCTTTCAATAGGGGACCAATAGGTGATTGTTTCTACATTTCTGATTGTCTTATGTTGAGTGCTTGTCCAAATAAATGCTTTCTTTCTCTCTCCCTCTTTCTTTATTTCTTTCTTTCAATAGGTGACCAAACTGTCATAATTCAACTAGCAAAAGCAAAAGCAAAAGTGCTATTATCTATACTAATATTATAAAGCTGAGGAGTTTGTTTGTTTGTTTGAACGCGCTAATCTCAAGAACTACTGGTTCAAATTGAAAATTATTTTTGTGTTGGAAAGTCCATCTTTAGAGGAGGGCTTTAGGCTACTTTTCATTTTAATATTCCCACGGGATTGGGACTTATGCGGGTGAAACCACGGAGCGCAGCTAGTATATAATATGGCATGTCCATTAACAAGTTCAATTTAAAGCATAAATTGTGCGGCGGGCGGCGGCGAAATAAGAATCTATGGGCGTGACTTTATTAGCTCCATTTTAAATTTTATACTGTCCAAAAGTATATGTTGACCTTTGTGATCACAAAAATCCCATGAGTATCTTGTTCCTTCTTCTCATTGGTGGGCGCGTTGCGAAGATACACAGCCTAACTTAGTCTTTAAGACAATTCAAATGAATAAAGAATTTTGAAGATGTTGTCGACAAACAGCAGCACATCTTGTCCCTCGTTATCGCGGAACGATCATTAATATTACAGTCTAAAGAGCTATAACGTTAAATTACAGCCAATCTGATCTCAACCTGACCTCAAAGAAGGTCTAACCTATTATACTTGCATACCTCCGAGCCAGCCTGAGTAAATCTAAAGATGTTGTCGACAAACAGCAGGACATCTTGGCCCTCTTTATCGCGGAACGATCATTAATATTACAGTCTAAAGAGCTATAACGTTAAATTACAGCCAATCTGATCTCAACCTGACCTCAAAGAAGGTCTAACCTATTATGCTTGCATACCTCCGAGCCAGCCTGAGTAAATCTAATGATGTTGTAGACAAACAGCATGACATCTTGGCCCTCTTTATCGCGGAAGGATCATTAATATTACAGTCTAAGATCAGAAAGAGCTATTACGTTAAATTACAGCCAATCTGATCTCAACCTGACCTCAAAGAAAGTCCAACCTATTGAGCCTACGTACCTCCGAGCCAGCCTGAGTAAATCTAAAGATGTTGTCGACAAACAGCAGGACATCCTGGCCCTCCTTATCGCGGAAGGATCATTAATGTTGACCTTTGACAGTTACCCGAAAGTAACTGGACCTTCTTTGAGGTAAGGTTGAGGTCAGGTTTGGCGCTATCACGTTAAATTACAGCCAAACTGACCTCAAAGAAGGTCCAACCTATTGAGGCTACGTACCTCCGAGCCAGCCTGAGTAAATCTAAAGATGTTGTCGACAAACAGCAGGACATCTTGGCCTTCCTTATCGCGGAAGTGTTCAGCTAGTGTGAGTCCAGTGAGAGCGACCCGCGCTCTAGCGCCGGGCGGCTCATTCATTTGCCCGTAAACTAACGCCACCTGATAATGATAAAAATCTCTAAATTATCTTACCTACTTTCTTCATTAAGGGGGGTCCATACGCCAACGACCTTGGTACACAGTCTACTAAATAGTTACTATCGGCACCGGTCGTCTTCGTTGGTGAAAATTGTTGATTGTTAAGCATGTATTTTGTTTTTCTCAAAAGTGCTGAGATGGAATTGTAGGTGAGATATTTACCGAGATGTTGGTGTAACTTTGAGCCAAAAATTCCCTATATTGTTCAACCTATCCTAAAATTAAGAATTAAAACTAGTCTAGCTTCGAAATGACAAGGAATTTTCGTCTCAAATTACCCCAAAGTATCGGTAAAGATTTCACCTACAATTCCATCCCAGCACTTTTGAGAAAAACAAAACAAATTCGTTACAATCAACAATGTTAGTTGTAAGCGACTGGTATTTCTGGCGCGTTGCGTTTGGCAGCATAAGCAGCCTTAAATATTAAATGTGAAAGTTTGTGTGTTGGCACAATGGTCACCATGCCGGACTGCCAAACACAGGGTCGCGGGTTCGATTCCCGCCTCAGACATGTATTTATGCTTAGATATTTGTCTGCGGTCTGGTTGTTTCTATCTATTATAAGTATATATTTACAAAAGAAAAGTATATACGTAGTATATCCGTTGTCAAGCACCCATAATACAAGTCTAGTTACTTAGCTTGGGGCTAGATGGCGATGTGCGGAATGTTCTGCATATTTTTTAGGCAACCCAGTTGCAGTATATTTATTGGCCTATTTAATTTGATATAAAATACTTTTTATCCATTAAACCGATCAATGAAAGTCGTCTTTAAAGGGATCCCGTACGTAAGCTTATACACACGTCCCGATTTGGTTGGATCCGACATCAGTGTTGCCACATTTCAATTCAACAAATCTGTGTCGATAAGTGAAAAAATCTGTGTAAAATCTGTATGAGAACAGCTATAATTGTATAAAATCTGGACTATTCATAATCTTAGACAGAGAATAAATAGTTATTCTCTGTCTACGCTCCATAATATATTAGACATACCTAAAATTACAAATGAATAGTCCAGATTTTATACAATTATAGCTGTTCTCATACAGATTTTACACAGATTTTTTCACTTATCGATACATTTGTCGAATTGAAATGTGGCAACACTGATGTCGGATCCAACCAAATCGGGACGTGTGTATAAGCTTACGTACGGGATCCCTTTAAATACGACTTTCATTGATCGGTTTAATGGATAAAAAGTATTTTATATCAAATTAAATAGGCCAATAAATATACTGCAACTGGGTTGCCTAAAAAATATGCAGAACATTCCGCACATCGCCATCTAGCCCCAAGCTAAGTAACTAGACTTGTATTATGGGTGCTTGACAACGGATATACTACGTATATACTTTTCTTTTGTAAATATATACTTATAATAGATAGAAACAACCAGACCGCAGACAAATATCTAAGCATAAATACATGTCTGAGGCGGGAATCGAACCCGCGACCCTGTGTTTGGCAGTCCGGCATGGTGACCATTGTGCCAACACACAAACTTTCACATTTAATATTTAAGGCTGCTTATGCTGCCAAACGCAACGCGCCAGAAATACCAGTCGCTTACAACTAACATTGTTGATTGTAACGAATTTGTTTTGTTTTTCTCAAAAGTGCTGGGATGGAATTGTACGACCCGACCCGACCAAATCGGAACGTGTGTATAAGCTCTAACATAGGATAAGTACTTTTAATCGCGAAGTGTGTGGAGGCTCACAGCTATGCGACGCTCGCTGATCGTTTACGGTCGTGCGGGATAAGCGACACCTGGCGCGGTCATTACTTCGATGGGTGACAAATTAGTAGTGTGGCAAAAGTGTGTTTACGTGAGCCCCTCCGTGCTTCGGAAGGCACGTTAAGCCGTTGGTCCCGGTTGCTACCTCTAGTAGCAGTCGTTAGGTCAAGTTAGAGGCCTTAATAAGGCGATCTGAAAACTCTAACAATAGGTGAGCCACACCACTATACGAGAAGAAGAAGAAGATCCCGAAATTTCTTATAATCTAAAAGTTTGAATGCCAATCGTGGATAAAAACCTTGGAAGTCTTGTAATCATCTGTAATGACTCCACCGACTTTCATTTCGTGGTACAGATCGTTGCCTTCCCGAGTCCTCTCACCCACTCCGGCAAACACCTGCACAACGGAACAACTAATAAACATTCATAGAGAATTTAGAGAGCAAACGTGACATTACTGTGTCGCTAATTACTTTTTTTTTTGACGGAGAGTAAATCCTCACGGATACCCGCCATCCCGGGGGTGACGACGGGTTATGTCGGAGTCAAATCGACAAAAAACTAAAACACCAGGGTCTCATTTGAATTCCCCGGAGCCTCCCTGCACCACGTTCATCCCAAGGGAATCTTACCCCGGTTTCACAAAGGGTGGCGCGGGGTGACACCGCAGCCATGTGCGTTTCATCGAACGATCAAAGCGGGGGTCCCCTTTGGTCGTAAAAGGAGACCAAAAGGGGATCCGGTCCGTCCGGTCAACGGACCAGATCCCCTTTTGGTCTCCTTTTACGACGGATAGTAACTACCGTAGCCATATTCTGTGACACCCGCTAGCACTGGGATGGAAATGGGGTATAAAACAAAACACAAAACGTTCCAAAAATATTTTGGAATAGTAAAAAACGTGAGGTCTGAGATCATGGCATTCCATTAGTTATTAGGATACTAACAGAGAAACCTCCGTGAGCCTTAGCGACATTGTTGATCAGCTCCATGATGAGTACTGTCTTCCCAACTCCTGCGCCACCGAAAAGGCCAATTTTACCTCCTGAAAATATTATAAATCCATAAAAAATATAGCATTACAAGCGGGTGATTAATAAAATCCCCTGGGCAAGGGCAATAACAGGGGATTGCTCAGTGAATAAACACCTTAACGTACACCTTCGAGAAGAGACCAACGCTCACGCAATCCTGGAGTGCAAGAACCTGGTTGCATACCGGGCCGACATAGTTGGCAACCCAACAGTCCAAGAAGCGTGCGAGGAACCTAGGAAGATTCTGCGCCTCTGGTCGTAGCTGGGTTGACTGGAGTAGGAGTCAACTATCACGCATAATGGTCAGAGTATAGCCTAAGTGCTGAAATCGGAGCCCTACCTAAAATCCTCTGGGACATAAAGAGCGAGTAATTCTACTTTGTTGCCGTGACCATCAAATCAACGAATGGAACGTCTGTTTGGATTGGAGCTAACTTATCCCCTATAGTAACCCTTATTACCTTTGACATAAGGAGCTAGCAGGTCCACAACTTTGATGCCAGTGACCAGGATCTCCTGATCCACTGACATGTCAACAAACGGTGGAGCGTCTGCATGGATCGGAGCGTATTTGTCCGTTTCTATGGGGCCCCTTTCATCTGTAAAGTCCATCAGTTAGTCTATTTGGATTGCTAAACAATTCTACATAGCCAAAGGTAAGTGAGTGAAGTACTTATGCGAGCTAAAGGTAAAAAATATACGTGTGTCACTCGGGGACTGCCGCGGTTAAGCTATTGCATCGTGCGAGCTTCGTACAGTCGTACGGCCGAGCTACATGGTAGGCGGAGTGGGGGGTGTTAGGTTTTATTTTCGTTACGGAATTTCTTGATTCGGTCGCCGCGCTCAAAGTCCACGATACAAGCTTTGCAATAGCTTAAAAATGGCTTACTCTGGCATAGTAAACAGTCGTCTATTCTTAGGGTTCCGTACCCAAAGATAAAACCCCATTACTAAGACTCCACTGCCCGATTGTATGTCTGTCACTTGGCTGTATCTAATGAACCGTGATAGCTAGAAAGCTGAATTTTTCACAGATGATGTAAAAACCGAAAAAAATGTGGTGTTCCCATACAACATGATAAGGAACCCTTATAAGATCACTCTCTTGTCCGTCTGTTCGTGTGTCACCACCGATTTTCTCAGGAACCGGTGGACTGGAAATTATTATTTAGCGTTAGAGACGTCTATAGTCTATAGGGGGAGGATTATTATTTCTTGCTTCAAGAAACCTTCTTTTCCGGGACAAAGGACAAAGGTCAGGACAAAGCAGAAGTAGCGATAACTTACCTATAGGTTCCCCGATAACATTAATAATCCTGCCCAACGTCGGTTCCCCAACAGGTATTGTGATAGGTGCACCGGTATCTATGATGGGTTGTCCTCTAACCAGACCTTCGGTACCGTCCATTGCGATTGTTCTGCAAGTGTTCTCACCCAGATGTTGGGCTACTTCGAGTATAAGACGGGGTGCTAAAGAAACAGACAATGATAAATAAATAACAATAAGCCCGCAGGGCACCTTGAGGCGAGGTGTCGGGGAGTAGTAACCTCGCGGTCCCGAGTACTCCAGGGGGAAGCCACCGTTCCTCATCTCCGGCTGGCCTTAGTTGGTTGGTCGGAGTGAACACTGAGGAGGAAGAGTGGAGTCGTGAGAGCAAAAGGATGGATGCCGAACGTCAGTGGTTAGTTAGTTTTCTCTTGTGGTTTATTAATAGTTCTATCCAAACCGGAGGTTGTCTTTGGCTACATTTGATAGTGAAGACAGGAATAACCTACAAATAAGCGAGTTATACCCTTTAACTTGTCCCATATACCTACGGCCCAACCAAATGGCACGAATTTGAGGGAATAAAAACGATTATTTTTCCCACTCGCCTTGCTGCGTTTAAGTCTGCTACTAGTTATGAAAAAAAAATCCACCGGATCGAAACTAAAGGCGGGGAAAATTGTTAAAAAAAAAACTTACTTCTGCCTGGCACTTCTAAAGCATTCAAAATCGGCGGTAAAGTCTTGTCAAATTGCACATCCACGACGGCTCCAATCACTGTAAAAATAATCGTACGATTTCGAAAATAATAATTTTAGAAAATAAACTTAAAAAAGCTTTAGAATTCTATTCCACCAGATTTTAACCAGATGTAGTAGAAACTTCTCAAAGATCTAAACTTAGGATTTTACATGAAATAGTAGAAATCGAAGAAAATTTAAGAATTTTTCCTTATTTCTTACGAAATATTTAGTTTTTAATTAAGGTGGCAACTTGTCACCTTAGATATTTTTTCTTTATTAATAATTTTAAAGATGTATTTTTTAATAAAACTAAGGTTGAAAAATTCAAAATCAATTGGTTTAGAACCTATTTCATCTTTAGGCAAGCCCGCGCGTTACCTTATAAGATTGTAATAAATACTACACCTGCAATAATCTTCCCCGTTGCTCCAGCCGTTGCGGACTTTGGTGGAACACCTCCTCCTTTTCCACCTTCCTTCTTTCCACCTTCCCTCTTTGCACCTTCCTTCTTTCCACCTTCTTTTTTAGCTGGAGGTGCTGCCGTTTTAGATTTACCCATATCACCGGACGATGCAACGATGAATGAAGAGAGCAGAGGTATCGAATCGACTGTTGTTTCAGTATCTAAGTCAAACATATTTCACATTCATTTATTTCATAAAACATGGGTAGGTACAATAGTGGAGTTACAGCCATATTTCGCCTTATTGGCATATGAAGATGTCAAAAGAAAGAATTTAAATACAAAATTAAATGAGTCTCGATTTAAAAATAAAAATCATGCAATAAAATTAAAAAGAATTATTATTTATATTATTTATAGCGTAACTCCCGAACCGTGGGATAACAGGAAAAGAGTAGCCTATTGCCTTCTTCGATAAATGGACTATGCAGCATAAAAATATTTTTTTAATTCGAACCAGTAGTTCCTGAGATTAGCGCGTTCAAAAAAGCAAACAAACAAACTCTTCAGCTTCATCACTACATAGTATAAAACAAAGTCGCTTTCTCTGTCCCTATGTCCCTTTATCCCTTTGTATGCTTAAATCTTTAAAACTACGCAACGGATTTTGATGCGGTTTTTTTTAAATAGAGTTATTAAAGAGGAAGGTTTTTAGATGGCATGCATAATACAGCCGTGCGTAGCCGGGGCGGGTCGCTAGTTATAATATAAAGTATAGATAATATTATAACATTTTCGATTTCTAGACACTGGAAGTCGAAAATGTGAAGTACCTAATTGGACCAAGGAATTATGTTGTCACATACAAACTTGGCCCCTAAGGGGTAGAATTTCGGAAAATCCTTTCTTATCGGATGCCTACGTCTCATACAAAGAACACATACTCTAAGTTTCAGGTCTCTACGATCAGCGGTTTAGGCTGTGCGTCGATGCGTGAGTCAGTCAGGACAAAGCATTTGTATGTATAGAGAAGACGAGGTCCCCCGCCTTGGGTTTGCCTTTACCGGCCGTTCAGAGTGGAGTCGCAAGAACAGAATTGTTTGAATTGCCGAACGTCAGACGTCAGTGATGAGTTGGCCCGCTCGCTTGGACTACCACTGATGGTTAAAAATCCAATGAGGCCTCTCCATTCTTTAACCGCTGACGTTCCTGTTGCCCCCTTGCTGTAATTTACTCAGCTAATCAGGGTGTCTAACTCTGAGAGTTGCCGAGTCTGCCATTTTTACGTGTTTGTTAGACATTATTACGGCAGGCGCCATAGTACCCATAGTTTCCCAATATCCAGCCCATCACAATACTCCAAGTAGTTAGTTTTCTTTTGGTTGGAAGTCCATATCATATTTTACTTTTAAACTTGCTATTGTAAAGGGACTCTACGTGTGGCTGCGGTTCTACGCGCGCCTTCCAAAGGTCGAGGGCCCCATAGCCCCGTGATATAGGACAGGACACATCCTAACTTAGTTTTTTTAGGACGTTTTCAATGTGATCTTTAAACGATTGTATTATGCATCCAAATGAATAAAAAAAATTGACTTTGACAATTATTATTATGGCGTGTGGCATATTATCATGACGACTGATTGACAGTTTAAGCGCGCAGTTTAAACCGCTCAGAAGGCCAATTCTCGTAAATAACATTGTTTAAATTACATTTCAATATCATTTCGATTGCATTTCGATCACAAATAAATCAAAACCCTCAAAGTAGCTAAAAACACCCTAAAAGTTCGCTTTTTGTAAAAAACTTTGAAGGTATCCTTTGCAATCAAAATGCAATCAGGATGATATTGAAATGTAATTTAAACAATGTTATTTACGAGAATTGGCCTTCTGGTCGTAGAGATATATTTAGAGAGTGTGTTTTTTGGTATCTACTAAGAAAGCATTTTTCGAAATTCCTCCCATAAGACGGTGAAATTACGGGCTAATCTAGTCAATCAAAATTTAAATATTAGTCAATAACTGTCATACCACGTCCACGAAGCTCATCAGATTTTTTATCACTGTCCTCCTTGAACAGACGAGAGTATGTTGAAAACTGGAAGAAAATACACTATAAGTTGGTTTCTGAAACCGCATGGTTAACGTCCTGTCTCCACGGCGACGACATTGACACTGCGCGACACCGGACACTACATCTGCAACTAGATGTCGCGGCGGTGGACACACGTAGACACTCGATGTATACATCAACAAGTGTCTAGTGTCAAGTGTCGTCGTGTATCCTTAGCTTAAGGATACACGACGACATATTAAACTAGACTTAAGGTGGTACGTTTTCCCTACTAAATGTTTTAGAGATTCCTACGTTTAATACTGAGATATTTAACTTATTATGACTTAAAGTAGGCCTAATTTAAGCTATTGTAGGGGCAGACCAAAAATATCACTGTTTAACATCCAGGAAGTACTCTGTTTCAGCGTGAAAAAAGAGACCAATTTTACGTATGTGGTGGTGCACGGTTATATTGACGTATAGTCATTGTGTGAGGTGACGCATAGATGTGTGGAAACACGCGACGTTGTCGCGTTGTGTGTGGAAGCAGGAACACGCAATTACGCTAGAGCAGAGCCGCAATACAGTTTGCTGGATAAGGGCGACGTTGCCTCTCCGTCTAATCTGTCTAATAAAAAATCAAAATATTTTCAATTGCATGATATTCAACTCAGTGCTACCAGACCTACACCTGCAAGATTTTATGTAACTTTTGGCACTGTCGCGTCACTTTTGATACTTGAATTATACATTATTTTGATAGACTTATCAAATTATCACTTTACGTATATAATAAATAAATAAACATTTGTACTTGTTTGCATTTAATTAATAGTATAAAAATATAATAAAATATAAATGAAGTATAGTAATTCGCGAGAAACAAACCAAGCAGTCTTGTTGTTTTTTTGATACTGTTTGTTGTACACACTGGCAACATACACCCAGGCGATACTTTGCCTCGCACTAGATGCGCGCTTGTTACCTAGGCAACGGAGAGTCAACAGAGATGTCAAGTAGTCAGTAAATAGAAAAACCAAAAATAAAATATTATAATCATTTAATATATTCCTACTATTGTGTTTAAAGTATCATCCATCTGAGCACCTACTGAAAATAAACCTTGAGGGAATTTTAATGTCTTGTAAGTGATTGAATTATTTCACAAGTATACCCCTCAAGGTGGGTAACCTATCCACACAAGTTGGGCCGTAGGAACAAACTACGACTACTCTGGGTCCCAGGCTATGAAGGAATAGCAGGAAATGAGAAGACTGATGAGCTGCAAGAACAGGATCGGCAAGTGCTATGCTTGGACCAAAACCATGTACGGGCCTGCCAGCATGCACAATCACAAAGGCCGTAAAGGATATCCCAAACCGGAGAAACATAGGATTTTTCCTCTTAGTGGGATCACTGCGTTAATCGATCCCAAGGGGTCGAAGTGTTGCTGGCTATGTCAGTCCCCGATATAAGATGATAAGATAGAACTAATTTTAAATAAATAAACCTTTTTGTACATTACTTTGTCTTTATTTTTCTCTTTCCATTCAGACCTAGTACAATTTGCATCGTTCAGAATTCGTCCTAGTTTAAAAAAAAAATGATTACTAACAGTACCTACCATAAAATTGATCCTGTTTTAGAAAATTTATTCAAAAATATATTTTCAAAAAAAAAAATCTATTTGTATCGAGATTTGAACTGGGGCTCTTCAGAACACTACCCCGCCGCTCTAAATGACTACACCAATCGGTATCTGTAGGACTACGTCAAATATAGTCTATAGTTGCTACAGTTTATTGTTTTGTATGTGTGCGTGTCATTTATATCGTGACAAGAGTTAAAAATTGTACTTTGGAAATACATTAAAATGTGACTTCCAAAAAATTAAATTATGTTTGAAATATGTTCAGAGCAAACTAGAAAACAGGCAACATATATACAAATACTTTAATTCCACGTCAATTATAGCAAAATAAAATAAAAATATACTTTCGGGGAAAACAAGCGCCATCTAGCGGAATACTTTGCTTAGCGATACGAAACATTCAACCTTAACCCATATAGACTTCTTTAACGACGACGCATTTTAATTGAAACCCAAATCGCGACAATCGCTGCAGCAGTACGTCGATTCATGGTGATGGAATTTACCACACCGACTGAATAGCAGTCAGTGTCGGATGTCGTGGTCTGTGTAGACAGGCAATACACTCGAGCCGCGACACTAGATGTGTACACTGATGTCGACACAAAAAAATTGCTACAGTGTGGACGCTATCGACACTAGTGTCGACATTTGTGTCGAGTGTCAGTGTCGTCGTGTATCCTTAGCTTTAGCTTAAGAAGATACTTACTGCAAACGCCGGTATATTGTAATTGAATGCTCCAATATCAATCAGTTTTCTTGGCGGATGCGGAGGCCGTCGCAATGGTGTGACCTTCCCTTTCGGCGTATGGTCCTCAACTATTGTCTTACAAGGGTCACCACCCCCTTGCTTACTTGGGTCTTTACCTGAAATGTCAAGTTTGTTTATATTCATGGCATTAAGAGGAGAGGGTACCGGGCGCTCTCTCCATACAAACATAGTCGACTGTTTCCTTTCTGGATAATGACACTAGAGCTAATATTTTTGTTCCATAAAACTTATAACTGCCATTACCATGCCCCTATGTTAATTTTATTTTTATTTTTTAATCTTAATTTCTATTATAATTAGATAATGAAAAAAACCAAGACATAGTCATGGCAGTTATAGGTTTTATGCAACAAAAATATTTGTGCTAGTGTCATTATTCAGGGAGGAAACAGTCGACTACGTTTGTG
Organism: Idaea aversata; assembly: GCA_907269075.1. Taxonomy (NCBI): domain Eukaryota; kingdom Metazoa; phylum Arthropoda; class Insecta; order Lepidoptera; family Geometridae; genus Idaea; species Idaea aversata. The sequence goes on along the minus strand of OU026112.1, from coordinate 2,999,882 downwards.
TGGAGAGAGCGCAGGTACCCTGTCACCTTAATAGCAACATTATATCAGCTACAGCACATCGACTACTGAACATAGGCCTCCCACAAAGACTTCCCCGCGACCTTAATTAAGTCGTCTATCCATTTAGTTGGTGGCCGCTCTTACGCTTCATTTTCTGGCACGATGATTTAATAAATTATTTCATCTATACAATATTACAAAGCTGAAGAGTTTGTTTGTTTGGACGCGCTAAACTCAGTAACTACTGATTCGAATTGAAAAATTATTTATAGGGGTAGGAAATTCCATTTTTCGAGGAAGGCTTTATAATCACGCTGCGCACGCTCCCAATAGGAGCGAATAATCAGTGGGAAAAAAAAACGAAGAAAATTATTCATCTTGGAGGGCTTCCGTTGTTTGTTTGAACGCGCTGATCTCAGGAACTGCTAAATCGAATTGAAAATTATTTTTGTGTTGGATAGTCTATTTGTCGAGGAAGGCTTTAAACTATATAAATAAATAAAATGCATTTATTTCAGATAACTATGATCCATATTTTGAAATTAGAACTTAAAATTTAAAATAAAATAAAATAAAATCGAAAACCCATACATAAAATAAAAATATAAAGTAAAAATAAAATTAGGGCGGTAAAAATTAAGTATAATTACGACATTAGGGACGGGATTACAAATGACGTATGGCGCAAAAGTCATTAGAGCAATGGTCAATTTATAGGAAACGTTCCCTGATTGACCACCATTCCCCTGAAATGCACCATAAATGGGGAGTTGACCCTCTCCGCAACCGTCTTCAGGATACTGCTGTGACTCCCCCGCACCCTGCCCACCAATGAAATTAGTTTTTACGCATGATGGCATGGAAGCCATCAGTATGTGTCCGCGCAAACATTTCAGAGGCGCTACAGAAGCGGGGAAGACCCAACAGCCTCCTAAAGACATTATTGTAGAGGACGCGCAGGACATCAAGCGATCTCTTGGTGTGCTTGACCCATAGACTGCTCGTGTAGAAGACCTGGCAATACGCCTTGAATAATGTAATTTTTACTTCATTACTACAACGAGCAAATATACGAATCAGCATGTTACCACGGACCGCCAACGCCCTGCGCTCCCTCTCAATATCTACATTGTCCTTAAGGTCGTCGGCAATATAGTGTCCAAGGTATTTGAATGACGACACTCTTTTTATGCTTTGCCCATAAAGGCAAATAGTCTGCTCGACAGGACACTTACCGGCGACCTTAAAGACCATGTTCTCGCTCTTCTTTACATTATAAATAAGGCCATATAACATTACGCTGTGACCAATAGGAGCGAAGCATCAGTGAAAAATGTTGCAAAAACGGGGAAAATTATTCATAAAAAAGGTTTAAATTCAAAGCGACTGCTCCAAAATATTTTTAAGAATTCGAACAGCATAATATGTTTTGATAGATATGGCAATTCTTTGCGCCAGAAACGGACCCAGGTAAAAAGGTGTCTAATTGCCTGAAAAACTGATGATTAATTTACCTGATCTGTGTAATGGTTTAATTCCTTTTCCAGTCATACATTCTGGAGTATTAGTTTTATTTTCACTATTCTTTATAACATCTCGCCTTATTAGACTTATTCTGCCTCTAAGACTTGCAATAGTCACAGGGAATATACCAAAACCAGATTCAGATTTATCTAACGCTGTAAATTTAGCTTGTTCTGTTTCCAGCTTATTTATATCAAAATTTTCAGGCTTTGGTTTTTCTAAAGCGCTAAATTTAAGCTGTTCTGAATCAAGAGGTTTTGTATCTTTTTGCATTTCCAGGTTATTTACGTCAAAGTTATCAGGCTCTAGTTTTCCTAAAGCGCTATATTTAAGCTGTTCTGATTCAATTTTTTTTGTTTCTTTTAGAGTTAAATCAATATCTTGTGTATTAACTTTTGTAGGTTTAATATTTTCAATAAACTCTTTAGGTTTTGTAATAAAATTTTCTTTCAAAAGTTCGTTGATGTCTCTGTTAGTTTCGGTGTCATACCAATCATCAGGCATTTCATAAGCACCGAATTTAGCCTGTTCTAAGTTTTTTGATTGATCGTGTGGATCGAATTTACCTTGTTCCACGTTTTTGGTTGGATCTTGAGGGCCGGATTTCATTTGCTCCGAACTCTTAGTTTGATGTTGTACTTCAGTATTTTCCTGTTTCATTTCTATCTCTTTATTCTCATTGTCTAATTTAAGGTCTTGTTCTATTTCACTTTTCATTTCATGTTCGTGGTCTTTTATATCAGGAGTGTAGATTACGCGTTCTTGCTGATTAGGAGTGACAAGTCCAGTTAGAATTTGGCGATCTTGATGTCCTACATTGTCAGGAATTGCTTCAGGGTCGTGATTTGGCAAAACTTCATCATCCGTAGAGTATACAGGTCTTTTCAAAGGGGTGATTTTGCCCCGAGGTGTAGGAGTTGATGGAATATTTATTTCTTTGATTAAAGACTCATAATTTCGAGTTAGAGGATGGATTTTTCCTTCTGGCTTAGTTGAGGATGAGCGCGGTAAATGAGTAGTGACTGGGCTCTCTGTAGAAGTAAAATGACTGATAATTAATCGTTTTAACTACATAAAAGTCAGGAATTCGAGGAAAATAGATTAAGGATTTGATATTGACGACCCAGTTGGCACAATGGTCACCATGCCGGAAGCCAAACACAGGGTTGCGGGTTCGATTCCCGCCTCAGAAAAGTGTTTATGCTTAGGTATTTGTCTGTGGTCTGGTTGTATCCATGTTTTATAAGTATATATTTACAAAAGAAAAGTATATAAGTGTTATATCCGTTGTCTAGCACTCATAACACAAGTCTAGTTACTTAACTTGAGGCTAGATGGCGATGTGTGCAATGTCCTGCAATATTTATTATTTACTAGCTGCGCCCCGCGGTTCCACTCGCGTAAGTCCGATCTTTCTCACCATTTAAACCTTCCCTGGACTACAACAAACATTTCAAAACTGAAATCATCTAAATCGGTTCGTGCGTTCTGGAGTTATAGCGTCAGGAAGGAAAACCCGACTTATTTTTATATAATAGATTAGGGATTGGTATTGCTCGCGTCCATTTAGTCCTACATATCCTAAACCCTGATGCTAAAGGAGCAATCTCCTGGTGGGAGGCTTCAGACGCGGTTTGTTACCAACGGCCTAAGTCGTATCGCCAAGCGGGTTTTTCCGTGTTCTGTTACGCAGGCACAAAAGGAAGACGGGTTGGAAAAGTTTTTGTTCCACTCCCGTCTTCCTACTTTCACTGGCGTCCCTTAAAAACCCGTGGGGATCTTTGAGTGACGACTCGCGGGCGTATAGGTATCAAGGAAAGCACCCTGGCCGTGCTCCCTAGCTGCTTTGTAGATAAATCATGTCCCTTTTAACCAAGATTCGCATATAATATTTAGATATTACCTACTAGCGACCCGCCCCGGCTTCGCACGGCTATATTACGCATGTATTATACATATAAACCTTCCTCTTGAATCACTCTATCTATTAAAAAAACCGCATCAAAATCCGTTGCGTAATTTTAAAGATTTAAGCATACATAGGGATATAGGGACGGAAAAAGCGACTTTGTTTTATACTATGTAGTGATACTGACAAACTTGAGGTCGAGAATTTGACATTTCGTGTATGGTCAAATGCAGCCCTAAGTAAGCTCGTGGTATGATTGAGAAGTTCTTTCATTAGCCCATTCCCCCAGAATACTTACTTGAAGTTTTACGAATGAAATCAGCCGGCACTTTCGCCAATCGTCTCATTTTTATTTTCCGTTCTATAAATTATTTTCCGAATAAACGACTGACGTTTGTGAATAAAATTGACAATTCTACAGAAAGATAGTTGCTATGCACCTGACATCTGACAATAATTCATTTTAATAAAGAGGTTAATTTTGGATCGAAGTTCCTTATCGCCGGTTGGTTGGGTTGGCTCGGCTTACGCGTTACGCATAACGATAACGTGAAACGAAAAACCGTAAGAGAAACTAATCTTCCACACAAATATATGCAAAATAAATTTAAAAAAAAAAAACGTGTGGCACTCGAGAACTGCCGCGGTAAAGCTATTGCATAAAAAGGTTTCTTGAAGCAAGAAGTAATTCCTCTTCCTATAGTTCCTTTAAACGCTCGAGAATAATTTCTTGTCTTAGTAAATGTTCTTATAAAATAATAAAAAAAAGTCGTCCGACATTTGTCGTCCGTCATTTGTCGGGGGTGTTAGGTTTTTTCGTTACGGAATTTCTTGATTCGCCCCCCAAGGCCCGCGATAAAATCTATGCAATAGCTTAAAAATGTATATGGATCTCGTTTCATACGCGTGTCCCGCGAGAAGCTCATATTTTATTTTCTTTTATAATATGAAACCTTTTTTGTTCAATAAGAAAAACTTTTGGCACATTTATCGTAAAAGTTAATGGCGGAATATTGGCAGGTAGGCTTCGAAAAGTTTATAGCACGAAGTAGCCACCAAGAAACGAAAGGATTTCTCATGGATTTCTATGGTAGCGACACAAAGATATGCAAGAAAAGCCAACAAAATGATTTATCTTTTTGTGGTTTATGCTTTAAACTTTTCCCACATTATCTTAGTCTTTAACTAGCGACCCGCCCCGGCTTCGCACGGCTATATTATGCATGTATTATACATATAAACCTTCCTCTTGAATCACTCTATCTATTAAAAAAAACCGCATCAAAATCAAAATCCGTTGCGTATTATAGTTTCAAAGATTTAAGCATACAAAAGGATATAGGGACAGAGAAAGCGGCTCTGTTTTATACTATGTAGTGATAGTGATAGTGATTTACGGAAAATAATATCAAAACCATAGGTCAGGAAATTTGGACTCTCTCAATTAAAGCACAAAGTAGCCACACATCTAATACATATTTAGTACCTACAACATTATCGAACCAGTACCTATAATTCAACCTAAATAATGAATAGTTCGAACAGCATTGAAGTCGTGTGACCTAGCTGGTAGCCATGACGGTGGTTTATGTAAACGAAGAGCAAGGGTTAATTGTTGGTGCCGCTGGTGGGTTCCCACGGCAAGCGGGGGTAGTGTAGCGTTACACTTTCGAAATGGAAACCTATACTTCAAGAAATATGAAAAATGATTTATTGCAAAGTTAAGTAGGAACAAAAGGATTTTAATCTGTCCAATTGTCACCATGCCGGACTGGGGGCGGACGGACACAGGGTTACGGGTTCGATTCACGCTTCAGACATGTATTTATGCTTAGATATTTGTCTGTGGTCTGTGTTTCTATGACCACAGACAAATATCGATGTATATATTTGCAAAAGAAAAGTATAGGTAGTATATCCGTTGTCTAGCACCCATAACCCAAGTCTAGTTACTTAGCTTGGGGCTAGATGGTGATGTGTGGAATGTCCTGCAATTTTTATTATTTATTTATATTTTTTTTGACGTGATAAGTCTAATAAATTGATGAACACCTGCATTCACAAAAAAGTGTGAGGTCATTTCACGTTCCGGGAACGTAACGCGGCAAGCATCTCGTGTTTGTTTTATATTGTTTGATAATAATATGCCTCATCTGGGCTTGTGTTATGGTGACGAGGGACGAATAGAAGAGTTTAAAGGAAAATTTTCTTTTTTTTTTGAGTTTTCACACATCGCCATCTAGCCCCAAGCTAAGTAACTAGACTTGTGTTATGGGTGCTAGACAACGGATATACTACATAAATTACTTTTCTTTTGTAAATATATACTTATTATACATAGAAACAACCAGACCACAGACAAATATCTAAGCATAAATACTTGTCTGTGGCGGGAATCGAACCCGCAACTCTGTGTTTGGCAGTCCGGCATGGTGACCATTGTGCCAACTGGGTCGTCAACAAAATAAAGGAAAAACAAAACAAATCAAGTTTGAATCGTTTTCTTATGATGTTATCACGTAAAATAATCGTCCGTGAACCGACAAGAATTTTTTAAGGTTCCGTCGAAAGGAAATAACGGAAACCTTTTTTTACAGTCTTTCATTTGACCTTAATCTCACCGGCGCGGCGGCGTGGCGACGATAAGATCGAGGATGTAGCATGCTCGCCTAGAGAGAGAACGGCATCCCTGGACAATATTATGATGGAACGTGACGAGTCACTTGGCACCATGACTTTGTCCAGGGTGTGGTGTTAGAAGCCACCGGACAAGTGTCTACCACCGCTTGATTGTCTACTCCTTTAGCGACACCAGTTCGGTACGCGAGCAAACCCATAAAATCTTCTCTCGGGTACTTTATTTTGCCAGAATACTCTGCCCTGGCTTGTCTGCTCTGCCGATTTTGGGCTTTGTTAGGAGGAAAGGGTACCGGGGGCTCTTTCCATACAAACTATTACAAACGTAGTCGACTGTTTTCTCCAGAGCAAATATTTTTGGTGCATAAAACTTATAACTGCCATGACTATGCCCCTATTTTTTTTTATCTTAATTTCAGCAGCAGCAGTTATAGGTATTATGCAACAAAAATTTTTTGCTAGTGTCATTATCCAGGGAGGAAGCAGTCGATTACGTTTGTATGGAGAGAGCGCCCGGTACCCTTTCACCTTAAGGTCTCTCATTATGTTTGATCACCAGGTCAGATCAAAGACCCTGCAGCTGAGTTGTATTAACAACTTCAGATATATTAACAACTAAGCTTAGACGGTAGTACCTACCCATAGTGCCCATAGGTACTGGGCAAGCCTACTCCATCCTCACGCAAAAAGGACTCAAACTAAAGAGGTTTCGTTTTGGAAAACAGTCCGTATAAAATAACAACTAGGTGTTAGGGACCATAAAAGCAATCCAACTGAAGTTGTAAACTTATAGTAGAATGTTCAATAGTGGTTCAACAGTTATTAGGCGGCAATTTCAAGTATAGCTTTTAGAATATAGAAATATATGGAGACTCATCACTAGCAGAAGGCCCGGTAGTAGGCTCCGGTTACCTAAAGATAAGTGAATTTTAATTATTTTAAGAAAAGCTTAGGTACATAAATTAACTACTATGCCCTTGGGTTCCCGCACGAGGCAGAGCCTGTATCGCGGCGGGGGAAGCCGAATAAACAATTATTTACCTACACTTTATAATTTCTCGGGACAAGTGGGACCTAATGCGAACTGGGCTTAAAGCCTAGGTAGCCTAGTTCGCTAGTATTTTAGTCGAGTTGCGAGTAATTTAGAAGCTAAACGTGTCTGAACACCAAAAATATAGTCGAGTCGATGTATTTTATTAGGCACTAGCGACCCGCCCCCGCTTCGCACGGCTGTATTAGGTATATCTAAAAAACCTTCCTCTTTAATCAGTCTATCTATTTAAAAAAACAGCATCAAAATCCGTTGCGTAGTTTTAAAGATCTAAGCATACATAGGGACATAGGGACGGCGAAAAGTGAGTTTATTTTATACTAGCAACCCGCCCAGGCTTCGCACGACTATATTGTGCATGTACTATACATATAAACCTTCCTCTTGAATCACTCTATCTATTGAAAAAACTACATTAAAATCAGTTGCGTAGTTTTAAAGATTTAAGCATACATAGGGATATAGGGACAGAGAAAGCGACTTTGTTTTATGCTATGTAGTGATAGTGAAAGTGATATTGAAGTGGCGAGTAACACCCCTCCCCCACGCGTCCCTGCTCACGCTGGTTCACCGGCTAAACAAGTCCGAACCTGTCGAATTAGTCAAGTCGATTAGTTGCCGCCTCATCGTTGCATTGTTTTGTAGGATGTTCATCTTGCAATACACCACTCGCTTGTAAACTCTACTCGACCAAAGTGCGAACCGTTTTATGGGCAGTCGCGAGTATTTTAGCCACTAAATTACTCGGTACTCGACCAAAATACCAGTTTAATGCGAACTAGGCATGACCGCTCCACACTTACCCCGCGAATCGCGCGGCGAGAAAGTAGCGCGAACACAGCGCGACATGGACAAGGCTCCACATTTGCAATATTCGCATAGTTTTCACAGTCACGCGCGCTGGCCCTTTGTCGCGGGTTAAAAAACCGACAAAAATCGGAGAACAAGGCGCGAAGCCGCGAAAAAGATGCGAATCGGCTCCACACTACGTGTTCTCGCACCTTTCGCGCCTTCTCGCGCGATTCGCGGGGTAAGTGTCGAGCGGCCATTGACGAATATCACCTCCATAGTTTTCTTTGTGAGACAGTTACTTGATCGTTCATAACACGTTCCATCGGCGTCACTGTTAGCGATAATTATAACGCCGTGCGACGACGCCATATTTGTTTCTAAAGGTTCTTTATACTTACATTTTCAGGGAATTCAGAGTTAGATCACACCTTCAGCTCCAGAATTTTGGATTACAGACCGAGTAATTGCAACACAAGGGAAATAATGTTGTGTGAAACTCCCAAGGCAGAAAATGTTGTATTATACTCCCATCAAGGGGTTTAAGTGTTTTGAGTTTGGAACATTGAATTTCATTTTTCACACCTTCAGCTCCAGAATCTTGGATTACAGACCGAGTAATTGCAACACAAGGGAAATAATGTTGTGTGAAACTCCCAAGGCAGAAAATGTTGTATTATACTCCCAAGGGGTTTAAGTGTTTTGAGTTTGGAACATTGAATTTCCTATGAAAATTCTTAGCACACGGGGTGGCCTTCACAAAGGGGGAATTGGATTGGTCTACAAAAATCTAGGCTATGATTTCTCAGGAAATAGAGGTTTACCTGTCATATGATCGAACGAGCATGTAATAGCATACATTTTGACGTGACAACGTCTAATAAATTGGTGGAACACCTGCATTCACAAAAAAGTGTCACGGTAATATTGTGTGACGTCATGCGTCATGGTAATATGACCAGACGCGTCATAATAACTTAGGAAACAGAGTATTTAATAATAATATCGCTCATCTGGGCTTGTGTTATGGTGACGAATGACAAATAGAAGACTTAAAATAATAAAAAAAAAAATCTGTAAAAGAAAAAAACAGGAAAAAATATATACTTAAATCTCAATATTTCATCGTTTTCTTATGACGTTATCACGTAAAATTATCGTCCGCAAACCGACTTTACAGACAACCATTCTTTTTCATTTATAAAGTCGAACTGAAGGCCAATTCTCGTAAATAACATTGTTCAAATTACATTTCAATATCATTTCGATTGCATTTCGATCTCAAATAATACCCTTAAAGTAGCTCAAAATACCCTCAAAGTTAGCTTTTTGTACAAAAAAACTGACTTTGAAGGTATCTTTTGCAATCGAAATGCAATCGGAATGATATTGAAATGTAATTTAAACAATGTTATTTACGAGAATAGGCCTTCTGGTCACTTTTATTGAAATAAAAAGATGGGTCCGAAAAACATAACCTTTTCAGTCGCGTAATAGTTAGAAATAGAGATGGGTAGGTATAGTAACATAAATATAGAGTTACTAAAAAGCGTTTAGAAAGAGGATTTAGTAAATCTCACCTCAATCTAAGTACCTACTATCAAAGAATATAATCCATATTGAGTCGTTAAAATGTAACAAGTGGAAACGTGTTTTGGTCTAGCGTAGTGAACCCCTTAGATTGAGGTTGGATTGGATTAGGAAATGGAGTTGTGACGTAACATTTTGTACTTTTAAGCTATTGCATAGCTTTTATCGCGGGCTTTGAGCGCGACGACCGAATCAAGAAATTCCGTAACGAAAATAAAACCTAACACCCCCCACTCCGCCTACCATGTAGCTTGGCCAAGTTTTATAATATAATAAATTGAAAAACAAAACATCTTTGTGATTTTTACAAGTGAAAAAAGAAGGGGTTCTCTTCGAGAAGTCAGAATATTTGTAAATTGAAAAACAAACAAACCAACAATGTAATTTAACAAATATTGACCGATCTACACCCCTAAAAGAACCATCGCACCAAACCTAATGACACTTCATTAACTATTCACCATTTTCTGTTACACACAATGTCATAAGGAACGGAAAACTCGCGGGCGTGGCGCGGGAAAGTCGACCAATCGGAGCAGTGGAAATCATCCGTAATTAGAAACGCACCAATCAGAGGGCGGCTGGGAAATTACATAAGTGACGAGGCATTTTCTTTTTTAATCGTAAAGGAATGTGGCCAGTGTTAGTTTAGCGGTCTTGTTTGATTTGTAAAGAGGTTTTTATTAAGTGTTAAAATGTTGTTTGTTTGAAGATTCTGAATTATGTTAGGTAGATAAACTAAATACAAAAGGTACTTTGGGGATGCTTAATAAAAACAATATTAAGTAACAACTGCCCACTTTAAATTTTTTGAAGTTTGAATATAATTTAAAAGCATTTAATTAGGTTAAAAAAAACAATATTGTAGTAGAAACTAATAAAAGAAGTTAAATTTTGACTTCTATGTTACTAATTTCTATTTTAAGAATCATAAAAGAAAATAATCCATGTTAATAATTTCCTTAAAAGAAAATAAATTTTTATTTTATATTTTTAGCTTAGCTAAGCGTAATTTCGGGCTGCATTATTAACTGAATTAATTTATTAAGCTGAAGAAAAATCTCGTTTTTATTAATTTATTAAGCTGAAGAAAAATCTCATTTTTACTAAACTTAGAAAGAATTAACCGATATAGCTTTGACAGATTTTTAAGCTAAAACTTAGCTTCAATTCTATCAATAATAGATTAAAAAATTCCAGCCACTTCAAAATACTTCATGCAACATTAGGGTTTTTTATAGATTTAGCTAAAAATTAGTCTCACTTGTGTAAAAAATTAGATTAATAAATAAATAATCCTGCAAGTAGCGCAAAAAAAACACTATTAAATATTAGAATTTTTGACAGATTTAGGCAAAAAATACAATAATTTATTAATTGATTTCAAAACATTAAATTAGATTATGAATATTATCAAAACAAATGTCAAAATTACAACTACAAGTACAGAAATTAAACAAAACAAAAATAATAATTTTGAGATTTTAGCTAAAAATTGACTTAAATTCTATCAAATCTGGATTTAAATATTCCAAAAAGTCGGGCTAAAAATATTTAAAAACATTTCAGTACAAAATGGATCAAAATTTCCCATTTTACGAGTTGGAATCAGGCTGCACAGCGCAACACAGCGGAGCCTTAGCCGCTCTCCGACTCCTGAGGAGCTATAACCATTTCTTGGTGCCTCCAGGTAAGATTATTTACTAGATTACTGTTGGATGCCCGGATGGAGTAGGATTTATTCTTCTAGTAATTACCTGACTCCGTAAAACAGATTATAGCTTAGGTATACAGGGTTATTGGTAATTATACTAGCAAGCCGTTGGGGGCTACTTCTGTGCACCTAAACAAACAACTTTTGTTCGACGGCTTTTGGAAATTCGAAAAAAAAATGAAAATTTTGAGGTTATGTAAATTCGAACAGCTGATTTTTCAAAACAAAGGTCATTCAGACTAAGAGCAGTAGATGAAACTTACAAAATAAGTACAATTTTGTAGGTTAATGACCTCTCCGTGTAAGGAACAGCTGATTTTCAGGTAAACCTAACCTCAAAATTAAAAAAAAGTTCGAATTTCCGTAGGTCTGTGAACAAAAGTTGTTTGTTTAGGTGCACAGAAGTTACCCCTTAACGGCTTGCTAGTATAATTACCAATAATCCTGTATACTACACGCCGTCGGTTGCCGCGATAGAATCGCACGACGTTCCCGTAGCCTCGACATCATGGTGAGAGAGAACCGGTGGAGTTTTAGTGAGTATACCTCTGGCCGCCTACCACCTTTAGGCCAGCAGGGAGCCCCTAATATACCCTCGCTCGCTGCTGCGTCGGAATGATGGTTAAGGCTCATTTCTCCACGTTAAAAAAAAGGTATATACCTACTACACAGTTATCTAGATAGATAATGGTAACAGTAGGTAGCGCATCTATACTAATATTATAAAGCTGAAGAGTTTGTTTGTTTGAACGCGCTAATCTCAGGAACTGCTGGTTCGAATTGAAAAATTCTTTTTGTGTTGGATAGTCCATTTATCGAGGAAGGTTATAGGCTACTTTTTATCCCGATATTCCCACGGGATCGGGAGTTACGCGGGTGAAACCGCGGAGCGCAGCTAGTCTAATATATACAAACTATCACGTATAGGTACGTAGGTTTCATTAGAAACAACATAAGACACGTATTGCCGCGGTCGCGATAAAATATGACGGTATGTGCTGACACATAGAAATGTGTGTCCGCGAAAGTACTCCTCTTAGTTCCTTCTCGAAACTGCAGCAAGCTACTGCTGTTGCGACCAGGGACCGAAATGGTATCTCAATAAGCGGTTTTGATCGGTATTTTTAAGTGATACTCGAACGCTTACTTTGCATTTAAGTACCACAAATAATGATATCTATAAATTGCGGTACCACTAGTTTCGGGTACCCAAAATCGGAAGCGGATACCCGAATATTAAACCCTAAAAGTGTCTTCTTGCGCGTTGCCAATTCTACGCGAAAATCCTTTCTCTCTTTTACATATGTCATTAGAAAGGGTTAAACGTAATCTCTGCCGTGCACGTGTATGTTTGTTTATTAATTGTCAATTTCATAGTCTAGGTCGTTTTTAATACAGAAATTTTAAAAATAACTATTCAGAATAATGTTTTCATCATTAAAAATTCAACTTTAAGAAACGGTAAACTATTTCTTTGTTTCTGAGAAAACTGTCAATCCTAGCAGCACCACTTTGGAATCAAATTGAAGGTGATTTTAGTATCTACAAATGTATTTCTAATAGTTTTTCCTATAGGACTATTACTTCTCCTATAGGACTAGTTTTCTCAGAAACAAAGAAATAGTTTACGGTTTCTTAAAGTTGAATTTTGTTTAATGATGAAAACATTATTCTGAATAGTTATTTTTAAAATTTCTGTATTAAAAACGACCTAGACTATGAAATTGACAATTAACTTCTCAACTGGCCTACAGACCCCCGAGCGATTTTCTTTTCGGAGCAGAAAGTAGCCGTTGACTGGCCAAGTCGAAAAAAAATGGCCGCTTGACGGGGGCAGACCCGTTTATGCATATAAATTAATTTTGGTTTGACTAATTCATAACATTGATACCTTTCTGCATTCAGAATGAAATTTCCTATTTAGATGACATAGTTTAAATATTAGTACTTGAACAAATAATGTGAGTAATTGCAGAGTGAAGTGCAAATTTGCAAAATGCACTTGAAAAAAAATTGCTAAAAAAATTCCTAAAGAAACTAATATCTCCTGCGAAATTTATGAGTTAATAATACAAAGTGAGGTGATCTAGTTACCCAGGCGTTGTTTTATCACAAAACACAACACATAAAACAAATGAAAACAATATTAATTAAGTCGAAACGCGCACTGTCCAAAACAAAAACAAACAAACATGGCCGTCAGAGGCAATTGATCGAAGTGACATTGACATTGAACGATTATAACCTTACCAAATTACGCAGTATGGTTTTATATGCAACTCATGTACATCCCAGAATAGGTTGGCTATACTTGACCTTGACATACATTCATTCATTAGACGTAAACATCAAAATACGCCCGAAACCCCCGAGCGGTTTTGGCCAGTGTAGCGTTTCGGCCGAAAAACCGCTCGGGGGTTTGTAGGCCAGTTGAGAAGTTAATAAACAAACATACCTGGAAAACGCTTTCAAGGGGTAGTTTTTCCTAAAAAACTAAAACACGTGCCAGAATAACGTAGCACCATAGGAGAAGCCCAGGGTTTTCAAGGATGACAACTCAGGAATAGACTACTCTCGGAGGGTCTAATAACATATTAAAAATATATATTTTTTTTTTCGATGTATAGCGTTTTTGTGTCCATTTTTACTGACCGAATTGAAAGAAAAGTAAGCATATTTCGAAAATTATAAGTCCTATCAACATACTTCCAAGACAATTATTATAGAGAATTTAATGAAGAACAAATTGGTCATTGACAGTTTTGATGTGGCTTTAATCGTTTTTATAATAAAATCAAAAAACTCATTAGGGTTGATACAAAACAGGGTCGAGGGGGCGTTAAAATCACTTACAGCTTCTAAACTATAAGTCCGATCTACATACTTCCAAGGAGATTGTTGTAGTGAGTTTAATGAGGATCATATTGCTCATTGACAGTTTGGTTGTAGTTTGAACCGTTTTCATACAAAATGCAAAAAACTCTAATTTGGCACAAAAAGGGGGGGAAAAGGGGGGAAACAATAATTTCTCGACGTGCTTCCATATCGAAATTGAAGCACATATATGACAGCCACGTTCATGCCAAGTTTCATGCTTTCTTTACGATGGGACCATAAAACTGATTTTTGTTAGGACTGGGAGCTGCACTAGATGTAAATTGCTAGATTCAGTCGAACGAAAAAGCGACGTTGCCATTTTTACAAACATCTCAAAAATACTGTTCATGAACGGTTCATAAACCATTTATTTTTAGATACCAAAATTTTGCGATATCATTATTTTTGGGTACCGTAATTCTATTTTAAATTAAGATATCTTTGCATAAGGGTATCTGAATTTCAAGTATCCTAAAATATCGGTTTTTCGGTCCCTGGTTGCGACAACTTGTACGATTGTTGACCCGCCTTATTAAATCGTAATTAATCAAATAAAAAGCGCCTGATAGCACCCACTGCAAAGGTGCCGAGAATACTGGCCGCGTTTCGTTTCGTATGGTGACGGCTAGGGCTTGAATATCGGTCCATTTTTTCATCGAAATAGCTGTTCAGAACTGTAATTATAATTAAAAATTAAGGAATCTATCATCTAGAACTTTTGTTGGATGTGAAATTTCAAAAAAGTCAGTTCGTTAAAAAGCTGTTGTCTGTTAGAGAACTTCTTACACGATTACAAATCTAAGAAACTGGTGAAAAGTCGCGTTCAGCCTCGACACCTAGTAGGCGGTATTTGCTTTTAAATACTTGAAGCATTGTCCTCTATTGCCGCCGTCTTAGAAAACTGCCGTTTTGACTCTTAACAAACGATATCGAAATTCCAGTTTTGCTCTTACCAATTCCGGTATTACAAACGATACTAAATTAAGTCGGAATTCCGTAAATTGGTAAAATCCGGAATTGCGGAGCTCAAGCCCTAGTGACGGCTAACCTTTGCACCAAGAACGATCCGGAGTGGAAGTCAAACCTTCGGTCCCCCAGACGGTGGCCTAGATTATGTTTTTACATCTGATAGGTGAGCGTTTGACCACTATCACACCTGCCTACGGTAGGTGACGATGCGGCCTAAGATGTAGCACGCGCGTCTAGAAGATAGGTACCTATTCAGTCTGGACTTGAAGACTCCCAAATTGAACGTCAGACGCAGGGAACTGATTCTATTCCCTTGCAGTACGAATAAGGAACCACAAACGACTCCATATTATATATAGGAACGAGCTATATATAATATGGAGAGCATTGAATCTCTACGGAGTGTGTTTAAAACAGAGAATATATTAACATTATCCTGTATTTTCATATTAGAAATCTGCGTTTTTGTTAAAAATAATGAAACATATTTCTTTAAAATAACTTCCAACAGAGACAGTAGTTTGCGAGACATCCACAAATACAATATATGTCATACACAGATCAATAATACTATTTTTGAAAAAAGCACCCATATACAAGCAACTAAAATATATAATCATCTACCCCATGAGCTTAAGTTATTACATGGAAATATGTTTAAATTCAAACTAAGAAACTGGCTGTTGTCTAGGGCTTTCTATACTGTTGCTGAATATTTTAATGAATAGTAGTACAATATTTAGATATCGACTAAGTGTATGTAATGAACATATAGATATAGGTAGATATATTTTTATAATTGAATATATACTTGATGTACCTTTTAGATTATATCGTGGATGATGATATAATAATATCTAAGCTACTCTCTGTATGCTATTGTGCAATATTATATTAATTAGACTAAGGTATGTTAATTTTTTAAAATAACTATTACTTAATTATTGAACGTCTGGTGCAGACATGTCTGTTGATACCTATTTTTACTATATTACATAACATCTGTAAACCTAACATCATAAGAACACAGTCAATCAATAAATGATTTCTGATTTCTGATTTCAAAAACTACAGCTTCCGACGACGCCCGACATTCCGCTGTTTCCACCGCAAATGGCACGACTTTTTGATACCCTATTTCAAGTGTAGTAATAGCAATAAGGTAGCTATTTTGCGACAAAACAACTTGAGTCTAAAAACTCTCGTTTCAACCTCCAAATAGTTCTATTTAGGTACAGTCGGCTCTATAATTGGAGACCCACCGTAGAGCTCCAAAACGACTGCTAAAAGAATGTTTTCAAAACAAGCAAGATTCTAGGCACCTGCTTTAGCTAAAGTTTTTATTAAAGTCTTTTAACTCATATCGAATTTATCAAACAAAAATATTAGAATGAAAACATTCCAATAATAGTAATTTTAGAACTCTAATACATAATATCAAAAAAGTTTCTTGCGTTCACGAGTTCTACCTACGGTTCGCCAGAACTCTAGTATTTTTAACCCCCGACGCAAAAACGACGGAGTATTATAAGTTTGACGTGTCTGTGTGTCTGTCTGTCTATGGCATCGTAGCTCCCGAACGGATAAACCGATTTTGATTTGGTTTTTTTTGTTTGAAAGGTGAATTAGTCGAGAGTGTTCTTAGCTATGTTTGATCGAAATCGGTTTAGCGGTCTGAAAGTTATATGGGGGATAAAAGTCAGGATTAAAAACCGAATGTAAGTCTACTTACATTCGGTTTTTAATCCAGCCCCCTCGGGCTTATCTATAAGCCCGAGGGGGTATCAAGTTAATTTGCATCTTTTGGCTTCGTTTGGATCTTTTTTACTTTGTATCCCTAGTCCCATCACTATCACTACATAGTATAAAACAAAGTCGCTTTTTCTGTCCCTATTTCCCTTTGTACGCTTAGATCTTTAAAACTACGCAACGGATTTTGATGCGGTTTTTTTTAATAGATAGAGTGATTCAAGAGGAAGGTTTATATGTATAACACATGCATAATATAGTTATAGATAAATGTATTTTAACTGTGCATAAGTACTAAGTACCTACTTTTCCGTAGGTACTTTTAAGAATATCAATTTAAAGAACACACAATAAATGCAATTTAACCCCTTTAAAAATGTAAAAGATGGCACGTAGGGCGCTGGCAGACGGCTTGGCAGGTGTTGCCACCCATAAAGCCAATTATGTAGTTACGGCAACACTGACGTGGACACCGGACATGACCCCATCCCTAAATTGTTTACTTTTTAATGTTTATTTGTATTTTTAATCGGTGAAAAAAACGGAGGAGGTTCTCAATTCGACGCGTATATTTTTTATCACTGATTACTCGAAAACTGCTGCTGCCAAACGCAACGCGTCAGAACTATACCCGTTGCTTAAAACTTATATTGCTGATTGTAACGAATGTGTTTTGTTTTTCTCAAAAGTGCTGAGATGGAATTGTAGGTGAAATTTTTACCGATATTTTGGCGTAATTTCGAGGCGAAAATTCTTAGTCATTTTAAAGCTAGACTAGTTTTAATTCTTAATTTTAGGATAGCTTCAAAACTATAGCTCAAAATCACACCAAAATGTCGGTAAAAATCTCACCTACAATTCCATCTCAGCACTTTTGAGAAAAACAAAACACACTCGTAACAATCAACAATTTTCACCAACGAAGGCGACCGGTGCCAGTAGTAACTATTTAGTTGGCTGTGTACCAAGGTCATTGGCGTATGGACCCCCCTTAAGAGAAAAATCCTTTCCTCTTAATTGTATCTGAATACATCTGTGAAAATTTAGAATAGAATAGAATTTATTCAAACAAACACACGACATAATTTAGACACAAAAACGAGACAATAAGAGATAGTTACAGAAAAAAGTAATACAAACAAGTAATTTCAACTCTCAAGCTATCATAGTTCATGAGATACAAGCCTGGTGAGTGGTGACAGACAGACAGAGGGACAGACAGCGAAGTCTTAGTAATAGGGGCCCGTTTTTGCCCTTTGGGTACGGAACCTTAAAAATGACTAAAGTACATTAAAAACTATTTATTGACGTGTCTTTTGAAATCGTTCAGCCAAATAACGTTTTAATTTAGTGTATTGTGTATGTTTGTTACTCCTTCAAAAAATAAATAATTCTGGACTGAACTTTTTAGACAACCCTTTGCAATATATTATCACTAAATAGTATAAAATAACGTCACTTTTCGCCGTCCCTATGTCCCTATGCCCCTTTGTATGCTTAGGTCTTTAAAACTACGCAACGGATTTTGATGCGGTTTTTTTTAATAGATAGAGAGATTCAAGAGGATGGTTTATATGTATAATACATGCATAATATATAGCCGTGCGAAGCCGAAGCGGGTCGCTAGTTAATTATATTCTAGACTGAATTTTTTTAGAATAATATTGTATAATATATTTATTGATCTATATAATTTGATTTAAAATAGGTACTTTTCATTCATTGAACAGCTCGATGAAGGTCGTCCAAGGGATCTTAGCTTATTAAGGGTCCCGTTTTTTCCTCTTGAGCTACGGATCCCTAAAAAAACTTCATATGAATGTAACCTCAGTCTCTAATTATCCATTTGATCGTGCAAGCAATCATCGTGACATGAGAAAGGCAGCACATGTTGTAATTTAAATGATCAATAATAAATAACACTGGAACGTTGTAAATTGTAGTGGCAATATGAAATGCACTTCGTTTAATATTTGAGACAGGGTACTTATACTTGTATACAGGCTGTTTTCCCGGTTCCGTACCTCAAAAGGCAAAAAAAAAAGTAAAAAGTCTAAGTGTATGTATCATCACAAAGTCGCTTTTTCTGTCCCTATTTCCCTTTGACTGCTTAAATCTTTAAAACTACGCAACGGATTTTGATGGGGGTTTTTTTAATAGATAGAGTGATTCAAGAGGAAGGTTTATATGTATAATACATGCATAATATAGCCGTGCGAAGCCGGGGCGGGTCGCTAGTTTAAGTATATAGCGAAAAGTATTTTCTGTGTGTGGAAAGGCCGAATAGAAATTGATAACTAAATACATACTTACCGTGCCCGGTAGTAGGCTCGGGAAAATAAACAGGTCGTTTAATAGTACATGTGTGCTCTATTATAATAAATTACCTAAAGATCCCAAGTAACACATTTGGTAACAAATAGCTTGCATATAGTATTTTTTTGGAACCTTTAGTAATAAAATCCACCGTGATTAAGTTCTATATAGGTGGTTAGAACCTATATGCAACCTATATATTACTAAAGGGAGAAAAATTGCAACTCATTTATAGTTGCAGAAGCGTTGCATAAGAGTTCGAATTGTTACCCTGAGTGGCACTTGGAACTAACGGTGCGAATTGCGCGCTGTGAATGAATGATTGAACGATAAAGCAATACCGTTCATTCGTTGAGTGACAAATTAGATCATAACTAGTCTTATTTTCGGCGGAGATAAACGAAAAACGGTGTGCTTTGTTCTATTGTGTTAATTGTGACAGCCATATATGTACGTGTAAACCGCAGTAAATGGTTTTTTATCGTGAAACCATAGTATATTTACTTAGTAAATTTTGATGCGCCTTCGATTTAATTAAAAAATATCAAAAAATAATCAAATAAATAAGATAATACTTTACAACAATTTGGTTGTTAAAAACCTTACATTATAGTTTCACAAAAAGTATAATGTCCACAACAGTTATCAAAACTTATTTTGTTTTATGTTATTGTAATAAAATACCATTAAACAAAATGCTTTTCAAGGTCATTATTTTTAAACATGGCGATTTAAAGTAGACCTTGCAGTTCTTATTTTCACTCATTTGTTACCTTATTGGAACTCTTAAGCCCAAAAATCACTAATTAGTACCTAGTAGTGATATTTTTCACTTCACAGGTCTTGCTGTCTCTACTTTGAATTGGGGATCCTCAAGACGGATACAAAACCCATTATGAAGGTTAATTAAGTAAAATTTACTTAACTTGTAAAGTCGAGGACTGTCTGTACAACTGTCTGTACAACTGTCTGTACAACTGTCTGTACAACTGTCTGTACAACTGTCTGTACAACTGTCTGTACAACTGTCTGTACAACTGTCTGTACAACTGTCTGTACAACTGTCTGTACAACTGTATGTACAACTGTCTGTACAACTATCTGTACAACTGTCTGTACAACTGTCTGTACAACTGTCTGTACAACTGTCTGTACAACTGTCCGGTACTGTCCGGTACTGTCCGGTACTGTCCGGTACTGTCTGGTACTGTCTGACACTGTCTGTAACTGTCTGTAATGAAACTAATGTACGGAACCCTCAGCGCGCGAGTACGACTCGCACTCGACCGGTTATTATTTTTAATTAGATCTTGTGGTTCTAAATGAGAAAAAAATGGAACCGATCTACGCTTTACAGTGGCATATAAGAGTATATTAGACCTTACAAAGGCAATTACACTAAGGTTCCAAATGAGCTGCAATAATAACTCTTGAGCCACTACAAGTGATAAATAACTCATATATACTACTTATTTAGTACTAAAGGTGCCAAATAAGGGAAAAATACCACCTATTAGGGCACAGTTCTTTAGGGGGGATTTTAAGATGTCATATGCCTTTTTGAGTTCTAAAAGAGAGAAAATTAAAGCCTTTATGCGCCTATAAGTAATAAATTCGGCTTAATGCTACCACAGGTAATAAAGCAGAAACAAAAATCACTCAAAAGCAACCGTTAGTGATAAGAGTTACTCATTTGCAAATTCGAGTGCTATTTGCATCTTAAAGTAATACCATGCATGCACTGTGATGCAAGAGTGCATGATGCACTCTTGCATCACTTATATGCTACCTACAGTTGCAAAATAAGTTCCAAAATTCACTAACGTGCTACTTGGGATGTATATGACATGTCCATTAACAGGTTCAAAACTTTTATAAAGCATAGATTGTGCAGTAAGGCATACTATGATACTTCGTCTTATCTTAATGATAAGAACAATTTCAAATACTGTAATATTGACCTTTGTGAGCGTGACCACATGAAAAAAAACCCCATGAGTTTCTTGTGCCTTCTTCTTATTGGTGGGCGCGTTCCGAAGGCACACATCCTAACTTAGTTTTTAAGACGATTTTATGTGGTCCTGTATACTTTTAAGTATTAAGCATCCAAAGAAATAAAGATTTTTGACTTTTGAAGTTTATGCCGGCTATACACGCTATGTAGAGCTCTTGTAAGGGGCATGCTGAAAATCAGTAGCGGTAAGATGGTCACACATCTCACAGCATATTGCTGAGACTGCACCCTCCATTGCACGCACATATCTTGTTGTTTAATATTTAATGACATGTATTTTAATCTATTTATGTATATGTGTTGTGTTATGGAAAATAAATGGTTTTTTTAAATGGTTTTAAAAAGGAACCCTTATAAGATCACTTTCTTGTCTGTCTGTTCGTGTGTCACCACCGATTATCTCAGGAACGGGTGGACCTAGCAAGTTGAAATTCATACCCTGAGGTCTATAGTCCCTTGTACTTGTTTTCCGCGATCAGACCCTTTTTAATTAATAATAACTAGTAGTTCGCCCCGAACTGAGACCTCACGAGTTTTTTTCAGCGTTTATTATATTTCAGCGTAAAGTACTAAAATGTATAATATAACGACGAAAGACTCCAAATACGACAGGTCTATCTTATTTGAATGATAGGTGTCTAGTATCGCTATTATCTGACATTGGATGATTTAGAGAATCCAAACACGATAGGCATAACTTGTTGTTGTTGTTAACTTGTTGTTGTTAAGTTCTAATTAGCATAGGTCAATCATCACACCCTGGACATCCGTTGACTCTTTATTTTTACTCAAGACATTTTTAATATGTCCAACATAATATCCAGAAGATAGTAATTCCTTTCCTTCCTTCCTTATGTATCTACTTATCATAATGTTACGTAAGAGGAAACGAGAAGACAAGCTCGAGAACGAGAATATATTAGAGAAGTTTGAGACCAATATGTCCTGTAATAAGTCCCTAAACTAAAATATAACAAGTCAATAAAAATTATAAAAAAATTAGTCACAAATTTTATAATTATCAGAGTCTCTAGATCGGCTAGAACCGAACATTCCTACTATTTAATACTATCCACCACTATTATTGTAAAACAGCCCATGATTATGAAATAAATAATTATAGGAAATGAAGCAAAGAGAGTTCGGACGATTTGGGGCAAAGTAATAAATTTCTATAAAATTTAAATAAATTTGAATTAAGAATATTGTAAATAGTAAGCGTGTTACATTGTGAATTTGTGATGCTACACCTTCGTTATTTTTCTTTTGCAATCACAATGTAACACGCTTACTATTTAAGTACAATATTCTCCAAATTTATTAGATTTATTTATTTTCTATTTTTTAGTTGGACTTTTTTTATTAAAGCGTGTTTTTTTTAGTTTTTTACTGTATTAATTTATTTTATACTTTTTGGTCTTTGATAACGAAATATGTTAGATCAGACCCTGGTTACTATTGAAAGACAAACTACTCGTCAAGACGATTCTAACGAGCCTAAACTCGATGAGGTTGTGTCGTTTCATTGCGAATTTCCTATGACCACCTTCCAGTTCCATTATCAGACCCTGGTTACCATTAAAAGACAAACT
This sequence comes from Idaea aversata, assembly GCA_907269075.1. NCBI lineage: Eukaryota > Metazoa > Arthropoda > Insecta > Lepidoptera > Geometridae > Idaea > Idaea aversata. Next base: position 2,977,151 of record OU026112.1, on the reverse strand, counting down.
ACCCGTCAAGGCGATTCTAACGAGCCCAAACTCGATGGGGTTGTGTCGTTTCATTGCGAAGTTCCTATGACCACCTTCCAGTTCCATCAACAGACCCTGGTCACCATTGGAAGACAAACTACTCGTCAAGACGATTCTAACGAGCCCAAACTCGATGAGGTTGTGTCGTTTCATTGCGAAGTTCCTATGCCAACCTTCCAGTTCCATCATCAGACCCTGGTCACCATTGAAAGACAAACTACTTGTCAAGACGATTCTAACGAGCCCAAACTCGATGGGGTTGTGTCGTTTCATTGCGAAGTTCCTATGACCACCTTCCAGTTCCATCATCAGACCCTGGTTACCATTGAAAGACAAACTACTCGTCGAGGCGATTCTTGACGAGTAGTTTGAATGAATGAACTATAAGGTATGGATAATGAGATAATTCCTGCAGATTCCCTCCAGCTCTATCATCAGATCAGTTCCATGGTACCATATTATTGTCACCGAAGTTACGCCCTTTCATTTGATACCCCACTCGGGTATATTTGCAGTATAGTTTGTGTGCCATATAGGTAGATCCCCTTTTGGACCCCTATCTCCGTAACCCCCTGACCGATCCTGCTCATGTTCGAACTTAAAAATTCTATGGACCTCAACTACTTGTATACCAAAAATCATGAAGATCAGAGCAACGGTACTCAAGTTATCGTCGAACAAACATACAAACATACAAACATACGAGCGACCGACCCTTCTCAACACTAGACCTCTCTCGCTTCGCTCGTTCGGTCAATAATAAATAATAAATAAATATTTCAGGACATATTACACATCGCCATCCAGCCCCCAAGCTAAGCAACTTAATGCTTGTGTTATGGGTGCCAGATAACGGATAAACTACTTATATACTTTTTTTTTTGTAAATATATACATATACATATTATACATATAGGAAACACCCAGAACCAGAAACAAGAATTTATGGTCAGCATAAATACTTGTTCCCGGCGGGAATCGAACCCGCAACCTTATGCGTCGCAGTCGGGTGTTCGCCCGACGCGCCACAGAGGTCGTCAAATTGGGACCTTTTTGCGTGAGGATGGAGTAGGCTTGCCCAGCACCTACTACCCTCTCAGCTCAGTCGACCATGTCCAGAGGAGAGAACTTGTCAATGCTTCTGGAGCCAACTAAGCCGCGGGTTTCATTACGATGTTTTCCTTCACCGTAAGAGCAATATCAATTAGCGCACATAATTTTTTCTTAAGAAAAATACATTGGTGCACGTCCGGACTGGATTCGAACCCACGACCTTTAGAATGTACCTACCTACTTGAATGTATGAATGTACATTTATAGTCCCTATTAGGTGTATAAAAATCAAGAAACTAATGAAACTAATGTACGTCATGGAACCCTCGACGCGCGAGTACGACTCGCACTTGACCGGTTTTTCGATGATGGAGTAGGCTTGCCCAGAACCTATACAACCCCCCTCAGCTCAGTCGACCGTGTACTTGTACTTATATACTGTTTTCCACAATGTATCTCTTTTGTTGGGGATTTTTTGCGTGAGGATGGAATACGCTAGCCCATGACCTATACTACCCTCTCAACTTAGTCGGCCGTTACATCTGATTTTTTAGTTCCGTACCCAAAGGATCTTATAACTAAGACCTCATCTGTCCGTCCGTCTGTCTGCACACCAGCCTATGCCTAGCATGAAGACCAAAACACGATACGATAAAGCGATATAACTACATCAACTCTCAAAATATGATAGATAAAGCCGCCATTTTGAATTTTTATCATAAATTTTGGCAATTTTCGATAAAAATTCAACATAGCGGCTTTATCGATCATATTTTGAGAGTTGATGTAGTTATATCGCTTTATCGTATCGTGATTTGGTCTTCATGCTAGGCAGGCAGGGTTATATCGCATGAACCGTGATAGCTAGACAGTTGAAATTTTTGCAGATGATGTATTTCTGTTGCCGATATAACAACAAATACTAAAAACAGAAAATAATGCTACTGAATTTTTTAAGACAACTTATTTGCAATATATTTATTGACCTATTTAATTTGATATAAAATACTTTTCATCCATTAAACAACTCTATGAAGGTCTTCCTTAAAGGGATCTCCGACTATTAGGCGAGTATGCTACATCTTCAACCTCACCTCCGCTTCCCACCGTGAGTTAAAGCTGCTTATGCATTCCGTTCACTGATGCAGCCAAACGCAACGCGCCAAAAATACCCGTCGCTTACAACTAACATTGTTGATTGGAACGAATGTGTTTTGTTTTTCTCAAAAGTGCTGAGATGGAATTGTAGGTGAAATTTTTACTGATATTTTGGAGTAATTTTGAGGCGAAAATTCCTTGTCATTTCAAAGCTAGACTAGTTTTAATTCTTAATTTTAGGATAGCTTCAAAACCATAGGACATTTTTGGATCATAATTACACCAAAATGACTGTAAAAATCTCACCTACAATTCCATTTCAGCACTTTTAGAAAAACAAAACACATTCGTAACATAACAATCAACAATTTTCACCAACGAAGGCGACCGGTGCCGGTAGTAACTACTTAGTAGGCTGTGTACCAAGGTCGTTGGCGTATGGACCCCACAGTCAAATGGAAGCCTATTTTGTTAAAAAAAAACGATTTTAATCGACCAAGAATAATGGTTTAGGTAGTTCAAAAGTGCAAGGTGCATATTTCACAGTTCAAAGCACAGTTAGACAAATAGGGCGTTACCAATAATTACACTTAATTTGTTCGACACTGCAGCCCTTCGGAGTGACACGAACAGTGGCTTTATGCAGGGTCGTCGAGGGTTGGTTGAATAAAACTAATATCTATAGAGGTAAGAAGCTAGCTAAATTATTATATTATTATAATTAGCAAAATTATCGATTGGTACAAAAATATAGGCGATTTCTTTTGACGTGATAACGTCTAATAAATTGGTGGAACACCTGCATTCACAAATAGATGACGTCATTGTCACGTTCCCATTCTGTGGCGTCATTGTCACGTTCCCGATGTGTGTCTTCATTGTCACGTTCCGGTGACGTCATGTCAACAATGACGTCACACAGCACGCAGTATTATAAAACAAACAGGAGACGCGCACATCTCAATAGCGGTCTGGATCAGTCGTCAGCAGAAGGTCCAGGCAATTGGCTGTTTCACCGACAGCATCGGGAGCTACACCAACCGACGTGGGATCGATCCCTATGTTACGTTGTTATAATGTTCAAATAGTGCTACACAGGATTGTAAACGTTAAGCAAACGTAAAATTGTACCTACTCAATAAATGCTTGTCTAACTTTTCCTCAGTTTTTTTAAGTCTGTTTTTATGATACCTATCGTGCGATGCCATCCAATCTACAAACAAAATATAACAAATTGTAGCCACTTTAACGACGGAAGTACAAATAATTATTTAAGCATTATATGACGGGGTCACAGGCTGACACTTGATGGGGTGTGGCACCATCAGACACGTGCAGGTTCCCACGGTAGGACAGGTGCTACATTTTAATTTTTACCTAGCCTGTTGTGTTAACTGCTGAGCAAAGGCCATCCCTTTGTCCTGATATGATTTTGGCCACTCTTTTTGACGTGATAACGTCTAATAAATTAATTGAACACCTGCATTCACACAAAAGTGTTATGTTACCGGAACATGACGCGTCCCCTTCCCGGTGCTTGACGTCATGCGTCATGGCAACATGAGAGTAGGTACATAAAGAGAGACACATGAGAGTATGTAAAGGAAAAAATATATAAAAGAAAAAAAAACTTCTAAAAATAAAGGGATAAGTAACAAAAAAAACTCAATTTTTCATCGTTTTCTTATGACGTTTTCACGTAAAATTATAGTCCGTAAACCAAACCGACTTTACAGCCAAGCATTTATTATCCGATTTTTGTATTTTTTTAGTGTTATAGCGGCAACATAAATACATAATTTTATTTATACAAGGTTATTTGTAATTATACTAGCAAGCCGTTGAGGGCTACTTCTGTGCATCGTAACAAACAACTTTTGTTTTATGACTTTTGGAATTTCGAAAAAAAAATATTAAAATTTTGAGGTTATATAAATTCGAAAACCAGCTGATTTTTTAAAACAAAGGCTAAGAACAGTAGACATAAATTATTATTATTTTTTAAATTTTAAGGTTTATGACCTCTCCGTGTAAGGAACAGCTGATTTTCAGGTAAACCTAACCTCAAAATTTTCGAAAAAAAAGTTCGAATTTTCTAAAGTCGTAGAACATAATCGGCGAACATACATTAAAAAAAATATATATATACTTACCTACGCGAAGAATTGAGAACCTCCTCCTTTTTTTGAAGTCGGTTAAAAAGTTGTTTGTTTAGGTTAGGTGCACGAACGGCTTGCTAGTGTAATTTCCAATAACCCTGTATAAAATTAAAAAAAAAATTGAAAGTTGTTATATTATTAAAGGTAATATTTTTTTCTATGTATATGTACCTACGATGTTATTCGGCAGATATCCACGGAGTAGTCGGCCCTCTGCTGGGCAACGTGCCACAGCCATGCCTGCCTCCGCCTGCGTCCTTCTGTCACCATCTACCTGTCAGAAATTCACCTTGTAAGTATCACTTAGAACCATAGCACATGGCGTATTTCAAACTCACAGACGACGCGTGTTTCAGGAACTCGCGTCGTCTGCGCCGTAGATGCTTAATTCTGCGTTTTTGTAGATTGTGTAAACTATGATAATCACCACATAATTATTTCACTCGTAAATGGATCTATCCAATAGATCCATTTACGAGTTAACACTTATTTTTACGTCGTTTTGTTTTCAAAAGCAGTACCTACCTACTAAAGCCAACATTCGCACACCTAGATCGAAACTGTTGAACTCAAAAAACATGTTTTTTGGGAAATGGCAAAAAACTTATATTATGAAAACTATACACGATTTTGAAATGTATTAGAAAATAAACCATTATGATATTAATCAGGTAATAAATTAAGCCTTAGATAATGAGAAAACGACTAATTTAAAAAATGCTCATTGAAACTGTAGTAAAATGAAATAAAAATTCAAATCAGTTAAGCAATAAGTAAGAAAACTGACTTAACTCAAAATACATCACAAAACAAATTGTATTAAAACCAGCAAAACTGTATTAAGTCAAAATACTTTGTAAGATTTTCAATAGTTTACTCACCAAAGTTGTCGCAACTCAAAATACAACACCCTAGTTGCACGAGTGGGTGTAGACAAAATTGATTCGTCTCGCCATCTCTTGGATACTAAAGTAAACTGAATTACTTCTGTTTTATTGCCGTGTAGGTAATCGTATCAGGAATCCGAATATGCTGTTAACTCAAAATGCGACATTTTTGAGTTACAACAGTTTTGATCTAGCTGTGCGATATGCAGTGTTGTCTGAATCGAAGCCATTGTACAGTACAACTGACGAAGAGTTTCTGACCAAAATGCACTCCATGTGCTGAGGTTACAAGGTCGCAAAATTTTCAATTCGAACCAGTTGTTCCTGAGATTAGCGCGTTCAAACAAACTCTTCAGCTTTGTAATATTAGTATAGATTTCTCCGTTATTCTAGATTAAAATTATATTGTATAGGTAAATTTATCGTGAACTAGATTTTTTTTTCTTCAGTTATGGCTTCGCACGGTTTGTGCATATAGCCAGTATCAAGTAATATTTTGCATCAAGTTATGGCCCGATTTACAGAAATCGGGCTCAAAGTGTTTCAAGATGGTCAAGTCGTCAAGTCACAGTTTGTCAAGTCAGGGGTCATAGTAAAGCGGTGGCTACTTTACTATAACCTTGTAGGAGATTTTGGAGGCAACGAGAAAAGTCCATGTTTGACACTGATTTTTACTTTCACTACACTTGTGCACTTTCACAGAACTAAATTAGATAACTTTCCAGCGGAATTATACAATTTAACTCGGTTTACAACTAAGTTTCGTGTAAATAAAACTGCAGCACGACATGTTGTTGGCTCGTTCCCGCCAAAACTCGAACTAGATTTGGAAAAACGATTTATGAATTTATCGTCTCTTGTTTTTCATTTTCTTCATCAGCATCTGACGCCATTACATATTACTTAGAACAAGAACTTAACCTACTTGCAAACAAGTAATAATTGTTGTTCGAAGTTCTACCATTATTTTCTTTAAACCAGATACTGAGGTCTAACGACACCTGCAATGAAAAACATCGTCACGTGACATTTAATTTTTTACCTAATATATACAATTTATTATTTAAGCTGTAGGTAAGTGTTTATTAATTTTATTTATTTATTTTAGACATTCTTATTCCATTGACATTATTCTGCAAATTATATTATATTATTAACTTAAGGGTATTATGGGAAATGACACTAAGCATTACACATTAGAAATAGATAGGTACATGACATTACATTACACAAGACTTTTTCTTTTACTTTTTCTTTTTGAAGTGAAAACTTCTTATGGCGCGTTGGGCACTTTTGTGGGTGAGCATTTTCAGCCGTTCTCGCGACAGACGACAGATTTTCTCGCGACAGATGAGATTTTACACAGATATACAGTTTTTTAATTTGGCTGTGAGTGTACTAAGACGTACATATGGTATTTTTTAACGGACGACTATTGACGGACGACAAATGTCGGACGACTATTTGTCGGACGACAAATGTCGGACGACAAATAGTCGTCCGACAATTTTTTTTTTCATCTAAAACTCTTTTTGCGTATGTTCTCGCGACAGATGAGATTTTACACAGATATACAGTTTTCACTTCTGCCTGCACTCCCGGAGTGCGCTGTTTTTACGTCATTTAGGAAATATATTTAGGTAATTATTCGTTTTTAAGATCAATTTGACAAAACCGGTTCCGAATTCACCGTTGTTGCGAAAACGTAATGAACAAGCGACAAACCTTACTAATAACTAACACTAAATTACCAAATTGAGCATATAACTAGTAACTTATCTGACAAGTTTATTTGTATACCTACGTATAGTAAGGAAAGCCTCGGTCTGTCACCGCACGTAATTGCAATGCCCGGCAGGGCTCATATGTGAACTTGTATGCGTATTGTAACACCTATTGTACCTACCATATGAATGCAAATAAATGAAATGAAATAACGCATTTTTCGTTACTTTACAGGTGAACGCATCAAAGATTTAAAATATTCTTATTCAGTTCTGTTAAGTTCTAACGTTCTCCAACTTCTTAAATTTAATAACAAGGTATAGTTTAGGTACATTTATTCTGTATGATTATATGATATTGACGTGACAACGTTTTATAAATTGGTTTGCCGGGTGACACTTCAAGAAACTGCGTTACGCTCCGCTGACGTTATGCGCTCACAATGAGAGCGAGTGAGAGGCACGCGGGCATGGTTAGCCCGCCTAAGAGCGAGAGAGACAGACATAAAAAGTGAAAGGCACGCGTCCCTTCCACTCGAGCACAGTTGTTGTCACGTAAAACTTTCGCCCGTATACCGACTTTACAGGCAACCAGTTTTTTTATTATTTAGATTTTATAACTTTTTTGACTTACAATGGCATTACCCGACATACGCATTAATATTTCCATTGTAACTCAGACATACAATTCAATTTTGTAAGTATGTTATTAAAACATCATATTATTAAACTATGTCATGGGCAATTCTGTACAACTAAATATACCTTTTTATCACCTTAAGTGAACGCTGAGTTACAATTTTTTTACACTCTCTAAATTGCAAACTGAATGACTTACAGAGACTTGAATTGGATCAAAAGAGAGATAATTTAATTTTTAATTTAGTTACAACTAGCGACCCGCCCCGGCTTCGCACGGCTATATTATGCATGTATTATACATATAAACCTTCCTCTTGAATCACTCTATCTATTAAAAAAACTGCATCAAAATCCGTTGCGTAGTTTTAAAGATTTAAGCATACAAAGGGATATAGGGACAGAGAAAGCTACTTTCTTTTATACTATGTAGTGATGATGATATCTTAATTTGACTGAAAAGTGAGTTACAATGTTTTTCATTGCAGGTGACGTATATTCCCAGTAATTATTTTCCCGGGTCTTAATCGCGTATTTTTTGTTTTTTATTTCTCTTACCTCGACGTTTCGACTATGTTACAATAGTCATGGTCGCGAGCGTGGAATAATTACTATGAATACAAATCGTGTGAGTTTAAAAAGTTTACGTATATTCCCTATTATTATTGTTAAAGTCAAGTTAAATAATTGCTTATTGTTTAAATTACCTCCCGCAGTCGCCTCACCAATCAGTCCTACCCAACACACACCACAGAGCGAATCAGAGATCCGTAGGCGAGGCGAAAAGCGACCCATCCCACCGGAACTGAAAGATGACAAGTACTTTGAGAGAAGACGGCGGAACAACCAAGCTGCTAAGAAGTCTCGGGACGCAAGAAGGATTAGAGAGGACCAGGTTTGTTTTCTATAAATTTTGATTTATCGAGTGTATTATTTATTGATTTGGACATTTCTTTTTAATTTAATTAATTTGGACTTTATTTTTTTTATCAATGGACATTTATTTTTAATTTTATAATTTTTGACTTTATATATTATTTGATTTTTGAATTTAAATTGCATATTATGTGTACTTTACCTACCTTTTAAAATGATACCTGTATAATCATTATCACTTCACTTGAGTATAAAACAAAGTCGCTTTCTCTGTCCCTATATCCCTATGTATGCTTAAATCTTTAAAACTACATGCGGAGCCGGAGCGGGACGCTAGTCTATACTTGTATTATAAAACTGAAGAGTTTGTTTGTTTGAACGCGCGTTTGGTTGAATCTCAGGAACTATTGGTTCGATTTGAAAAATTCTTTTTGAGTTAGATAGTCCATTTATCGAGGAAGGCTATAGGCTACTTTTTATCCCGATATTCCCACGGGATCGGGAGTTACGCTAGTCGTTCATAACTAAGTTGGAGACATGTGCCGAGTAATTCTTTTTTAAGCGGGTCTGTCGGTAAACCGGATCTTACTCTATTAGTTTATCTGTTGTTCCAGATAGCGTGGCGTGCTTGCATGCTCGAGCAAGAAAACGCTGCACTTCGAGCACACGTCGCAGCATTACGACGAGAAGCTATTACTTTGCGAGCGATGCTGGCTAGAGACGATCCCGTGCCTTCTTCCACTACGCCGGATTAAGATTTAATGCTGCTTGACGTCAAGCATGAGCACCAACACGCTTGATTCAAGCTGCTTGACGTCAAACACGGACGCACCAACACGCTTGATTCAAGCTGCTTGACATCAAACACGGACGCACCAACACGCTCGATTCAAGCTGCTTGACGTCAAGCACGAACACCAACACGCTTAACTCAAGTTCATAGAGACCCTGCTCGTACCTTCTTCAGAAACAACGGATTTTACAAAAAATAATTGGTAAATTTTTTCCTTCTGTAAAACGGATGGGGCCGATTTGGGTGAAAATTTGTGTAGGGATAGTCCATATTAAGAAGAAGGACAGGGTTATTTTATCTCGATAACCTCATTGGATTGGCATTTAACTAGGGTAAAATCGTAAATAAGTTACCTAATCAAAATCGGTTCATTCGTTCGGGAGCAACAATGCCACAGACAGACACACAGATACACAGACACGTCAAAATTAAGTAAGTATTCTATATTCATCTTTTTGCGTCGGGGGTTAAAAATCAAACCTTTTTGATGGCAGAAAGGGTACACAGAAAGAAAAAAGTTCTTCAGTCAAATAAATTTACTTCAGTCAAGATATTTCCTGTTTCCTATATAAGGAAAATAGAAAATACTCGGAGTAAGATATAAAATGTTTCAAAGTATATTGTTTTAATGAACCAATATAGTATTTGAGACAAAAGCGTGTTAACTCTCTTTTTAAAAATATAATTATTGAATCCAAGAGCGCAACAGTTTTGGTTTAAAAATAATAATATTTGCATTTAATTTGTACCGTTTTCAAGATAAAATTTATTGACTCTTGATCTTACTTATTTTCATTCTTAGCTTGAAAAACTTTAGATAGAGAGAGGTCATATTCTTGCAACAAAACTTCTTATTTCTTGATTAGGAAATGATCTTTCTTGATTTAATGTTTAAGTGTTTATTCTAAGATCTCGATGATTTTGCGACCAAATATACAGTACTTGACAGCATTAATGTCGTTTCTTAACTTAAATATGTGGCTAATTCATTCCAACATTTAGATATTACTTTTTTGGAATGTTTTATTATTTAAGCCAAGCTCTTTAAATTCTTTGTATTAAGAGTAATAGTTACTTGATATAAAAGATTCTGTTATTTCAATTGAAAATTACAATGCTTTGATTGAAATATTTTTTTAATTTAGGGTTAAACGTCACCAGCAGTGGCGCCACTTAAATAAATAAATTCATAGCAAACATAAATCTTTCATAAATATTCCGTAACCACGTCAAAATGAAACAAACCATTATTTTAGTACCAACAAGGTATATCATTATTATGTATTGTTTCATATTGCCGTGGTTTAGGAAATATTCATAAAATGATTTATATTTGCATGAATTATTTATTTCTGAAAATGACACCAACGCTGCTGAAATTTAACCATAAATAAAAAGATATCAAACATACTATTGGTCTATCTGAAAATAGCAACACTTTTCTTAACTAGCATTTGATTCACACAGTACAGTAACCTATAACAATATTATATTACAAAAAGTACATAGAATAAATAAGCAAACGCAGAATCTTTCACTTATCAAGTAACAAATTTTAATGATTATAGGTTAATTTCATATTTCTTAGTAAAAAGTCAAAAAGTAGATTCAATTAGTTCTTTATTTTAAATATGCTCACGTTAGATGTTTGACATTTTTCTTCTTAGCCTAAAGACGAAAAAATTACACCATAAATACTATCAGTTACTACTGACAGTTACTTACATAACAAAGAGATATAAAATAAACATTACAAAGAAAATGAAATTTTGAAAACAAACATTTTAAGTTAAGTACTTATTTACTATAGCAATGAAAATGACAACATAAAAACAAATTTATCAGTCACTACTGACAGTTGCTTAAATAATAATACAAAGAAAAACGACACTATAAAATAATAAAAAAAAACAGTTTTTGCTGACAGTAACTTTTAACAAAGTAAATGACACCATATAAACGGTTTTGCTGCGCTTTGAAATTCGTACTTTACGTCATCTATAACATTATATACAAGGTTATTTGAAAAATGCGCACGCTGTCTTGCAGGGTGGTTCATATCATTGAGACAAGCAACTTTTGTTCTACGACTTTTGGAAATTCGAAAAAAAAATCGAAAATTTTGAGGTTATGTTTATTCGAAAATCAACTGTTACTGACACGGTGAGGTCATTAACCTTATGATTTTACGTATTTTTTACTTTTATTGATATTTCCAAGTAGTAATGTCATTTATTTAAAAAAAACAGCTGATTTTGTTTCTGGATTACATTGTCAACATCTCCTGCATCCTGAAAAAAAATCTATGATTAATTGCAAAAAAATACAACTTACTAAAAATATGAAATTGTTTTTTAAAGAAATAACTTAAATATAATAATTGTATCCACTTTCGAAGAAACAGCTAATTCTACAGGATGTACTGCAAACCAACAACATATGGAAAGGTGCAATGGAAACAGAATCCCTTCCACGGGTATTTTACTAAAAAGCTATTAATTTCAGAACAGCTGGCTGTTTTTTTTAAAACATAGCTAAGAAAACTTGGTTGCTCGTGTCACAAGTGCCTTTGGAGCTACAATAAATAAATAAATATTGCGGGACAATTTACACATCGCCATCTGGCCCCAAGGTAAGCTACTAGGCTTGTGTTATGGTAGCCCGACAACGAATGTAATACTTATATACCTTTTTTTGTAAATAAATATTATACATAGACAAACCACCCAGACCATCACAAACATTTGTTGACGGCGGGAATCGAACCCGCAACCTTCTGTGTCGCAGCCAGGTGTTCGCCGGACGCGCGCCACAGAGGTCGTCTAACAACACTACTATTTTATAGATCGTCTATTTTATACTATTTTATAGAATATATTATCATCTATACAATAGTAGTTTTGTTTACTAAATTGGCAAAAGTATTACTTACATGTGTTTGAACAATTAATCCTTGAATAGCCTCCGAAGATGAAAATTTTATTTTTCTTGATAATCTTTTTTTGGGTGGGGCCAAAATCCGAACAGGGTCATTTGAATTGGTATTTTTTTGTCTGAAAAATATAAAAGTATAGCATAACTGCTAGTCTTAAAACACAAACAAAGTCAAATTATACCAGCAGGTGTTCATCCACTGTTTAAATATTATTATCTTACCATTGTCTGTGACAGCATTTAATATTTGTAGTCCATTTTCATTTGACACTTCGGGTTCCTTTGGTTTTAACAGCTTCCCAAAAAAGCGTTGCCAATTTTTGTAAAAGTTTAATGACTGTTGTGTATATAATTTTTCGAAATCCAAATTAATCTGAAAGAACAAAGTTAATATTATACTTTTGTCAAAATTCAAATTAGTTTACATCGTAGGCCACCAGATTTATCGAAATAAACTAACGCATCAGCATGAACTTTATAACAATGGCAAAAGACAGCGTCGGCTTGGCTTGATCCCATAATCCATACAGAAGTAAGCACTTACAGAAGGTGACATCTAAGTTGGGGAAAGCATATTATGACGGCTGCGGTTGGGGTGCACTCCAACCGGCAACGTAGGTACCTGTCTACCTACAACGTACCTTTTTTGGATAGATCTCTCCAACCTTATTTATATACAAAAAATTAACTGGGTTTAACAAATATCTAGATAAAATAAGCAAATATACATGTCGTTTAGTGGACTTACCGCGAAATTTTTCAATAACTTCTCTGGGAACACACCAAGACTCGAGTAATGTCCACTTGTCCATTGGATTGGAGTTCTTATCCACTCAAGTAACAATGAGAATAATATAATCCTTAGATCAAGGACGTTGTAACATTAAAGAAAATAGGAAAACCACTTGTATAAAACCTTAAAACGCGTGCGCATAGATAAACCATTTATCGCGTGCGACACATTACACAAATCAAGCGGTGGTGATCAGTGTTGCCGCCTTGTGAATAATTTTTTCCCTAAGAAAAATATTAAAATCCCACTCAACCAAAAGATCTTAGAAAGAATTAGCACCACCCACCGTACTAGTTTATTTATATGATTCAATGATATTACATTATATAAAAATTGAAATTATCAAAGATATTATGATGTAGTGTTGTCCACGATGTAGTGTAAAACCGACCGAAAACTATTGTGAGTTGACTATTGGTGCTTATTCGATATGCAATGAACTTAACTATTTTTTGGTCTGGTACCTCTCTTTTTCAATTTCAATAAGAAAAGGACGGGAACAATCATTTTAGTACCGTTTTAGTTCGACATATCAACCGACTTTGTAAAAAAATACTCCAGGAACCCGTGTATTCTTAATTTGGTAGGGTAATGACGTTTAATCTTCTTAAAAAGGCAGAATCTGGCAGAATAGACATAATAGGTACACTGATCGCACGTTTGGCTGCGTTCCTCGCATGATTTTTTATTTATTCGGTAAATACGTCTAACTAAAACGGTGTTAAAAGGATTATACCCGTCCTTTTCTTTTCTTATTTTCAAAAATATATTTAGAACTGTTTATGCGACATATTTATTACAAATGTCACGTATAAGTTTGTTAAGGCTGGGCGTCACGCGGCTTTAGCAACACTGGACGGCGTTTCTAGCGTCAAAATTATTAATAATTACGAAAAAAAAAATGTTATAAATTGTTAATACGGTAATAATATTAATTAAATAAAAATAAATATAAATAAATATTGCAGGACATTCCACACATCGCCATCTAGCCCCAAGCTAAGTAACTAGACTTGTGTTATGGGTGCTAGACAACGGATATACTACTTATATACTTTTCTTTTGTAAATATATACTTATAATACATAGAAACAACCAGACCACAGACAAATATCTAAGCATAAATACTTGTCTGTGGCGGGAATCGAACCCGCAACCCTGTGCTTGGCAGTCCGGCATCGTAACCATTGTGCCAACTGGGTCGTCAATTATTAAATTTACCATATGTTCAGGGGGAGCTATTATACTGGTAACACTGAAATATTTCAAGATTTATTTTTATAAACTTAAATTTCTAATCAAGAGTCATTGAATCTTGATACAAAATATATTTCAGGGTCATATTTAATTGAAAATATAAACACAAAATCAGTTTTAGAACAAGAATGAACAATTCTTGACGCAAAAGACAAGGTTGCATTTAGATTCTAGAATCAAAAAAATTGAATGAAGACTCAAGAATTTTAAATTAAAAATAATGTTTTGGTCAGAGAAACTCAACGTTCTTTATCAAAGACGACAGGTATTTATTAAATTAAATATGCGGTAATGTGTCGTTCAAAATTAAAATTATTTGATTAAAATACGTATTGTTAAGAATGTTCACTTTAATGTTAAGAATTATAGGCAGTAGATTAAAGAAAGTCATTTTTAGTTTAAAACTGTATTTTTTGTACTAATTGTTTTTGAAATTCCTAAAAAGAAATTAAAATTTTTTAAACAATGCGGATTTGTAATTTGAACCAAGTAAAGTATTTTTGGATAAGATATATAATAATTGCTTTAAAAAATATGCTTCAAGATATATTTACGTTTTAAATGAAGATATAATTTCTATCTGTGTACCTGCGCTCTCTTCATACAAACGTAGTCGACTGTTTCCTCCCTGGATAATGACACTAGCACAAATATTTTTGTGCCATAAAACCATTAACTGCCATGACTATGCCCCTATGTTATGTCATGGCAGTTATAAGTTTAATGCTCCAAAAATATTTGCTCTAGTGTCATTATCCAGGGAGAAAACAGTCGACTACGTTTGTAATAGTTTGTATGGAGAAAGCTCCCGGTACCCTTCCTCTTAATTAGTTAGGATGTTTATTATTTACGAATAAGTACCTACAAATTGATTTTGATCTCATACGTAAGTATACTTAATAGTCTATGTAGTACCTAAGTATATCAAATAATTGATAATAGGTAGGATGATATACGTGAAAATCTTGTGCAATAAATATTTTTTAGATGAAAATTGTATTTTTCCTCACCCAATTTGCAAAGATAAATAGATAGTTAAACACTATATTGTACCATAAAAACAAAACACAAAATTTATTCTAACAAAGTACTTACTTACATGATAAATTAGAAAATTATATGAAACAAAAATGAAAAAAATATGGCACAATGGGCGGCCTTATCGCTAAAAGCGACCTCTTCCAGGCAACCTTTGGATGGACAAGAATTGAAGAAGGGGATGTGTGGGTTGTTTATAACGTGATAGGGACTTAAGGATGATAATAATAAATACCTATTAAAAATATATATTAATATATAATAAATATATAAATATATATCAATCAAAATAATACATTTAAAAAAATCTGATACCCCAGTCACAATAGCATTCAAGCTTACAATAATTCGCGGGTCGCCTAATTTGTACGATTGTTCGGAACACGATCAGAAATGAATTATTGTCAGTTTTTCAGTCCCCATCGATCCGACAGACATCGGCTAAAAAAGTTATACCTACGAGGTTAGAAGTTTTTGGCGTGTTTCGGCCAAACGGTAAGTATTATCATAAAAATGTTACACACGATTGTACCTACCTATATCAATGAAATCTGTAAAAATATTGCCTACACTTTTTCTCCTAGTCTCCAGTCACCATTCCTGAGATATTATTATGGTTCAAAAAGTTTGTGTACAAATTGGTTATAGTGACATCTATTGTCAATATTTGAAACTAAAAAGGTTTTCTACTCGCTAGGAGATGGCGTTATAAGTTACAAGAATTTTGTAGGAACATGGAGGTAGCGAAGTGTAGGAACGGAATATTATTTTTTTGTAATGTTTTAATTAAAGATATGATTATTGTAAAATGTAAATAAAATATAACGCATATAAAATGTATAAATTTAGAATTTTGTTTTTTATTGTGATTTGAGAATCCCTATCTGACGTATCAGGGCCTATATTCACTAAGGTTCAAATCGTTGGGCGCGCGTGATTAGGGGCGGAGGGGGGGGCGGTTTTTGTATGGAAATCTCGTCCTAATCACGCGTGCCCGACGACTTGAACCTTAGTGAATCAAGGCACTGACCAATCAAAATGTCGGCCCCATGTGGCCTCAATGCAACATCCAATGAGATTGCGTAATCGAGCGCGAGAATATTCCATGGACAAATTATTTTCTAACCTGGCAACAAGAACCAAAAAAGCTCGAGAAAAAAAAATCAAATTCGTTCTTTCAAGAAAGTTGCGTCACCCACATGTTCTGTAATCTGTTTGAAGTGAAATAAAAGTCCTAACAAATTATAAAGTTAAAATTAATACAAGAAAAATGTTGACCGCAACGCGGGTGATCGGCCGAAAGGCTCTCGAGTGCTCCGGAATCGGATCTGACTTGTACACACAGAGAAATTTCTCAACGATCCTCAAAAGTGTAAGTGACCATTTTTCTTTTGGAAACGAATGAATATCGTTTGTCAAATTACTTACAAAAGTCGTCAATATTTCCGATTACTATTTTGTTATAACACCGGGACGATAATTCGGCGAAATACGTGTGAAACGGGGCCGGCAAGGAAGTCACATGGAAGGTCTCGCTATCTTCGAATTATCGTATTAAATTCTTATTGTTCGCTATATTTCAGACCGCAGCCCCCACAGTACCAATTTACCAACGAAATGGACTCCAGCACAGAAACAAGTAAGTTCCAAATTACACTGTATTTCGTCATAACCTAAAATGTTACTAAGATTGACCTTTGAAATTACTCAATAAAACCTTACATTTTCTTCACTCGTAACCTCCTAAAACCTCTATATTTAACTTCCGTAGACATAGATTAGTAAATAATCTATCTTCTATGTATATAAAAATCAATGCCACTTTTCGTTGTAATTTTATAACTCAAGAACGAGCTCACCTATCCAAACTAAATGTATAAGCTTTGTTCGGACTATTTAGTAGATGGTTTATGTGAAGTAAGCACAAAATCGGTTGAGCGGTTCTTCATTTCACATTTTTTGTTACAAATAAAATGTTGTTTTGCAATTTTATATGGCAAGACAACGTTAGCCAGGACAGCTAGTTTAAAATGAAAAAATCTGAACAAAACTTTGATTCCGATTCAAGTATCAGTAATGCCACAGTAGTATCATTGTATGTACTACTAGCAGTTGTCCGCAGTTTCACCCTCATAAGTCCCAATCCCATAGGAATACCGGAATAAAAAGTAGCTTATGTTACTGTCAATGAATCAATGTATCCTCATACCAAGTTTCATCTAAATCGGTCCAGTAGTTGAAGAGTACTTGTATTTGGGCTGTAAGACTCTTTTTAAGTGGGTCCTTGTTGCGTGAGGATGGAGTAGGCTTACCCAGCACCTACTACCTTCTCAGCTTAGTTGACCATATCCAGAGGAGATAGCTTGTCAATACTTCTGGAGCCAACTAAGCTGCCGGTTTCATCATGATCACCTTCACCGTAAGAGCAATGTCAATTAAGTTATTTTATACATTTTATATTTTATTTTATACATATTTTATACAACATAAATTTTTCTTAAGAAAAATACATTGGTGCACAGCTGGCCGGTATTTGACCCCACGACCTTAAGAATCAAAGTCGAGGTATTTACCACTAAGCCAACACCGCTCCCTAGTTGAAGAGTCTATTTGTTACAAACCACAAAATCGTTCTTCGTTATAATACACTGGAAGTTACACTGATTCATTGCAAGTAATTTAGACTACTTTTTATCCCAATATTCCCAAGGGATCAGGAGTTATGCGGGCGAAACTAAAGATTGCTGCTAGTGATTTAAAAAGTCCAATATAAGTTAGCACTTGCACTTCTGAGCGGCCTCTGTGTTCCATACACATCTGTGCCTTCGCAGAAGTGCGAAATTAATTTTCAGTTTTGAAAAAGCTATAGAAATTATTTCTCTAGTTTTGCCAACTGAAATACATTTTATCATTTAATTTTATACACACTGAATTTACGTTATTAAATTATACCTAAAAGAATTTACATGCAATTCCTGCAAACTATGTTGCAATTATACCAAAATATAGAAAAAGTACTCGCCTACAAACTATGTTCATATTACACCA
Source organism: Idaea aversata (assembly GCA_907269075.1). NCBI lineage: Eukaryota > Metazoa > Arthropoda > Insecta > Lepidoptera > Geometridae > Idaea > Idaea aversata. The sequence goes on along the minus strand of OU026112.1, from coordinate 2,958,831 downwards.
AAATCTAGGAGAAGAACTCGCCTGCAAAATGTGTAAATTATACTAAAATATTGTAAAGAAACTGGCTTACAAACTATGTTTCAAATATACCAAAATGTAGGAAAACAACTTGTCTGCTAACTATGTTCATATTACACCTAAATCTACGAAAAGCACTCATCTGCAAACTATTTTTAAATTATACCAAAATGTAGAAAACTAACTCCCCTACAAACTATGTACATATTACACCAAAATACGAAAAACACTCATCTGCAAACTATGTTTAAATTATACCAAAACTAGCTGCGCCCCGCGGTTTCACTCGCGTAAGTCCGATCTTTCTCACCGTTTAAACCTTCCCTGGACTACGACAAACATTTCAAAACCGAAATCATCTAAATCGGTTCGTGCGTTCTGGAGTTATAGCGTCAGGAAGGAAAACCCGACTTATTTTTATATAGTTTTATATAGTAGATGTAGAAAACTAACTCCCCTACAAACTATGTTCATATTATACCAAAATATACAAAAAGCACTCAACTGCAAACTATCTTCATATTATACCAAAATGTAGGAAAAGAACTCATTTACAAACGGTACCTTCACACAACAATGTACCAAGTAATAATTAACAAAAGTTATTTGGTACCAACATACTTTTTGCATTTAGCCCTGTGACGTCAACAGCCTCCCAAAAACATTCATAAAACCACATCTGATTGCAAAAATAGAAGAGCTGGTTTAGTTTCTCCCTTGACAGTTAAAAGGGACAAAACAGCCCATATACAAGGAACGTTATTTAATGTGTTATATTTCCCAAAGGTCTGATGGCGTTCGGGGTGCTGTCATCGGAATTGATTTGGGCACCACCAACTCCTGTGTGGCTGTTATGGAAGGCAAGACACCTAAGGTAAGGAATATTGGTTTCTTCCTCTTAGTAGAATCACCACGTTAATCAACCATTTCTTCAAAGAGTAAGAAATATTAAGGTAAACACAAAATATCCTACTGGGTCCGAAGTGTTGCTGGCTCTGTCCGTCCCCGATATAAGATAAGGCGAGGTTTTTTTTATAATAAAAGTCCGGGACTTCCTTCTCTTGAATCACTCGTATCTATGAAAAAAACCGCATCAAAATACGTTGCGAAATTTTAAAGATCTAAGCATACATAGGGAAAGCCAGCAGGAATCTACTTTATTTTATACTATGTAGTGATAGTTCAGCGTTTGACCACTTTCTCCCACGATGCTAAGTGACAATGCGGTCTAAGATGTAGCACGCGATGTCTAGAAGATACCTATACGCTCGTCACTCAAACACCTCCAAATAAACGAGGGCTTTCGAGAGACGCAAGTGAAGGTAGGAAGACTGCAGTGGATCAAAACTTTTCCGTTAATAGATAGAGTGATTCATGAGGAAGGTTTATAGGAATAAAACAGCTAGTTTGCTACAAAAAACACGGGTGAGAAGCTATTCTTCTTTGGCATCATTGAAATATAGTTTTTAATTGCATGCAAATAATTAATCACTACATAGTAACTATCATCACTACATAGTATAAAACAGTCGCTTTCTCTACGCAACGGATTTTGAAGCTGTTTTTTTTAATAGATAGAGTGATTCAAGATGAAGGTTTATATGTATAATACATGCATAATATAGCCGTGCGAAGCCGGGGCGGGTTGCTAGTTACATTATAAAGCTGAAGAGTTTGTCTGTTTGTTTGAACGCACTTATCACAGGAACTACTGGTTCGAATTGAAAAATTATTTTTGTGTTGGATAGTCCATTTATCGAGGAAGGCTATAGGCTATTTTATATTTCGATATTCCCACGGGAGCGGGTGATACGCGGGTAACCGCGGAGCGCTGTTTATTTTAATAGAGAAAGATATAGGATACCTTTCATCCCGATATTCCCACGGGATCGGGACTTATACAGGTGAAAACGCAGGGCGTAGCTAGAAAAAAATATAGGTTAATATCTTAGCATGTTTTATCAAATAGATAAGAGTTGTCTGTTATCTCTATTACCCACGTCAAATAAGTTTTAGTATGTTAGAAAAAAATTGTAGGTATTTACTGTCAGTGCCCAGCGGCTTCACCCGCGTAAGTCTATTCCGTGGTACTATCAGAAAAGAGGATAATCACTCAGTATATTAAAAAATACCGCACCAAAATCCGTTGCATAGCTTAAGAAGAAAAGGTACCGTGGGTTTTTTTCCATGCAAACTATTACAAACGTAGTAGACTGTTTTCTCCCTGGATAAATGACACTAGAGCAAATATTTTTGGTGCATAAAACTTATAACTGCCATGACTATGCCCCTATGTTTTGTTTTTTTTTTCATTTTTAATTATCATAGAAACTAAAATAAAAAAATAGGTGCATGGTCATAGCAAGTCATGGCAGTTATAGGTTTTATGGCACAAAAATATTTGCTATAGTGTCATTATCCAGGGAGGAAACAGTCGACTACGTTTGTATGGAGAGAGCGCAGATACCTTCACCTTAAAGATCTAAGCATACATAGGGACAGACAGCGGGAAGCGACTTTGTTTTATACTATGTAGTGATAGTGAAAATATTAGTGTTGAATCTCTCTTAACCTAAATGCATCGTCGATCAGTGTCCGTGTGTATACGCGGTTCACGTTTGCAATGATGCGAGAGAAACCCGCGGCACCAGCTAGTTGCTGACACATTGTCGGTGGCTTTCCTAGATACCGCGGTACATTATAATTTCACTAACTTTCATGTCTATATCTGTCCTTTTAAATACTAAATATTCTCTCTCTTTAGTCCATTGAAGAGTTACATTTGGGGTTGCATTTGTCAGAGGACGTAATTTTATTTTTTAGATATCAAGGGGTTCAGTCTAAACTTAAATCTAAGTTTGAGGGATTGTAGCTCTTGTCCCACGGCCGCCATCTTGGAAAAAAGTATTTAGACGGTTTTTATGGTTTATCTCACAAACTATAGGTCTCACAAAAAATATGAGTAAGCATTTTTTGTTGCAAATAAGATTATCTACAACTTTTGTCAAGTAACTTTTAGGCGTAAACCAAAAATAAATAAAAAAGTTATAAGTGAAAATCCATTACTTAGTTTGCTTTGCTCTTTTTACGGTCCCATCTGGCTGAAAGCATGAAACTTGGCATACGTGTAGCTTTTAGATAGATAATAAGATATAGAAATTGAAACAAGTTGTATGGCGATTGGTTACCCCCCCCCCCCTTTTTGTGCCAAATTAGAGTTTTGTTTTGCATTTTTTATGAAATATGGTCTTCCAACCAGACCTATCTAACTTGAGTATCCCCCCCATATCTATACAATCCTTTGTCCTGACTGACGGATCAACGCACAGCCTAAACCGTTGATCGTAGAGACCTAAAACTTAACGGGTGTGTTCTTTGTATGACGTAAGCATCCGATAAGAAAGGATCTTCCAAAATTCTACCCCTTAGGGCTGAAAAAGGGGGGCAAAGTTTGTATGGGACAACGTGATTCCTTGGTCCATTTTCGACTTTTACAAGTCGCGGGCAAAAGCAAGTATTATATAAAGCTTATATATTTTACTAAATTATAAGTTTTTTCTACCCAGGTAGTAGAGAACAGCGAAGGTTCCCGAACTACGCCATCCCACGTGGCCTTCAGCAAAGACGGCGAGCGTCTTGTCGGCATGCCGGCGAAGCGGCAAGCGGTGACGAACAGCGGCAACACGTTCTACGCGACCAAGCGTCTTATTGGCAGAAGATTTGATGACCCAGAAGTGCAGAAGGATATGAAGAATCTTTCTTATAAGGTCGTCAGGGCGTCTAATGGAGATGCTTGGGTTCAAGGTATGTTCAAATTATGGACAAAATTGTATAAACTTGATTTTATTTGACTTAGATTGGATACTCTCTTACTCTCTACTCTTGATACTCTTGCAGCAAAATCCTGATATTATTCGTAAAAATAGCGATATTCATAAGTTCAATTTAAGAAATAAGGATGAAATGTAAGCATCGTCGATCAGTGTCCATGTGTATACACGGTTCACGTTTGCACCGATGCGAGAGAAACCCGCGGCACCAGCTAGTTGCTGACACATTGTCTGCAGCTTTCCTAGATACCGCGGTACATTATAATTTTCCATACTTTTAATTACTATAACCGTCTCTTATAAATACTAAATATTCTCTCTCTCTTTCTCTCTCCAGGTAGCGACGGCAAAGTATACTCTCCGTCTCAAATCGGTGCCTTCGTCCTAATGAAGATGAAGGAGACAGCGGAAGCGTATCTCAACACATCAGTCAAGAATGCCGTGGTCACAGTACCGGCTTACTTCAACGATTCACAGCGACAGGCTACTAAAGATGCCGGTATGTAGTAAAGTTTGTCTACTCTACTTTCTCCTAATGAAGATGAAGGAGACAGCGGAAGCGTATCTCAACACATCAGTCAAGAATGCCGTGGTCACAGTACCGGCTTACTTCAACGATTCACAGCGACAGGCTACTAAAGATGCCGGTATGTAGTTAAGTTTGTCTACTCTACTTTCTCCTAATGAAGATGAAGGAGACAGCGGAAGCGTATCTTAACGCCTTTTTTTGACGTGATAACGACTAATAAATTGGATGCATTCACACAAAAGTGTCACGGTAATATTGTGTGACGTCATGCGCCATGGTAATATGACCAGACGCGTCATGGTAACTTAGGAAACGAGAGTATTTAATATTAATATCGCTCATCTGGGTTTGTGTTATGGTGTGATGAGTGACTAATAGAAGACTTATATAAAGAAAAAAAAAAACAAAAAAAAAAAACTCGTCCGACAAAAAACTCGTCCGGCAAAAAACTCGTCCGACAAAAAACTCGTCCGACAAAAAACTCGTCCGACAAAAAACTCGTCCGACGTGAGAATTTTGTGTGACGCTTTTGTAAAATTTCACTCTCATCATTTTTTCATAACGCGCCTAAAGAAGTATAACTTCAAAAAAAATATAAAGGAAATATCAAAATAAAAAGTAGCCTATATAACCTTCCTCGATAAATGGACTATCCTAAACAAAAATAATTTTTCAATTCGAACCAGTAGTTCCTGATATAAGAACGTTAAAACAAACAACGGATGCCCTCAAAGATTAATAGTTTTCCCCGTTTTTTCCACATTTCCCCCTGATTCTTCGCTCCTATTGGTCGCAGCGTGATGTTATATAGCCTAAAGCAGTCATGTCAAACATACGGCCCGCGGGCCGCATGCGGCCCGCGAATCATAATGATGCGGCCCGCAGTCGGAATATAGATCTCATAAATGAAAGCGTATTTTTTTAATTTTTGTTTCTCTCGCACTTGCAATGACCAATCTGCAAGGTACCTTGACTTTGAGTAGGTACTCGAAAGCTAGCTATCCTTTTTCGTAGTTGATATTTTGTGGACAAAAGTTTTCTATTATGAATAAGAACAAATATCGCTCAATCCTAGTGATAAACATCCAGTCTATTCTTGAAATAATTACCACGAATATGACACCCGACATATATTATGAAAAACAAAAGAAGTCAAGTTTCCGGATCCTACAGATAAATTTACTTCCCCTTTTTAAAACTAATTATTGTTTGTGTACTCAACTATTGAAAAAGTACCAAATAAATGTACCCGCCTCACCAATAAACTTAATAATAAAGGGAAAATTCAGAAATATAAAAAAAGTTGAAAATTACTGTACATTTTGGTACTTAAAAGTTCTCGTGAATATGTAATTTGCCCATATTTTTTTATTGTCTTGACTCAGGATCTTGATTTTTGTACTCCTCATAGGGGCTATAGACCTCAGTATCTGGTATAAATTTCAACTTGCTAGGTCCACCCGTTCCTGAGAAAATCGGTGGTGACACACGGACAGACAGACAGACGGACAAGAAAATGATCTTTTTTTTACCTTTTGAGGTATATAACCCTAAAAAAGTACGTTTTTAAATATTTCATGTCTGGCCCGCCGACACATCTGCAATTTTCGAAATGGCCCGATGTAAAATCGAGTTTGACACCCCTGGCCTAAAGCCTTCCTCGATAAATGGACTATCTAACACAAAAATATTTTTTCAATTTGAACCAGTAGATCCTAAGATTAACGCGTTCAAACAAACAAACTCTTCAGCTTTATAATCTTAATCTTAATATATATAAATCTCGTGTCACAATGTTTGTCCTCAATGGACTCCTAAACCACTTAACCGATTATAATAAAATTCGCACACCATGTGCAGTTCGATCCAACTTGAGAGATAGGATAGCTTACATCCCGATATTCCCACGGGATCGGGAGTTACGCGGGTGAAACCGCGGAGGGCAGCTAGTATTAGTATAGATTCACTCATATCTATATCTAATTAGTCGCAATCTATTTGTTTTATTTTTAATATAATTTATTCAAGTAACAAACGTAACCTATGTATGGCAAACCGGACAATTCCTTTTGACCTTTGGTTAGCTTATAATAAATAAATAAATATTGCAGGACATTCCACACATCGCCATCAAGCCCCAAGCTAAGTAACTAGACTTGTGTTATGGGTGCTAGACAACGAATATACTACTTATATACTTTTCTTTTGTAAATATATACTTAATATACATACAGACCACAGACAAATATCTAAGCATAAATAATTGTCTGAGGCGGGAATCGAACCCGCGACCCTGTGTTTGGCAGTCCGGCATGGTGGCCATTGTGCCAGCTGGGTCGTCAAATTTTTAATAATTTTCATATAATATTGTAAATGTTTAAAAAATAAAAATACATTTGTATTGTTATAGGTCAGATATCTGGTTTGAACGTGTTAAGAGTGATCAACGAACCGACGGCCGCCGCTCTAGCATATGGAATGGACAAAACTGATGATAAAATGTAAGTATTACATTAGATTAATAAGAAACGGTTGCACTCCGAAGTGCTGACAGAAGTAAAAACTTATAAATATAGTCTCATACCCCCTTATTCCAAAACGAGGTTTAAGGATAGTCCGAGATGTGGATATAATTTATAGGGATAGTGTTAAGACTATAGTTCACGAGTAAATCTGTATCTAAATCTAAGGTTTAAAACCACATCTCGGACTGTCCTTAAACCTCTTTTTGGAATAAGGGGGCTATAGTTTAGGATATAGCCCTGAAGGCCCACATAAAAAAATCGGAATAGGGTCCCATATTAGTATAGATGTTGACTATCCGTGTATATACGCGGTTCACGTTTGCACCGATGCGAGAGAAACCCGCGGCACCAGCTAGTTGCTGACACATTGTCTGCAGCTTTCCTAGATACCGCGGTACATTAGAAACTTGATTTTTAACCGATATTAATAAAAGAGGTAAGGCTCTTTTATTAATATCTAAAACATATTGTGTGTCAGACGAGGCTGTATAGGTTAAAAGTATTTTGCCTGGCCTTTCGGAAGTATAATTAACAAAAAAAATTGTAAACATAACCTAAAATTCTTAAAAACAAAAAAAATACTTTTTTCTGTTTTCAAACACAAATATTTTGTTAACTTTTTATTTTAACAAGTCTTTTCTTTTATTCACAATTTTGATGAAAAACGTTGTACGATACTCGTGTGGATTTGATCTTTGCATCTCGGCTCTTTTAACACGCTCGAGTTCCCCTAAAAAATTGTACTTATGTCAGACGAGGCTGTATAGGTTAAAAGTCTTTTGCCTGCCCTTTCGGGAGTATAATTAACAAAAAAAAAATTGTAAACATAACCTAGAGTTCTTAAAACATTATAAAAAAATATTTACTTTTTTCTGTTTTCAAACACATTTTACTTTTTACTATTTTAACAAATCTATTTCTTTTATTCGAAATTGTGATGAAAAACGTCGTACGATACGCGTGTGGAATTGATCATTACATCTCGGCTTTTTTAACACGCTCGAGTTCCGCTCGCGCGTCATAAACCGCCTCTATGCAAAAATCAATTTACCACACTTATATCGTAACTAGCGACCCGCTCCGACTTTAAACCTTCCTCTTGAGTCACTATCTATTAAAAAAAAACTGCATCAAAATCCGTTGTGTAGTTTTAAAGATCTAAGCATACAAAGAGATATAGGGACATAGGGACGGCGAAAAGTGACTTTATTTTATACTATGTAGTGATGTAATATTTTTATTTGAAAGGGGATAACTCATTTACTATGTAGTGATACTGATAAATGATTTTTTATCACAGTTGCTCATAGAGTGGATCTTATTAAACCGCTATTAGGCTCATAATGCAACGTATTATACACGCGTGCGATATAAAAATATCCAACTAGTGCTAAAATAAATGTTATCCCGATAAGTTAAATACGTATCTTACTGGTAATTACATGTTAGGTAAATGAAACATTCTTAATTTATCTGGGTTATACTGTTTTGATGTATAGAAAAAAGGTACCAACAAAGAGTTTTTAACCTAGTAAACATAGTTGTACCTAAAGTCGGTTTATGAACGAAAATTTAACGTGATAACGTCGGAAAACAATAGAAAATTTGAGTTTTGTTGTTTCTATACATAAATATATATTTTTCCTTATGGAAAGAGCCTAAAAAATATTGTATTCCAGATGAGGCTAAATGGATTAAAAGTCTTTTGCCTGGCCTTTCGAGAGTATAATTAGCATAAAAATATTGCCGTAAAAAATTGATAACATATATCACAAATACATAATATTTATTATTTTCTTTTCTTGTATTTTCTTTTATTCGCAACTGTGATAAAAAACGTCGTACGATACGCGTGTGGAATTGATATTTGTATCTCAGCTTTGTAAACGCACTCGCGTACCGCTCGCGCGTGTTAAACCGCCTCTATGCAAAGATCAATTTTCCACACTTGTATCGCAATGTACTATTCTTACGTACTAACTTATTGCTATGAGATACTGGATTTGACTAGAATATAGACTAACAATAATTGCTTATCTACATGGCTAAAGCGGTATTGGCTTAGTGGTAGATACCTCGACTTTCATTCTGAAGGTCGTGGGTTCGAATCCAGGCCGGCCGTGCACCAATGTATTTTTCTTATGAAAAATTTATGTGCGCTAATTGACATTGCTCTTACGGTGAAAACATTGTGATGAAACCCGCGGCTTAGTTGGCTCCAGAAGTATTGACAAGTTCTCTCCTCTGGACATGGTCGACTAAGATGAGAGGGGGTAGTAGGTGCTGGGCAAGCCTACTCCATCTTCACGCAAAAAGGACCCTATTAAAAAGGGTCTAATCGCGGAAAACAGACCGTATACAAGAACAATGCTTTCTTCCTTTCTTCTATGATAATTCTTTGTGAATGCTTCTAATATATATTTTTGTTCAACAGTATAGCAGTATACGATCTCGGAGGCGGCACCTTCGATATTTCCGTCTTGGAAATACAGAAGGGCGTGTTCGAAGTTAAATCTACGAACGGCGACACCTTGTTGGGCGGTGAAGACTTCGACAACGTCATTGTCAACTTCTTGGTAGACGAGTTCAAACGGGATGTGAGTATAATAGAATATAATTTATTCAAACAAACACGATATAGTATACACGCAAATAAGAAACAATAAGAGATAGTTACAGACAAAACTAAATACAAACTACATGGTAGGCGAGGGGTGTTAGGTTTCATTTTCGTTACGGAATTTCTTGATTCGGTCGCCGCGCTTAAAGCCCGCGATAAAAGCTATGGCAATAGCTTAAAAACAGAATAAATATTATGTATCTGAGAAACAATATGAGATAGTTACAGACAAAACTAAATACACACTACATGGTAGGCGGAGTGGGGGGTGTTAGGTTTCATTTTCGTTACGGAATTTCTTGATTCGGTCGCCGCGCTTAAAGCCCGCGATAAAAGCTATGCAATAGCTTAAAAACAGAATAAATATTATGTATCTGAGAAACAATATGAGATAGTTACAGACAAAACTAAATACAAACTACATGGTAGGCGGAGTGGGGGGTGTTAGGTTTTATTTTCGTTACGGAATTTCTTGATTCGGTCGCCGCGCTAATGCCCGCGATTAAAGCTAAGCTTAAAAACAGAATAAATATTATGTATCCGAGAAGTTGTGTGTTGCCCGAATGGGTTAAGCCTCAGCATGTCATTGTGCTGCAAATCACACGCAGTAGCTGGGTTAATGTGGGCCGTTGCAGCCACAAAGGATGGGACAACAAAAATTTGCCAGTTTATTTGATTTCCCATACTATGTTTGTTTCCAAGAATTGATCTATATCAGCAACACTATCCTATAGTTTTATAATTATTATTTTTTTGCAAAATCAACAGGGCATGGCTTTCAAAAGTCTAATATTTTTTTAGTTTTTGTCAAACACAGGTAGTAATAGTACTAAAATTAAAAATAGTTAATAACCCATACTCACTTAAAAGCACGAGCCAACATGACTTAAAATATCTATATCTCTAATTTTAAAATGCATCGTCGATCAGTGTCCGTGTTTATACACGGTTCACGTTTGCAACGATGCAAGAGAAACCCGCGGCACCAGCTAGTTGCTGACACATTGTTGGTGGCTTTCCTAGATACCGCGGTACATTATAATTTAGAATAGAATAGAATAGAAAAACATTTATTTGGACAAGCACACGACAAATACATATTTAGAACAGTTAATAGTTGTTGACAAAACAAAACATAGAATGTATAACAATAAGAAACAAAAGAATAAGATGAAAAGACAGGAAATTATAAGAATAGAATTGAATTTCATTTTTATACTAACTGCTCTCCGCGGTGTAACCCGTGTTAATACATAATCTATACTAATATTATAAAGCTGAAGAATGTGTTTGTTTGAACGCGCTGATTTCAGGAACTACTGGTTTTGATAAAATATTTTTGTGTTAGATAGTACATTTATTAAGGAAAGCTATATAACATCACGCTGCGACCAATAGGAGCGAAAAATCAGTGGGAAATGTGGAAAAAAAAATATTCATCTTTAAGGGCTTCCGTTGTTTGTTTGAACGCGCCTATATTTTCCAATTCGATCTAGGAATTGCTAGATCGAATTGAAAAATATAGGCTACTTTTTATCCCGATATTCCTACGGGATCGGGAGTTACGCGGGTGAAACTGCGGAGCGCTGCTAGTAATTAAATAAAACTCAAAATACAATGTCAATATATACTTATTGTTTTTCGTTGCCAATTTTCGTAACGTACTCCATACTTTTCTACCTTACAGCAAGGGCTAGATATCCGTAAAGACGCTATGGCAATGCAGCGTCTCAAGGAAGCCGCTGAGAAAGCCAAGATTGAGCTCTCTGGATCCCTTCAAACTGACATCAACCTGCCTTATTTGACCATGGACGCTTCCGGACCTAAGCATATGAATCTTAAGGTAAGATCAGGTTATATTAAGGTAAGATCAGGTTATATTAAGGTAAGATCAGGTTATATTAAGGTAAGATCAGGTTATATTAAGGTAAGATCAGGTTATATTAAGGTAAGATCAGGTTATATTAAGGTAAGATCAGGTTATATTAAGGTAAGATCAGGTTATATTAAGGTAAGATCAGGTTATATTAAGGTAAGATCAGGTTATATTAAGGTAAGATCAGGTTATATTAAGGTAAGATCAGGTTATATTAAGGTAAGATCAGGTTATATTACGGTAAGATTAGGTTATATTAAGGTAAGATCAGGTTATGTTAAAATCAGGTTGTCTTAAGTTTAAATCAGGTTATCGCCGACAATGATGCGGGTTTGATTCCCGGCTTGGAATAAATATTTGAACGATCTGCAGATATTTTGACGACCCAGTTGGCACAATGGTCACCATGCCGGACTGCCAAACACAGGGTTGCGGGTTCGATTCCCGTCTCAGTCAAGTATTTATGCTTAGATATTTGTCTGTGGTCTGGTTGTTTCTATGTATTATAAGTATATATTTACAAAAGAAAAATATATAAGTAGTATATCCGTTGTCTAGCACCCATAACACAAGTGTAGTTACTTAGCTTGGGGCTAGATGGCGATGTGTGGAATGTCCTGCAATATTTATTATTATTTTTTTTTTTTATTTATATCTAGTCAGTTGTATTTATTTAGAAAAGAAAACTTCCACCCAATGCTAATTAACTTTTTAAACACGATATGTATTGATAATATTTATTTTCACTGGTCTTAATCGGGTATTCTTATACGCAAAATAATTACTATGAATCCTTAGTGTGCAGGACAGAAAAGATATTAATTTAAAATTCGCGCCTTAAACAAAAAGAAATATAGTGTTTGACAGAAATCTGACAATCAATAGTGACAGTGACAGATTATTGATTAATAGTATAGTTGTCTCTACCCGCCACCAGATGGCAGTATTAACTTTGACAACAACGAAAGTTCGACGTCCAGAATATTCCTAGTCCATAGAAGTTTGTTTATGTATTTTCGCGGATTTTCCCGAACTTTGGAAAAATTTTTTAACTAAGTATAAAAGGGCGGCGTCGAGCTTTCGCCAGGCAGTTCTGTTTTAGTGTTCATAGAGAAATAGTCGTAAAGAAATAGATCAGTGACAAGTGCGGTTCATATAGTGAAATAATAGTGCGACGAACAGTAATAGATAGTTCATAGTTTTGTTAATAGAAACAGTGCTTGTGATCGTATAGAATACCGTCAAATAGTATTACAGTCCACAGTTTTAATAGTGATAGAGTCAGTAAATAAATAGTTTTTGAAAAGACCACAATCTTTGATCACACCAGCCCCATACACCGTCGTGTATACTTAGCTTGTCATTAAATGGCGCTGATTATAATAGAAAATATCTTTCAACTTACTGTTTTGTTACATTTCTTTTGTTTCACTGTAAGGTAACAAAACTTAGTAAATAAAGGGATTAATTATATTCTATGCATTAATTTGTTACCATATAACAAGTTACTTAGTTAAATAAATAAATATTGCAGGACATTCCACGCAGCGCCATCTAGCCCCAAGCTAAGTAACTATACTTGTGTTATGGGACAATGGATATACTACATATATACTTTTCTTTCGTAAATATATACTTATAATACATAGAAACAACCAGACCACAGACAAATATCTAAGCATAAATACTTGTCTGAGGCGGGAATCGAACCCGTAACCCTGTTTGGCAGTCCGGCATGGTGACCATTGTGCCAAGTTGGTGCTAGATGCCGCTGAAATGTCCTATAATGATCCATTCTATTCCAGATGACCCGTTCAAAACTGGAGTCCTTAGTGGGTGATCTTATCAAACGTACGGTAGCCCCATGCCAGCGAGCGATGCAGGATGCTGAGGTTCAGAGGACGGACATCGGAGAAGTTCTGCTCGTGGGTGGAATGACTAGGATGCCTAAAGTAAGTTATTTAGTGCCATTGGTATCTATATTAGCAAGAAGCCACTTCTGTGCACCTTAAGGTGAAAGGGTACCGGCGCTCTCTCCATACAAACGTAGTCGACTGTTTCCTCCATGGATAATGACACTAGCTCAAATATTTTTGTGCCATAGAACCTATAAATGCCATGACTATGCCCCTATGTTTTGGTTTTTTTCATTTCTTATTATCATAGAAAGATTTTAAAAACAAAAAAATTGGGTGCGTGTACTTATGTACGCGCGTGAGAAGTTATACTTCTTTGGCATCATTAAGAAATAATTTTCCAGTCACTTATTATTTAAATAAATAATTACATTAAAATAATTATGTAGTAGTACCTCTTTGAACTAACCTCATTTTCAGTTTCACGTAGGTAGCTATTTGGTTTTATGACAGCTGTCATCTTGCGGTTTGCGGACAACTTCAACATGGTTTTATGACAGCTGTCATCTTGCGGTTTGCGGACAACTTCAGCATGTGAATTTTCCGTGTCACGGTGCGCGCGCATCATAAAAATTCACTCTCATCATTTTTTCATAACGCGGCTAAAGAAGTATAACTTCAAAAAATAAACAGAACATATGGGCATGGTCATGGCAGTTACAAGTTTTATGCAACAAAAATATTTGCTCTAGTGTCATAATCCAGGGAGAAAACAGTCGACTACGTTTGTAATAGTTTGTATGGAGAAAGTACCCTTTCTTCTAACAAATAACTTTTGGAAATTGGAACATCTTGAAAATTATGAGGTTACTTGTACTTGTATACGGGCTGTTTTCTGCGATTAGACCCTTTTTAGTTGGGTCCTTTTTGCGTGAGGATGGAGTAGGCTTGCCCAGCACCTACTACCCTCTCAGCTTAGTCGACCATGTCCAGGGGAGAGAACTTGTCAATACTTCTAAAGCCAACTAAGCCGCGGGTTTCATTACGATGTTTTCCTTCACCGTAAGAGCAATGTCAATTAGCGCACATAAATTTTTCTTAAGAAAAATCTATTGTTGCACGGCCGGCCGGGATTCGAACCCACGACCTTCAGAATGAAAGTCGATGTATCTACCACTAGGCCAACACCGCTCTTGACAGTGCAAGGAGAGTATAGAGAGAGAGTGATCCAGCTCAGCGCCATTTGTTGGTGCCATATATTTAGTACTAGCGACCCGCTCCGGCTTCGCACGGCTATATTATGCATAATATATTATACATAAAAACCTTCCCCTTGAATCACTCTATCTATTAAAAAAAACTGCATCAAAAGCGGTTTCGTAGTTTTAAAGATTTAAGCATACATACATAGGGATATAGGGGCAGAGAAAGCGACTTTGTTTTATACTATGTAGTGAAGCACCTCAGCACAAAGCCTTGTACATTCGTGTAATGGATATACGGGCGAGTCTAGAGGACAGGTGCTAGAGTAATGGAGTTATATTCCCTGTTAGCATCTTGTGTGCTTTCGGGTTATACGCTCACGTACATTGGTTTTTATCTATACTATTTGAAGCCTTTTTAAAGTTTACATGTGTGAATTTTTTTTTTTGCTTACACGTGTGAACAATCACTACATAGTATAAAACAAAGTCGCTTTATCTGTCCCTATATCCCTTTGTATGCTTAAATCTTTAAAACTACGCAACGGATTTTGATGCGGTTTTTTTTAATAGATAGAGTGCTTCAAGAGGAAGGTGTATATGTATAATTTATGCATGATATAGCCGTGCGAAGCCGGGACGGGTCGCTAGTAAACTATAAAAAAAAGTTTGCCCAAAAACCGGGCAACATTTTCTTAGATTTTCATAGAGTTGTCAGGAAATAAAAGTCTAAAGTTACTCGAAAATTTTGTAGCTCCACTGTTAACGTGTTAAGTAATTGTTATCGTGTATTTGACAGGTACAATCGACGGTTCAAGAGATATTCGGCCGCGCGCCATCCCGCGCCGTCAACCCTGACGAGGCGGTCGCTGTTGGAGCCGCTGTGCAAGGCGGAGTCCTAGGTATGCATTTTTACTATACAACGATAGTAATTTTTGACGGCACAAATATTTTCTGCTCAATATAATATGTCGGCAATAGAATTGGTCGTTATCTTGTGAAAAATATCCATGAATTAAAAAAAACGGGACCCAGTCCATGGTGGTTTTTGCCGACATCTGTTCAGACATTCGGCAGATGTTGCCAGCCCAGTTCCATTTCATTCCGGCAGCAGTGTGGCCAACGTCCTTGATTTTAGTTTCGGAGCTGAGCTAGGCTGGTTCTCCCCCTACAGTGCTAGCATGGCCGTCTTGGCCGTAGATATATTATCCACAGGGAAAGGACAAAATAGTCTTTCCCTCTGTCAGTTTTGTCCACCCCCCGAGCATGGACGCAAGGGTGGATTTACTATACACGGTAGACAAAACGGGGGAAACGGTTATCCCCGTAATTATTGCCATTATAAGAAAACCACAGAGTACATTGAATGTCGTCGCAAATCAACCTAATTAATTAATTTTTTATACATCTGTCCTTGTCATTCTTGTCAATGTCATTTGTTTGGCTTAATTTTACTCTATTGTCTTCCTTATGTCCCCATGCTTTAAGGCGGGGAATAGATGTCCATGTGTCAAGTCAAATGGGGATATACTCATCCTTTCCCCTTTTGCAGTGTTCTGGCAGGTGGACAAAATAATTTTCTCCCTTGACAGAGGACATAACGGGTGGACATAATTTTTTGTCCTCGGCCCATGCTTGCCCCGCTCACAAGTGGAACCTCACGCTATAGGGACCCAACTAAAGAGGTCCAATTGCGGAAAACAGCCCGTAAACAAGTAGTTTAGTAGTTCCGTGTTAAGGTTATTAATAAAACCTTTACGTTACCAGCTGGCGACGTAACAGACATTCTCCTCCTGGACGTGACTCCCCTATCACTCGGTATCGAGACCCTCGGGGGAGTGTTCACAAAACTGATCACAAGGAACACCACCATACCGACCAAGAAGAGCCAAGTATTTTCTACAGGTAAGATATCACTACATAGTATAAAACAAAGTCGCTTTCTCTGTCCCTATTTCCCTTTGTACGCTTAAATCTTTAAAACTACGCAACGGATTTTGATGCGGTTTTTTTTAATAGATAGAGTGATTCAAGAGGAAGGTTTATATGTATAATACATGCATAATATAGCCGTGCGAAGCCGGGGCGGGTCGCTAGTAGATTATATTGGCCTTTATTAGCGCCTGCAACTTCTATTCAAGGCGCTTTGTAGTTCCTGGGACATTCCACATATCGCCATCTAGCCTTAAACTAAGTAACTAGACTTGTGGCATGGGTGCTTGACAACGGATATACTACTTATAAACTTTACTTTTGTAAATATATAATTATAATACATAGAAACAATCAGACCACAGACAAATATCTAAGCTTAAGCTTAGATACGAGGCGGGAATTGAACCCGCAACTCTGTGTTTAGTAGTCCGGCATGGTGACCATTAACCAAATAATAGTATATTATGCAACTAGTGAATAAAGGACGGATTTAAAGCGAGGGCCATAGATTAATTACGAGCAAGCAGAGGATTCTAACAACTGAATCACAACCGCAGGAAGTAATTCATCATGATTCAAGGTGTTAGAATCCTAAGCGACGCGAGTGAGTATTCAAGAGTCGCATACTATACTAAAAGAGAAGAAGAAAAAACAAAACGTGTCGCGAGACAGACAGACATACAGTATTAGAGTGGGAATGGTATAATTAATCGAATGTCTCCGTGTTTGCGTCTATAGCTGCTGACGGTCAGACCCAAGTGGAAATCAAGGTGCACCAAGGCGAACGCGAGATGGCGACGGACAACAAGCTCCTCGGACAGTTCTCGCTTGTGGGCATCCCGCCTGCGCCGAGAGGCGTGCCACAAATTGAGGTAAAACTATATATTTTTTTTTAAATATTACAGGACATTCCACACATCGCCATCTAGCCCCAAGCCAAGTAACTAAACTTGTTTTATGGGTGCTAGACAACGGATATACTTTTCTTTTGTAAATATATACTTATAATACATAGACATACACATGGAAGTCGGTGGAGCGGTCCCTCTCGGGCCAACCAGCTACTCCAGCCTGGCTTGGCCCTGGGTTCCTCTTGGCTTCACCATGGTATACTTACTTACGCTGGCTCAGCGATCTGAAGTGAAGAATCTTGGCCTTGGACACCATTGCACCTTATTTACAATAGGTGTATGACACCTATTGTAAATAAGATAGCCCTCAGTGTAGAGGATGCATGGAGGCAGAAGAAAACCCACAGCTTATGGAGTGCAGTAGCGTGGCAGATCAACGAGTTCCGTCTCTTCAATCGCCGACATCTCTTCCGGAGGCCTGCAGCAGCCTGTAAAGACTGCTAGCCTTCTGGAAAGACCTGAGATGGTTGGAGTGACAAGTAGAATATCACACGCACAATGGCCCAACTGAAGACGCTTAGTGCAGAAACAGCTCCGTAAAACTAAACCCTATTCTGTACCACGTGCTGCAGCCGTAGCTTCAGGCGTGTTGCGATAAGACCGCTGGACGTAGCTTTTGCATAGATATATATGTAAAATGGATAATTGTTTCAGGTAACATTCGATATCGACGCTAACGGCATTGTACATGTCTCCGCAAGGGACAAGGGCACTGGAAAGGAACAACAGAGTAAGTACTTAGTTAACATGTGTCTTGTCCTTGATTGATCGTTTGCTCCTTTAGCGACACCGTGGGGTCAGAACTCCAAGACTTTTTTTTGTAATGCGCAACACTTTTTTTTGGGCTAGGTCCCCACCCGCTATAAGGAGCAAACCTGAACACCCAAAGCGTATTTAGGTAGTTCACAAAAACTCCAAACTAAACTACAATTCCCCAGTCGTAATCCAATTATCAGGCGGTCTCTCCAAAGATAACATCGAGGACATGGTGAAAGCAGCAGTTCTATATAAAAATATGTGTGAGAGATTAGTTTCTCTTACGGTTTTCGTAATATTGACGTGACAACGTTTTATAAATTGGTTTGCCGGGTGACACTTCAAGAAACTGCGTTACGCTCCGCTGACGTTATGCGCTCACAATGAGAGCGAGTGAGAGGCACGCGGGCATGGTTAGCCCGCCTAAGAGCGAGAGAGACAGACATAAAAAGTGAAAGGCACGCGTCCCTTCCACTCGAGCACAGTTGTTGTCACGTAAAACTTTCGCCCGTATACCGACTTTACAGGCAACCAGTTTTTTTTTTCTTTCTTGGCTAGGTCCCCTGGCCAACCCGCGATAAGGAACTTCTTTCTAAAACAACTTGAAACCCCTCAGTACCGAGAGCTCTCTCCATACAAACGTAGTCGACTGTTTTCTCCCTGGATAATGACACCAGAGCACAGTGTTCGATAAGCCTCAAAAAATTTCCCTATGCTGTATATCGCTTAGATATATCAAGAAATGCAAAAAATAAAATCTTAAAAAAATTAATGACTGTAACCAGAGGTGATTTTACAAAATTAAAAACGGGAAAATATGCGCCTTAAGATCCTTTATCAAACGGCATAAATGAAAAAAATATCTTGATCAGATTGGCTTACAGAATCTAGTCTTTTTTATCACGAAATATAAATTATTTTTTATAAAAAAAGTATTTGAAATTGAGACGCGGGTGTTCTACTCTGGCATTTAAAATGCATTTATTATTTTCAATTAAATATAAAAGAAATTTTTTGAGGCCTATCAAACACTGTATAGAGCAAATATTTTTGTTGCATAAAACTAATAACTGACATGACCAATGACCATGCCCCTATGTTTTTTTTTTAATCTTAATTTCTATGATAATTAGAAAATGAAAAAAACCAAAACATAGGGGCATAGTCATAGCAGTTATAGGTTTTATGGCACAAAAATATTTGTGCTAGTGTCATTATCCAGGGAGGAAACAGTCGACTATGTTTGTATGGAGAGAGCCCAGGTACCCTTTCACCTTAATTGTGTGAGAAAACTCCTAACTAAACTACAATTTCTCCTCCCCCAGTCGTAATCCAATCATCAGGCGGCCTCTCCAAAGACGAGATCGAGAACATGGTGAAAGCTGCGGAACAGTTCGCGGCTGCAGACAAGCAGCGACGAGAGAGAGTAGAACTTAGCAACCAAGCTGAGGGAGTGTTACACGACACTGAAACCAAGATGGATGAATACAAGAGTCAGTTGCCGCAAGACGAGGTAAATATTGTTGGACATTCCACACAGCGCCATCTAACATCAAGTTAAAAAACTAGACCTGTTTTATGTGTGCTAGACAACGGATATACTACTTATATACTCTTCTTTTGTATAAATCATTACATAGTATAAAACAAAGTCACTTTCCGCTGTTTGTCCCTATTATGTATGCTTAGGTCTTTTAAACTACACAACGGATTTTGGTGCGGTTTTTTTAAATAGATAGAGTGATTCAAGAGGAAGGTTCACTTACGAAGTTCGGGGGAACAGCAAGTATTTACTTATAATACATAGAAACAACCAGACCAAAGACAAATATCTAAGCATAAATACTCGGTCTGAGGCGGGAATCGAACCCGCAACCCTGTGTTTGGCAGTCCGGCATTGTCCCAACTGTCTGTGTTGTGAGATATTGTTGGGATACTTCACACAGCGCCATCTAGCCTCAAGTTAAGCCTTCCTCTTGAATCACACTATCTATTTTAAAAAAAAACCATCGAAATCTGTTGCAAAGTTTTAAAGATCTAATACATAGGGACAGACAGCGAAAAGCGACTTTGTTTTATACTATGTAGTGATAAGTATAAGTTAAGATAGCACCCAGTCTAAGCCCAACATTTTCCATAAGATGTGCGGGTAAAGCCGAGTGCAAGAGTGAATAGGTAGCGGCCCTTTTAGACTTGCTCCCAAATAGACTGCGAGCAGGATACACCGTCGCTCACATTTTATCTAAATCTATGCTATATTGGGCAGTGAATAATTAAAATTGAAATTATTTATTTCAGACATACGTCCATAGTGTTATTAACAATATAACTTAAGACCTAATGTATACATATAAAATTCTTTGTCCTGAATGACTGACCGACGGTCTAAACTGCTGATCGTATTGACCTGAAATTTGGAGGGGTGTGTTCTCTGTTTGACATAGGTATCCAAAAAGAAAGTCGTTTTCGAAATTCTACCCTTGAAGGGTTGAAAAACGGGACCAAAATTTGTATGGGACAACATGATTGGTCCATTTTTTTTCGACTTTTACGCGGACGAAGTCGCGGTCAACTAAATTAAAAAGTATTATTATCAGTAACCTGTGTTTAAATAATGTTTTCAAGGTCCCACCGGTCCTTGAAAACATACTAACCAAAACACTTTATCAAGTAGAAATAGTATCACTACATAGTATAAAACAAAGTCGGTTTTTCTGTCCCTATTTCCCTTTGTACGCTTAGATCTTTAAAACTACGCAACGGATTTTGATGCGGTTTTTTTCAAGAGGAAGGTTTATATGTATATACATGCATAATATAGCCGTGCGAAGTCGGTGCGAGTCGCTAGTATTAAATAAAGAAAAACCAAAAGCTAGGTACATCTTTTAAGTTGGTTGATTTTACTCTAAAAAACCGTAATCCAACAATATTATCGTATGTTACAGTGTGATAAACTTCGCGTGGAGATCGGAAAGCTTCGCGAACTTCTCGCCAAGAAAGAAACAGTTGATCCGGAAGAGATCCGAGCTGCAACCAACACGCTACAGCAAGCCAGCTTGAAACTCTTCGAACAGGCGTATAAAAAGGTAAGCTTTTTCAAATTATGCCTAAGTTACGCACCGCCATTTTTATTATCCGACTGCAAGAAAAGGATTATGTTGTTTAGGTTCAAAATATCCAAATCCCAAAATGTCCAGAGGGTGCAAATTGTCCATATCCCAGAATGTCCATATCTCAAAATGTCTATATCCCAGATTCTCCATATCCGAGAATGTCCATATTCATACCAGATTTACTATTTTACTTTATTGAGTGCCAATCAATATAAAACAAACATGCGACGCGTGATGTTTACCGCTCGCATGCGATTGTGACAGCCCTGCGGTGCTATTCACATTTTGTCGGTAGGGCGTCGGTTACGGAAAAAGTCGAACCGACGACAAACTGCGATTCACAAACCCGCAACCGAAGAATTTTGACAGCTATTGTCGGGTTTTTAGGTGATTATTTTCGGAATGTTACCGACAAGTTTTTGCTGTCGGAGACTCTACCGACATTCGACATTATTGTTCAACACATATATTGCGCGAAGTAAATCATTGATATGAATATAATTTTGGCATTGAGGTCGAGAAACAGACGCCGTGGATCGCATTAGAGGGTGCGAACCATCGAAATTCACTATTTAATCGTGAAAATTCCGTTTCCCGGGCCATAAACGAGGTTATAAATGCCATGAATCACCCAGACATTTAATAAAATGGATTGTGTTTCCAACAAGCATATACAACCCATTATTAACAAGTAAGTAATTACAACTTATTAATTTTGCTGGTGTACCAGGATGTTGAATAATAAATAAAATCAAGACAAAATATATTTATTTAACACCTAGTACTTTAATTATGTCACTGGTAAATCACAGATTTGAAGTTAAAGCTAAATTATTTCTCACACTCTCAATACTTAAACCACTAGTTAATATCTTTAACTAAAATTAAATCTATTAAATGATTAATACAAATAACAAGATTTAACAATTCTTAGTACTACCTAGACCTACTCAGTCTTAGGTAACAAAGTCTAAATTATTTTAGTTGCAATACTTAATATACCACTAGTTTATATATTTTTGTTAAGTTGATTGGTAAAATAACACAGGCTAGATTTATTTTGATTTTTGTCTGGAACCAGGCGGAGTTTAAAATGGATAGCCTAATAGAACGAAGAGGTGCGTAGGTAACATACATTAGGTCACTTATCCGGGGTCTTGGTCGCCCCAGACCCCATTGAATTTAAGATCTCTGCTAGGTCTGCTAACAATGCTTTTTTTGTTCTTGCTCCGTCAGCGCCTAGGTGCAGCCATTTCCCCAGTTCGGGGTGGAGAGTTATTTGTAGTCTATCGCCTGGCGTTCTCTTATTCAACACTATTTGTCGCACCATTGTAAATAAACTTTGAAAACAAAGAGGATTTAATCACTACGTTTTTTTGATAAGTAAATTCCAACATTTTAGAGTTGCCCATTTATCATTATATTTTTCTCTAAGAATATTTAAATTTTTGGTCAAATTTAAGAAAAAAGTGGACGATGATGCGTAATCCTATTTATCTATTCGATAATTATTAAATTATGGGAAATGTTAATAACGACAACACCATTGATCCACATAATTTGATGTAATTAAATTCAACTCCAATTAGAAGCATGGAATTCGTAGTAAAAGATTTTGTGATTTATCATGAATATTGCAACACCATTTGCACTGTAAACCACAGACCTAAAAACAACTCATTCAATTATGTCAAAAATATTGTAGATAAGAATTGTCTATGATCTTCCGTCGGTTGGGAATTTCTTCTCTCGGTTGCTGTACCGATGTTATCGGAAACGGATTTGTGAATCGCAATTTTGAATTTTTCGGTTCGTTTGCCATTTCCCGACAAAGTGGCCTTACCGAACCGACCGTCGGTTCGGTAGCTGTGAATCAGGCAGCTGAACTCGGGCACTAGCCGAGCCAGTATAGACCGGTTTCACTCCGTACGTGACGTGCCGCCAGTGCCCACGCACACACGCGCGTCAAGCTTGTAGTAGTGTACTTATCACAGAGCGTTCTATGACACCTTAAGTCTCTGGTTGTATTATTTACTTGCACTTATTTGAGCCATTGTGCCGTATAATAAGCGCAGTGGTCAAGCAATAGTGCTATAGAATATGGAGGCCTGTTATCATCCGCTGTAGCTCTTTAAATATAGCTCGGTGGACGATTTATGTACTCCTACATTATTATATTTAAGGTTAAGCTAACTAGAGCGGTGTGGACCAAGTGGTTCATACCCTCGATCTTCATTGGTCAAGTACACCAATGAATTTTTCTTAAGGTGAAACCGGCGCTCTCTCCATACAAACGTAGTCGACTGTTTCCTCCCTGGATAATGACACTAGCACAAATATTTTTGTTGCATTAAACCTATAACTGCCATGACCTATGCCCCTATGTCTTGGTTTTTCATTTTCTAATTATTAAATTATTAATTATGAAATTAAGATTTAAAAAACGAAAAAAGAAAAGAAAAACAAATTTAGGTCATGGCAGTTATGAGTTTTATACAACAAAAATATTTGCTCTGGTGTCATTATCCAGGGAGGAAACAGTCGACTACGTTTGTATGGAGAGAGCGCCGGTACCACTCTTTCCTCTTAAGAAAAAAATATGTTCGCTAATTGAAGGAAAACATCGTGATAAAACTCGCGGCTTAGTTGGCTACAGACCTATTGATGCGTTATTTCCTCTGGTCGACTAAGCTGAGAGGGTAGTATAAGTGACAAGCCTTCTCTAATCTCACGCAGCACGTTCTCATTCAAAAACGTGAATGGGACACGCGTTTGAAACTAATTCCCTTTACCTTTTTCCCCCATTTTTAGACCCCAAATAAACGAGGGCAATCAAGCTACGCGATCAAAGGTAGAAAGACGGCTGTGAAATAAAAACTTTTCCAACCCGTCGTCCTTTTGTAAAGGATAACACCCGTAATTGGCTTTTTTCAAGAACAAAAAGTCCGCTAATCTCCTCTAGGTTTCCTCGCCAACACGCGATAAGGAACTTCATTCAAAAAAAATAGAAACTAATTTTCATCATATATCTTTCTTCTCAGATGGCAGCAGAACGCGAAGGCCAACAACCTCAGCAGGAAGAGAAGCCGCAAGAAGAGAAGGAAGAGAAGAAGAACTAATTGTTGTTAACAAAAGACATTCTTAATAAGGTGCGGACTATTTAAAATAATAGAGATGTAGTTACCATTCCTAAAGGATGATTTACTTTATTTTTTACCGACATTTTAATTTACTTCAAAAAAGGAGAAGGTTTTTTTTCTAAGGCCTTTCGCGGCTTGATAATGAAACTAATTTAACGGATATAATCGTTAAAAAAGTTACAAATTCTCCACAAACTATTGCCCATGGGGCGTAAAGTGGTTGCTTCCAGCTTCCGATATTTTGAGAAATGAGTAACATAATAAAAGCGGCTTAAAGCTGTAACAAACTTGGCAAAATTTTAGCCAAATGAATTTAACGGGTAATCGAAAATTAAATTACATTTCAAAAACCTCAATATTTATATTATACTAGCTGCCCTCCGCGGTTTCACCCGCGTAACTCCCGATCCCGTGGGAATATCGGGATGTAAGCTATCCTATCTCTCAAGTTGGATCGAACTGCACATGGTGTGTGAATTTTATTATAATCGGTTAAGTGGTTTAGGAGTCCATTGAGGACAAACATTGTGACACGAGATTTATATATATTAAGATAATCAGTTAGACACTTTGACAATTGGAAAATCATAGTCTTAAGCCTGTAATCCTTGACCGTGGGAACTTCTGATAGAACACACACATTGATATTTTCTAGCCACACAGGTGCAACGCAGTATTAAAATTACGCACCCTGGAAACAAATAAATCTACTTTCGATGCATCGTACATTTTGTACAAGTTACATATTCATCAAGCGTTCGTCTTTGTAGGATGTTTATGAATATCATAGAAAACACGCAATGTATGTAGTATTTAACTTGTCACATCGCAAAACTGCAGTCCGGTAGTAAGTAGCTGGCGGGAAAGGGTGGGGTCAGAGTGTACGTTTTTTGGGTATTTTGTTTGATAACGAAATTGTCAATAAGTAAATGTTCTGTACTATAATAATTTTTATATTTATATATTTTTATAATAATAATTATGCGAAATAATTATTACATCCGTCTCTATATATTGAAAATTCACACATAAACGTTCGTATGTACCTATGTGCCCTACTAAGAAACAGGTTAAAACGTGTCGGTATCGGCATCATATATTATTATATAAATATTCAGGAAAAACACCTACCAATCTTTATAATATTCGATATAGTTAGGTAAAAAGATGAGTACATTATAGTTACTGGTTTGTCTTAAATCTTCCTTTATTTTTTTGGGATTTATAGTAATTTACTTTTACTTTTCCCATTATTATTAAACTTGAATAAAAATAAGTTACGATATATAGGATTAAAATATAAAAATAAGCTACAATTTCAATACATCCTACCTACCTAAATCATACCTTTTCCATATTTTTATTTAATTTTTGACAGCTCAATAAATTCCTATTTTAATTTCTTTAGAGAAAACAAAAAAAAAAAAGTCCTGCTAAAGGCAGGAACGTCAAATACTAGTTGAGTTTTTCTTTCCCGCAAATTGTTTGTAAAACATATCCAATTAGAGATTGAAATGTAAAGATCTTTGGACACAACCGGCATAGTAATTTAAAATGCCGCTGTGCAGTTTGACACCCATACCTATTGATAAAAGGCATTACAATAAAAAAATAATGTCTTTACACCAAACCTCTAAAACAGCTCAGAAACGGGATATTCAAATAAAAGCATTGTGACCAAGTATTTCTACAAGACGTATCACCGCGTCCTTTTCCGTGACACTTTTGAGGTTTGTTGTGTAGGCATAATTTTTTCGCTGCAATGCCCTCTATCGAAGGGTATGGGTCTCAAAGTGCACCGCGAACTTTTATAAAATCGTAGGATAAACGTTTCTTCAAATATCCCATTTCCGAGACGCTTTAGAGGTTTGGTGTGAAGGCATTATTTGTTTGTTGTAATGCCCTATATCGAAAGGTAAAAAACCACAGTCCATGAAGTATTTAATTTTTTGTCTATGTTTGCCTGTCTTAATTATGTCAAAAATTAAAATGAAATATAGAAACAGTTATTTCTTAGGTTAAAATAAATAATCAATATCACATTATAAACCGCGCGCAATGAGAATGGGATGGAACCTTGTCAAAGTAAATCGAAAATGACAGAAAAGTAGCGTTAGAAAAAAAGTTCTGAATAATAATTAGGTATAAATTAGTTATTTGTCGCGGATTTGAAACAGACCCATTGATTTAAAGAAAAATTATTATTGTCTGTGGTAGATTGTCTATGGAGCAATGGCGATTTCATTTAAAAAAATGTTTTCTCCAAAATTATAAATAAAACGAGCACATAAGGACTGTGCTTATTAAAGTGATTAAATAAACAAATAATAAATTCCGACCGTGGTTTGTGTTGTTATAAATTGTGGTTTGTTTTATTATAAATGCTAGATTTATGTAATTAATTATTGTGTGATTATTTTAGTGATTTAGTGATAATGAGTGGAAAATGGGGTAAAACTTTGAATAGTCAACCACCTCAAATAGTTCTGGCAGTCGATAGATATTTCGATCAGGAACGAAGTCGGTTTTTCTAACGCATTGAAAATGATGACATAGTTGGCTGTGGATCACGAATCTAGTAATTCGGGAATTACATTGTCAAGAGATCTTTTTGACGAACCTATGGGTTTGTTCAAAAATCCAAAAAAAAAAAACAGCGCACTCCGGGAGTGCAGGCAGAAGTGAAAACTGTATATCTGTGTAAAATCTCATCTGTCGAAATCTCATCTGTCGCGAGAACGGCTGAAAATGCTCACTCGTGTATCAGTGATGGCGGTAGCGTGCGATGCGAACTGCGTACGGCAGCTCGCTGCAAACCTGCACCATCCACCGAGAGATGTCGCTGTTATCACTGTTGTACAGAAGTGAGTATCGTAGTTCGGCCGTTTGCACAGAGATGGCGCTGTTTTCAATATTGCATAGTAGTAGAAGCACAATAACTGTTAAAATCTCATCTGTCAAAATCTCATCTGTCGCGAGAACGGCTGAAAATGCTCACCCACAAAAGTGCCCAACGCGCCATAAGAAGTTTTCACTTCAATAACCGAACGAGCAACAACCATATCTAAAACACGGTGTCACGCATCCGAGGTGAGGGAACTTTGGCTGCATCAACTTCATTTTTTTCAGAAAGCGATACTTCTGAAGAAAGTCAAAGCTCTGATGATGATTCCCATGAAGCACATATGAGTGGCATTGGGGAATAATAATTGGAATAACTAAAAAAAATATTCCTAAACATTATTATTGAAAGTATTACAACCATGAAACATTTTTGTGTATTTTTAACAGACTTCAAAAAAAGGCGGTTCTCAGTTTGACCCGTATATGTGTCAGTATGTATGTTTGTCCGTGTAGTCTTCACATACAGTAGAAATGCCTAATACTATATATGTAGCTACACTAAATATGAATAAATAAAAAATAACTAATTACAACAAAACGAATTACCCATTATTCAGAACTTTTATGCTAACGCTACTTGAAGACGACCCAGTTGGCACAATGGTCACCATGCCGGACTGCCACACAGGTACGATTCCCGCCTCAGACAAGTATTTATGCTTAAATATTTGTCTGTGGTCTGGTTATTTCTATGTATTATAAGTATATATTTACAAATTTTTATAAGTAGGTAGGTATTTGCTGATTTTATAAAACAAAGGTCATTCAGACCAGAAACAGTACATGAAACTTAAAAAATAAGTCAAATTTTAAGGTTACTGACCTCTCCGTGTAAGGAACAGCTGATTTTCAGGTAAACCTAACCTCAAAATTTTCGAAAAAAAGTTCGAATTTCTAAAAGTCGTAGAACAAAAGTTGTTGGTTTGGGTGCACAGAAGTAGCCCTCAACGGCTTGCTAGTATAATTTCCAATAACCCAGTATATGTAGTATATCAGTTGGCTAGCACGCATAACACAAGTCTAGTTACTTAGCTTGGGGCTAGATGGCGATGTGTGGAATGTCCTGCAATATTTATTTATATATGTATTTATAAACTGTCATTTTCGATTTACTTTGACAAGGTTCCATCCTATTCTCATTGTGCGCGGATTATACCTAGTTTCGACTCCTTGCTCGAAGAATAGGTACAATTACAAATTAGTTGTCGTGTGCAACACTCGCACCCCACCCTTATGCCAGGTCAAACAATAAATGTCGGGAAACAAATGGACGTGCTCTCACCTTGAATGCTGAGATGACACTGTCACTTTTGCGCGCTGCAACATCTAATATAAAGCGAAATGTCACGAGCTACGGCTTCATACTAAAATGTATGGGCAGCGAGGAATGATTTTAACCAAAAAAAATATCTATGTTTCGGCATTGATTATTATTATTTGGTTTCAATAAGTAAAAAACTGCAATAATGAATGCATTCTCTATACTTTTGTCTCACAATTTAACCAAAAATATTTTCAAATATAACAACGAAGTAGCACAGATACTTAAAATAGAAAAGGTCGATTTCGATGTTTTTCATCAAAGTTAATAATTGTTTTTTCAAAAACTATGGATTATTTTCAAAATATCTGGTAGTGAAACTGTAGACTCATCTAATAAGCTATCGAGAATTCTTTTTAGTGTCTTACAATGCAGGGAGTTCTTCAATATTTTTAAAATAGTAAATGACGTTTTTAGGGACTCGCCTCTTAAACGCTTTTTGTTGCGCAAGTCAACCTAAATTATAAAATCTAAATAACTCCACCCTGACTGAGTTTAGATATGACACCACTGACCATTTTTTGCTTGTCTTAGTATCCTGCAACTAATTTATTAAGTTTAATTCATGGCCGCGGAAAAACAAAAACGCAGCCACTGCTCCTAGTAAAAGTTGCAATGGCCTTTGAAATGTCGGTAAAAAAAGTTCATTGTCCCAATAAACTACTCTCGTTCGATACTTATTTACAGCGCGATTCTCGCGGAAAAAAAATCGCGGGTTTTTCGCTGATAAAGTTAACATATTAGTATTTTTCGTACAAATATTTGAAGACGAAAAAGTTTTAATCGATTTTCAATGGTTTTGTGTCTGTTGGTCATTGTTAATGCAATATTATTTTAAATACATGGCTTTATCCCGTGAGTTCACTTTGATCCCGTGGGAATCATGGGCCCGAGGGAATCATCCCGTGGGCTCGACTGAAGGACTTTTAATGAATGTTTTATCTTACGTCAAGTCACCACAATTCTTACAGATGTAGCTAATCCAACCTAATCAATTCTAATCCAGCCTCTTTGTTGGGAGATGAAGTCAAGATTCTTAGCTAATCCAAGCTCTTTATTGGAAGGTACAAGCAAAGAACTCTGTAGCTAATTCAACCTCTTTATTAGAAGGTATAGGGAAGCTCCATAGCTAATCCAAACCTTTTCTAAGAACTTAAAAGCAAAAAAAGCTCCGTAGCTAATCCAAACCCTTTATTAGAAGTTGTTGCGTTAACAATTACCAACGAATAAAGCTCACTGCCCACTGTAGCGGCAGAGTAAACTAAGATCATACCTTGCATTTGTCATCTTACCTTTGACGATCTACGTTTGACGTTCACCAAATGACGTTTCAAACTAAATACAATGGTCTGAAAAAAACAATATTCCAAAAAAAAACACGAAAATTCAGACATAAAATTATTGGCCTGTATTTTCGTGTTTTTTTTTACCAAAATGGTGGAAAAATAAAACAAACTAAACATATTTTCGAATATTGAAAGCAATTTTGATCAAATTCGGTCGAAATTTTTTCGGGTCGGGTCGGGTTTTTTTTTAATTTGATTTTTTTTACTATAACATTTTGGTCGGTTTTTTTTTGCCAGAAATCACTAACTTATCGAAACTTTTTAAATAAGGCTTTCTCAAAAAATACTAGCTCCATTATGCTTCGACCCAGTTTGCTACAGGGTTTAAGAAAACTAAATGATGGCAAATTTTACGAACTATGACGCCTTTGACTGTTTTGAAACACTTTGACCCTGATTCCTGAAAATCGGGCCATAATTTCATGCAAAATATACCATGAAACTGGCTATATATACAATCTGTGCGAAGCCATAAGTAATTTAAAAAAATAACGGTTTTAGAATAAAACCAAGCTTAAAAATCGGACCATAATTTCATACAAAATATATCATGAAACTGGCTATATACATAATCTGTTCGCGAAGCCATAATTAATTAGGAAAAAACGTTTTAGAATAAAATCAAGATTTAAAATCCGACCATAATATAAATATATCATGAAACTGGCTATATAAACATTCACTGCGAAGCCGTAATCAACGAAAAAATAA
Source organism: Idaea aversata (assembly GCA_907269075.1). NCBI lineage: Eukaryota > Metazoa > Arthropoda > Insecta > Lepidoptera > Geometridae > Idaea > Idaea aversata. The sequence goes on along the minus strand of OU026112.1, from coordinate 2,928,238 downwards.
CCGTTTTTAGAATAAAATCAAATTAAAAAATCTGCCTGGATACATAGAATTTGACTACAGTCGGCAACAGAATTGCAGACCCACCGTAGAGTTCTAAAACGATTATTGGGATATTTTAATTCTAAAAATGCTTCTTGAGTTGAAAACATTCTAAGGTTTTGGTGTTCTGCGGTAGGTTTGCACATTAGTTGCTTGATGTAGTCGGCTGCATAATTGCAGCCCCCGGTAGAGTACAAAACCTACTGTTATTGGCATGTTTTCATTCTAAAAAAATTGTTTGATTGTATGAGTTAGAAGAATTTAAACTTCAACTAAAGCAGGTGCCAAGAATCTTGCTTGTGTTGAAAACATTCTTATAACAGCCATTTTGGAACTCTACTGTGAGTCTGCAATTATACAGCCGACCGTACAGTCAGTAACAAAATTGCAAAGCTCGGCGTAGAGTTCTAAAATTACAATTTTATTAGCATGTTTTCATTCTAAAAAAATTGGTTTTATTTTATGAGTTAGAAGAATTAAAACTTCAACTAAAGCAGGTGTCTAGAATCTTGCTTGTGTTGAAAACATTCTTATAACAGCCATTTTGGAACTCTACTGTGAGTCTGCAATTATACAGCTGACCGTACAGTCAGTAACAAAATTGCAGGGCTCGCTGTAAAGTTCTAATATTACTATTATTGGAATGTTTTTATTTTTATAAGTTGAGTTGAAAGACTTTAACTGTGAATCTTAGGCCCGTATTAATAAATCGCTCTCAATATCGATCTTGAGTGCGTATCAATCGAGTGAGTCTTGTGATGTGGTCACTATCTTAAGTTAGGCGTTAATTAATAGATAAAACTCAAGTTTTAACCAGACTGATATCGCTCTTGAGATTTGAGACTGATCTTGAGAGCGACTTTGAATATATCGCTTTGTTCTTACCTTGAATGATATGTTCTTACCCTATGGTAGGTAGTGTCGTCATATTTTGCTGTCAACTTGTTTTTAATGTGAAAATATTTTAAAATATATAAGATTTGTATGGCCCGCAATCAGAGTTCACGAAACTACATCTTGAGACATATCTTAAGAGCTGAGTTTGATTTATTAATACGGTATTACTCAAGTGATACGTCGCTCTTTAATCGCGTCTTAAGATAGGTTTATTAATCAGCGCAACAACTCAAGAGCAAACTCAAGATTGAAATCGATATTGAGTTCGGTTTATTAATACGTACCTTAGATTCTTGCTGGAGTTAAAAACATTTTAATAGTAGTAGTTTTGGTGTTCTGCAATTTAGTTGCCTGACTACCATTGAACTTAAAAGAAATCGCTATTTATTGCTATCCCTTTGATCTTTGAAGAGGATAGTCATATTTAGCAATTACATATAGCTTTATTTGTTATTTAGTGAAAAAGGACAGGTTCCTTGTTAGTCTGTCTCGGAAATACGGATTGACGACTCTTTTTTATTTATACTAGTAAGTCCCGATCCCGTGGGAATATCGAAATGAAAAGTAGCATAGAACCTTACTCTATAAATGGACTATCCAACACAAAAATATATTTTCAATTCGAACCAGTACTTCCTGAGATTAGCGCGTTCAAACAAACAAACATAGTATAGATTTCCAAGGAATAAGGAAGGAAAGTTAATTTTAATGTGCGAAAAACATGGATTTAAGTAAAAAAAAAGTACATATTTTTTTAATGAATGTGCGAAAAACATGCATTTTGTGCACTCTTTAAAACTTTTCTTGTTTATCACTACATAGTATAAACCAAAGTCACTTTCTCTGTCCCTATATCCCTTTGTATGCTTAAATCTTTAAAACTACGCAACAGATTTTGATGCGGTTTTTTTAATAGATAGAGTGATTGAAGAGGAAGGTTTATATGTATAATACATGCATAATATAGCTGTGCGAAGTCGGGACGGGTCGCTAGTATTAAATAAAGATAATATTTGTGTCCTTAAGCCGTATTTTTGAGACTCGATAGAATTTTAGGCTGTTATTTTACAATTAATTAATAATTTTACTTAATTTGTAATATATTGATATAAAAAATATATATAATACTTAACTTATTTTTGTCAATATTTTTTCCCCAATTTTCGAGCGAAAACCGCAGGTTCTATTCCCGCCTCGAAACAAATATTTACATACAGATATTTGTTTCAGGTCCGGGTGTTACTGTATTATTTGGCCACCATAACACAAGCCTAGTTGCTTAGTGTGGTGGCTAGATGGCGCTGGGTGAAATGTCCTGCATTATTTTTTTATTAGCATATTGATCTCTGTGACTTCCATTACTGAAGGTTGCATATTCGATTCTCGCGGTGGAACAATAAAATAAGCATTTATAATAAAAAAATGTTGTCAAAAATACTGTTTTCATGTATGTAATAATTTTTTGTTTTTTTTTGTTATATTTTTTTCTATGTAGTGCTGACTATACTGTAATTTCATTTTACAAATCAAAAAAGGGATAATTAAAAGAAAATTGTGTTAAATAAATCAGTAATAAAAGATTGAGGGTGTGTTTTCCAAAAGCACCCTTACTTTGGTTTGGAGCTAGGTAACTCAACTCTGTGTAGATAATAAAAAATATTAATTTACTTTTTAAATTTTATTACCAAATATTAAGTATTATATAAAATGTAGTTTAGAACATTTAGCTTCGAACTTTCCTACAATCTTCTTCTATGCTTTATCCTGACTGACGGATCAACGCACAGCCTAAACCGCCAATCGTAGAGACCTGAAACTTGGGTGTGTTTGTATGAAGATTTTGAAAAATTCAAACTCAACGTGAACGTAGTCACGGGCGAGAGCTAGTTTATTATAAATTACTTTAATAATGGGATTTTTTTTTGTCGTGATAACGTCTATTATATCAATGAACACTGCACTCGCAAAAAAGTATCACGTTGCTCACTTTCCACCTACGTTCCGTTATTGGCAAAGTAATTTACAGACAACAATTTGTCACCGCACTGCACTTACAAAAAAGTATCACGTTACGGTCACGTTCCGCCTACGTTCCGTTATTGACAAGGTAATTTACAGACAACAATATGTCACCGCACTGCACTTACAAAAAAGTATCACGTTACGCTCACGTTCCGCCTACGTTCCGTTATTGACAATGTAATTTAGAGACAACCATTTATCACCGCACTGCACTCACAAAAAAGTATCACGTTACGCTCACGTTCCGCCTACGTTCCGTTATTGACAATGTAATTTAGAGACAACCATTTGTCAAGTCTCAAGTCTTTCACCAGTGTTTTCTTATGACGTTATCACGTAAAATTAAACCGACTTTACAGACAACTATTTTTTAAATATTGTAAAGGACCTGCTATATATCCAAGATCTGAGCGTAGGTTACGTAATCTTAAGGCACTTGTTGTCAGAACATATTTTAATCATATAAATTACATACCCATCAGCATTACTTTACTACAACGCCTAATCCACCCACTAAAAGATAATACTAAATAACTCAAATAAATGGTGCGACCATGAAAAAGGCAGACATCATGAAGCTACTGCGACAGAATGAACCACGTTCCGTCATTTTATTCCTATTTAAAGACACAAAACAGTAAACAAGATGGCGACGCCCTGACGTATACATCAAATGAAGCACTGTATTGTTGACTTCCTTCAGTCGTTTTCGTATTGTCACTGACAATATGCCTTTTGTTTTGAAAATGATGTTATAGTATAGTTAGTAGCGACTTACTATATGTATGTATGTGTGTGAATTGTGAACGAAATTGTATGATGTTGTTAGTTTAGCTAAAAATATAATTATATGATATTTTTGTTCGTTTTCTTTCTACCTACCTAGGTACCTTAAATATTTTGAAAATGTATTTGAAATGAATTTAATTTTTGTATTGAATTGGGCCGGCTATATCTGCCGTATGCTGGAGAACTTTGGGCCAAATCAACAACTTTTTGGACACCCACCAACGGAAAAAGGTTGCAGACCCCGTCGAAGGTGGCGAGCGAGACGATATGGACAAATTTATGAGAGATTGGCAATCCGTCGCACAAGATCGCGATCAGTGGAGGGGGAGTAGAGAGGCCTTGGCCTGCAGTGGGACACTACAGGATCTTAATAATAATAATATTAGTTGAAGTGAAGCAATCAATCATCTATGAAGTATCATAGTACGCCTTACCGCACAATTTATCTAATTTATTAAATGAATGAGCAAATAAAGAGTGAAGATTTTTTTGCTTGTTTGTAACGAATCGGTTTCGAAACTACTGGACCGATTTTGATGAAACTTGGTATGAGGATACATTGTTTCATTGGGAGTAACATAGGCTACTTTTTATTCGTATATTCCCAGGAGTCTGGAGTTACGCGGGTGAAACCGCGGAGCGCTGCTATTGCTTAAATTTGTTGAACCTGTAAATGGACATATCATAATGAGCTTTTAGGATTGTGATAAGCCCAGCATGCAGCGTACTAAACCCTGTTGTAGGCCTAATTCACATGAGCGGGTCATTCCATAAATACCTATAAAATATTTTAAAAAGGGGGATTTGTGAACTAAAAATTCACAAATCCTCATCAGCTTAAAACTCAAAATAGAAAGTTCAGAAATCACCATCAGCTTAAAGAAATCAAAGTTTATTGATAACTAGCGACCCGCCCCGGCTTCGCACGGCTATATTATCCATGTATTATACATATAAACCTTCCTCTTGAAACACTATCTATTAAAAAAAACCGCATCAAAATCCGTTGCGTAGTTTTAAAGATTTAAGCGTACAAAGGGAAATAGGGACAGAAAAAGCGACTTTGTTTTATACTATGTAGTGAAGATTTGTAGCCAGAAAGTATTTAGAAGGTAGAAATTAAGACTTTCTGTCTATTGAGAAAAAGCCAACCAGACGCTTATACGTAGTAGAGGGAGGAGCCTAATAATGTGAGACCTCCCCGCCCCTTATTAGGCTCCTCCTTTCACTACGAGATCTCTTGCAGGCTATAAGCGCCTGGTACTTTTCGTTCTATACAACAACGAACAAATGGGATTTTCAGTTTTAACTAAGGCACAGACTGAGGAAAAAATACCGCCAGCAACTTATGAACGCCTGGTACTTAATTCTGATGTTCACTGTGTTTCACAAATTCGTTTAAATACTAACTATAATGAGAGCTCCTCAAAACCTATGGACGCCTGGTACATTAGCTTCATATTACTAAATCTTTCAAAGAAGTAGAAGCGTGTCATTAGCTGTTATATTAAATACCTACTGCAATTAAAACTGTAATTTTTAGGGTTCCGTACCCCAAGGGTATAAACGGGACCCTATTACTAAGAGTTCGCTGTCCGTCCGTCTGTCTGTCTGTCACCAGGCTGTATCTCATGAACCATGATAGCCAGACAGTTGAAATTTTCACAGCCGCTATAACAACAAATACTAAAAACAGAAAAAAGTAAATATTTTTGAGTATGCTTTTAAAATTATAGGTTAATTCATAGAATTTGACGTTCGTACTTCGTACCTCACAACAGTTAATTTCATGTTAACAACTTTTAGACGTGATAACGTTTTATAAATTGGTGAACACCTGCAATCTCAAAAAAGTGTGACGTCACGCGTCGTTACTGGAACGCCTAATGTTATTGACAAGGTAACTATAGCAACGTTTTATCGTTTGCCATGGTTACCATCAATGTTTTCTTATGACGTTATCACGTAAAATTATCGTCCGGAAACAGACTTTACAGACAACCATTTTTTTTATAGTGTCTTTTTTGTTAATTATACTCCCAAAAGGGCAAGCAAAAGACTTTTAACCTATACAGCCTTGTCTGATATTACATGCTTTAAATTATATTGCAACTAGCGACCCGCCTAGGCTTCGCACGGCTATATTATGCGTGTATTATACATATAAACCTTCCTCTTCAATCACTCTATATATTAAAAAAAACCGCATCAAAATTCGTTGCGTAGTTTTAAAGATTTAAGCATACATAGGGACAGAGAAAGCGACTTTGTTTTATACTACGTAGTGATATCATTAAGATTGCAAAAGATACCCTCAAAGTCAATTAAAAAAAAAAGCTGACTTTGAGGGTATTTTGAGCTACTTTGTTTTGATTCTAATTTACCCTAATAAAACTTTGGAAAGGTTTTGATGTAATTTTATTGAATAAAACAAATATAATTTGTACAAATCACAATATATTTACAGACGCTCGTACATACAAAGTACTTAATGTATAAGAACATAAAAGATCATAAAACTTAACATTAAACTAATAGGATACGCGTCACGATTCTAATCCACTCTGAACGTAGCTGCAGTTCATTTTTTTTACTAAAAATTTTGGCTGGATAAATAAAAAAATATAAAAAGACGACGTCAGTATACGAACGATAATGCACCGAACTTCATACTGTAGTTTAAAAAGGGACATTGAGTATGGGAGCTTGGCATAGTGTTTTTTTTGCGCGGTGACTTTCGAGACCCAATCGATAGACGACAATGCAGTGTACAAATAATGTCTTTACATTGAAACTCTAAAGCTAAAGCGTCTCGGAAACGGGATAACTAACAAATCGTGCTGTAATTTAAAAAAATGCGCAGTGTAATTCGAGACCCATACGTATCCATAGAGATTACAGCGAAAAATTAAGAGGAAAGGGTACCGGGGACTTTCTCCATACAAACTATTAGAAACGTAGTCGACTGTTTCCTCCCTGGATAATGACACTAGAGCAAATATTTTTGGTGTATAAAACTTATAACTTCCATGACCATGCCCCTATTTTTATTTTACTTAATTTCTATGATAGTTAGAAAATGAAAAAAAAACCAAAACATAGGGGCATAGTCATGGCAGTTATAGGTTTTATGGCACAAAAATATTTGTGCTAGTGTCATTATCCAGGGAGGAAACAGTCGTATGGAGAAAGAGAGTTGGTACTCTTTCACCTTAAGGATATCCAACGAAATAAACAAACAAAAAAGTACACAGTTCTATCATATTATCTGCAACTTCAGGGGGAGACTAGAATCGCGGCACGTTTTCAAATGCATTTTGCCGTTACATATGCTTGATATTTAATTTATTGTGATAATTTTATTAAAATAAAAACTTTTAAAATACATATGGATAATTTATTATAAATGCGAAAGTTTTGAAACACCTGCATTAAAAAGCTGCATCTATTTGTAAGATTTTTACTCATAATCACGCAAAAAAAAATAGAATTAAATGAAAAGAAAAACCATATTCTGAAAGTTATTTTTACCATGTTTTTTTTTATTTTATTTATTTCATGACAAATGGTGCTTGAAATTTGAACCAGTTTCCAAACATTAAGCTCCTCAAAATAATAAAAACCGGCCAAGTGCGAGTCGGACTCGCGTACGAAGAGTTCCGTACCATTGTATTCTGTTTTTAGTATGCATTGTTATAGCGGCAACAGAAATACATTATCTGTGAAATTTTCAACTGTTTAACTATCACGGTTCATGAGATATAGCCTGGTGACAGACAGACAGACGGAGTCTTAGTAATAGGGTCCCGTTTTACTCTTTGGGTACGGAACCCTAAAAAAAACATAAATATTCTGTTTTAAATAACTTTAGTAATGATATATAACCATGAAAAACCATTTTGTGATACGTTTTTCATTTTTTACATCTGATAGGTCATCTTTTGACCACTATCACACCTGCCTGATGGTAGATGACGATGCGGGCTAAGATGTAGCACGCTAAAAACGCTTTTTAAGTTAAAAAAAAACGGTTAAAATCGCGTAAACTTTTTAAATGCTTTGTGTAAAATCCACTAAAAATTCAATAACTTCTATTAAATTCACCTATGGTTATCGAAATTTCTAACTGGAATGTCGTAAGACACGTAAAAAAGGCGAAATGTTTAATTTTTTCAAGACCTCAAATATTGATAGTGGTAGTATAAAAATTCTCTCCACTACCCAAATAGAGTACAAATTAAATTACATACTTTTTTAAAAAAGAATAATTCATTACAAATTCATTCGAAATGTTTAAAAACACCTACTATTGCTTTTAGACTAGTACTTTAACAGTAAAAAAATTATTTGACATTGGCAATATACAGGGTGAATTTTTTAAACAGGTCGTCTAGGTTTTTTTTTTTTTTTCTCTCTTGTTTGGCCCCACAACGTTATGCCATTTTCATCTTGTTCTTCATTTTCAGCGGGTTTTTTTTTTTCAGTTATGGCTTCGCACGGTTTGTGCATATAGCCAGTATCAAGTAATATTTTGCATCAAGTTATGGCCCGATTTACAGAAATCGGGCTCAAAGTGTTTCAAGATGGTCAAGTCGTCAAGTCACAGTTTGTCAAGTCAGGGGTCATAGTAAAGCGGTGGCTACTTTACTTATAACCTTGTAGGAGATTTTGGAGGCAACGAGAAAAGTCCATGTTTGACACTGATTTTTACTTTCACTACACTTGTGCACTTTCACGGAACTAAATTAGATAACTTTCCACCAGAATTATACAATTTAACTCGGTTTACAACTAAGTTTCGTGTAAATAAAACTGCAGCACGACATGTTGTTGGCTCGTTCCCGCCAAAACTCCCCGTCGTCTAGGTTATAACCTAAACTGAAAGAGATACGAGAAATGCTTAAAGGAGTTGCGTGCCCGATTTTGATAAAAATTATCATCATTAGATTTTTAAAATCAGCATCATTAGATTTTTTTTTTAAATTACCAGGCCAAAAATTTAATTTTTAAATCTTATATTTTTATACTAATCGATAGTGTTGCTAATAGTGATAAATTCCTGGAAACAAACATACTATAGCAAATTAAAGGAAATAGCTTATTTTTGTAATCTTCTGTAATTTTTATACAACTATCCCTGAAAAAATACAGTGGGGAGGTGACGTAACAAACACTGCACAAAAGTATGAACTATTTTACAAATGTTATGTGTAGAGAGTCATGAACATATTTTGAAAACATTTAGAAAAATATCACTTCCCCTAAACTAAAACTGCAACATTAGATTTTTTGAAAATTCCCGGATACAAACAATATGGCAATTCAAAGGATAGCTAATTATAGTAATTTTCTGCAATTTTCACCTTTATGTTATAGTTTAGTTTAGGATATAGCCCTGTAAAAAATTCACCTGTATTTATGTTTTAAATCTTCCTTTATCTAACGATCTGTCTTTTCTCAGATATTTAGCTAGAAGGTTATTATGTGTGATGATTTTAAGCAGCAGAATGCCGGTTAAACTAAAGGGACAGGTCTATAAAACCATAATTAGACCTGTCCTTTTGTATGGTAGTGAGGCGTGGCCGGTGCTTGAGCGACATAAGCAGGAGCTTCCGGGGCAGCCTTCATGTCCGAGACATTGCAGATAAATTGCAAGAATGTCGCCTACGCTGGTACGGCCACGTCTTGCGAAAACCGGCTAGTAACGTGGGGAACAAATGTCTTGCCATGGCGCCTTCGCCGGGTCGTGGCAGACTGGGTAGACCCAAGAAGTGCTGGCTTGACGTCGTAAAGGGTGATATGCGTGCAAATGGCCTTACAACCCAGGATGCCGAAGATCGTGCGAAGTGGAGGCGTAAAAGTAGGAAAGCGGACTCCGGGCTCCCGAGAGGGATGCAACCGTGAACATCGCTCGGATGATGAGAATGACGTGAACCCCATTGAATCACACATATAAATTAGACACTTGCTAAAAAATTCACCCTGTATATAGCCAATGTCAAATAAAATGTACGGGCACAGGCTTCATATTAAAAAAAAGTTCCAGATATCTGTATCAAGCGGAAGCATCTATTTTTTATAAATATATTTATGACCAGTAAGAACCGACGAAAGTTTGTAAAAAGGAGCCTGCATGGACTCACTCGAGGAGACTTCGCCTTCCTGCACTATAAATAATAAAAGCAGCGTTCATTCTATATTATCAACTAATATTATAATTGTAAGATTTTGTTCGTTCCTTCAGCTCAAATAGCTCGACTAAATTCGAAGAGTACAAGCAGAGGTGAAACCAGGAGGTATAACTAGTCCTTTATAATAATCAGAAAGAAATTAGACACCAAAAATGTATAGATTATTGCGTTGCAGAGTTGCACTATAATGCGACACTAAAATAAGGTCTCTAAACACTTCTTTCATCAATCACTATGAAGATGTGTTGAGCTCGAGACACTAAAAGGTCTCGCTTAACACTGAGCCCAATACATAATGAGGTCTTTCTCAACACTGAGTTTAAGACACTATGGTGTCTCATTCAACACCGAGCTTGAGACATAATAGTGTCTCACTCATCACTAAGCCCAAGACATTATAAAGTCTCACTCAATACTCAGCTCGAGACACTATTAGGTCTCAGTCAATACTCAACTTGAGACACTATTAGGTCTCACTCACCACTAAGCCCAAGAAACTATGAGGTTTAGACACTGAGCTCAAGACAAAGTCTCACTCGACACTGAGCTTGAGACATAATAATGTCTCACTCAACACTAAGCCCAAGACACAATTAAGTCTCACTCAATACTCAGCTCGAGACACTATTAGGTCTCAGTCAATACTCAACTTGAGACACTATTAGGTCTCACTCACCACTAAGCCCAAGAAACTATGAGGTCTAGACACTGAGCTCAAAACATACACTCAGTTGCACGAAAGTCCACTAATTAATAATGACGGCATTAAAATTTTAATGAAACATTACACACGGATTTAATGTGTCATTAAATTTTATATGTTAATAGACTTTCGTGCAACTGAGTGTATGTCTCACTCAAGAATGAGCTTGAGAAATTATGGTGTCTCACTTAACACTGAGCCCAAGACACAACTAAGTCTCACTCAGCACTAAGCTCGAGACACAATTAGGTCTCACTCAACACTAAGCTCGAGACACAATTAGGCCTCACTCAACACTAAACTTGAGACACTATTAGGTCTCACTCACCACTAAGCCCAAGAAACTATGAGGTCTAAGACACTATTATGTCTGACTCAATACTAAGCTTGAGACATTGTAGTGTCTCACTCAACACTATTAGATCTCACTCGACACTAAGCCCAACACACTATAAGATCAAATGAGCTCAAGGACACTATAAGGTCTATATCATCACTAGATCATCACTATCACTATATCATCACTATAAGTCTCACAACACGATGGGGTGCCATCACTATGTCGTCATCATGTCATTGACGCTTGCAGCGGGCGTGCTCACGGCGTTGCCTTTGAGTAGATCGTTCACATCTCTTCGGAACATTGATAGGAATTGTGTGAATCTGCAAACAACAAGAAGTATCAAAGGTAGTTCAAGAAATAAAAACTTTTGGCAGTATATAATCTATGGTTTGATACAATTATTGCCGCACTCAGAGGCGTGCTAAGTAATGCATTGTCACATTTACGCTGACGTTGAATATTCCTTACAAAAGAGAGACCAGGTATTCCTCAGCATAAGTTTCGCTTAGGTACGGTCGGCTGCATAATTGCAGACCCACCGTAGAGCTCCAAAACGGCTGTTATAAGAATGTTTTCAACACAAGCAAGTTTCTAGACCCCTGCTTTAGTTGAAGTTTAAAGTCTTCTAACTCATGAACTTATCAAACAAAAATATTAGAATGAAAACATGCCAATAATTGTAATTTTTGAACTCTACCGGGGGCTGCAATTATGCAGCCGACTGTTCATCTCTGAGTACGGCAGTTGGACGCCGATTTTTAACTGCATATGCATATAGTTGGCAAAAAAAGTAGAGGACTACCGTAGAGTTCTAAAATTACAATTATTCGAAAGTTTATCTGATAAATTCAAGAACTTCAACTCGAGCAGGGCCTTAGAATGAATTTAGAATCAAGAAATTTGAAAGAAGTTTAAAACCATTCTAATAAAAGCAGTTTTGGAGCTCTACGATGGGTCGATTTTATTTCCTAATTGTACAATCGACGCTCAAAGTCCACCGGCAGTCGGCACCGTAATGTTTACAATCCTGTCCAGCACTATTTGAACATTACAACAACGTAACCTGTGGATCGAACCCACGTCGGTTGGTGTAGCGGGTGACGGCTTATACCACTCACACAACTAAACACATAGCTAACATGTTGACAAATAATAATCACACTGAGTACTTTTAATTCAAGTGTTAATGTTTGTGTGTAACGTCTATTAGAAGAAGGTCGTAAGTATAATACTTGTTTATAGCATAATTGTAACAAACTGATAATGCACTTATGACGTATACTGTACAGTCGGCTGCATAATTGCAGCCCCCGGTATTGTTAGAAAATTACTATTATTGGAATTTTTTCATTCTAAAAATTTTTGTTTGATAAATTGATGAGTTAGAAGACTTTAAACTTCAACTAAAGCAGGTGTCTAGAATCTTGCTTGTGTTGAAAACATTCTTATAACAGCCGTTTTGGAGCTCTACGGCGGGTTTGCAATTATGCAGCCGACCGTACATTTAACTCGCTCCAACTGAGATGTTGTAGCGCATGCTGTAATTCATAAGGTTTGGTTGATGGTCTCTCAAAAAAAAAGAATGCCAAAGTTAAGGGGGGTCCATACGCCAACCACCTTTGTACACAGCCTACTAAATAGTTACTACCGGCACCGGTCGCCTTCGTTGGTGAACATTGTTGATTGTTACAAATGCGTTTTGTTTTTCTCAAAAGTGCTGAGATGGAATTGTAGGTGATATTTTTATCAACATTTTGATGTCACTTTAAGCAAAAAATTCCCTATAGTTTTGAAGCTATCCTAAAATTATGCAATAAAACTGGTCTAGCTTTGTTTGTAATGAGTTTCTTGTGCCTTCTTCTCATTGGTGGGCGCGTTCCGAAGGCACACATCCTAACTTAGTTTTTAAGACGATTTTATGTGGTCTATATACTAATGTATTAAGCATCCAAAGAAATAAAGAAATTTGACTTTGAATGACAAGGAATTTTCGTCTCAAATTACCCCAAAATATCGGTAAAGATCTCACCTACAAATCCATCTCAACACTTTTGAGAAAAACAAAACACATTCGTTACAATCAACAATGTTAGTTGTAAGCGACTGTTATTTCTGGTGCGTTGCGTATGGCAGCATAAGTAGCCTTAAACAAAAAACACTAACTTATCTCTATTTTTAGTGAGCAGATTGGGTTCGATTCCCTCCATGAGCGCGTTGAACCACTGCGCTAACTGCGGCTGCTTGTCGCGAGGTTGTTGGGCGATCATCTCTGCGCGTATCCGTGAGAAGTGTTCTTCGTTTAGCAGTATTAGGCCGAGGAGGGGGCGGGACATCGACCATTGGTTGCAGCAGTCTTCGAATAATATCACATTTAGTACCTGGAATAAGATAATTATTAATTTAATTTTGACGACCTAGTTGGCACAATGGTCACCATGCCGGACTGCCAAATACAGGGTTGCGGGTTCGATTCCCGCCTCAGACATGTATTTATGCTTAGACATTTGTCTGTGGTCTGGTTTACAAATATTTACAAAGGAAAAGTATATAAGTAGTATATTCGTTGTCTAGCATCCATAACACAAGTCTAGTTACTTAGCTTGGGGCTAGATGGCGATGTGTGGAATGTCCGGCGATATTTATTTATTTATTTTTATTTTAGAAGAAATAAAAACCGATCTGCGCTAATCGAAACACTAGCATTTCGCTGAGTTGGGGTCCGTTTTGCATCAATTGTTAGTTATTGAGCTTCAACGACTTTGTAATATCGTAGTACTTGCCCTCACATGGTATTATATTAACTTTCGTGGTTAAGGTGAAAGGGTACCTGCGCTCTCTCCATACAAACGTAGTCGACTGTTTCCTCCCTGGATAATGACACTAGCATAAATATTTTTGCGCCATAAAACCTATAACTGCCATGACTATGCCCCTATATTTTGTTTTTATTTTTTTAATTTTCTAATTATCATAGAAATTAAGATAAAAAAAAATAATAATAATAATGGTCATGGCAGTAAGAATATTTTATATCTTTGAGTTGATTTTTCCCGATGATTTTATTATGTTTTTAATTGATTTTTCTGATTTATAAGAAGATTTTATGTTTGTTAATTTGATTTTTCTGAATTTTTTTATTATCTTTTTCAATTAATTTATTTTGTACATAAAACATAGCTATGCAAACAGTATAGGTACATAAATAATGCAATAAAAATATGGCTGTCATACAAAATGCGCAAACAGCACCAATATGAGGTTGCGGCAGACAGTTACAACAGGCAACCAACAGATGGCGTTACTTGTACGTTTTCCAAGCGTTAACGCATAAAGGAGGGGCGTGGGCGTGGCGAGTCTCCCCATTTCGGAATTGCTATAAAACGGGCTGCAACGTTGGACCGGCACGCATTTCTCACGATTGCGTCCAGGCGAACGGACCTTTACGGATCGTTGCCTGTTGTGACTGATTGTCGCTACTCTCGTCACTTCCTTTATTCAAGTGTCATTCTGATTTAATTATTAATTGATTTCTAAATTATTTATTTGTTAATAATAAAAGGTGAAATGTGGTTCACTTCACCGTCCACGTCAGTGGCTCATGTTGGAACCTTTTTATCTAGTTACCCGTTATTTGTGCACCTTCATTTAGTAGGTTTAGCTACTGATTCCTAAATTGTTTAATTAATACTCCATCTATCACAAGTATTTCTTACTTAAAAGGTGGCTCCCACAACTATGTACCTATGTTTTATTGGTTACTGCAATAAATATTTTGAATTTTTTTGAATACTATTGGATCAAACTCGGATTTTACTTCTGATGTCTGACTCCGATTTTATCTCATATATTTTCGAACCCTGATTAACTTACAGTTGCAAGTAATTGTTGCATGATTTCAGGCCGTCGCTGTAGAACTTCTATGAACATGTTGCTTACTTCCGGCGGAGGCTGGCGAGGGTTCCTCACTTTATTGCTAGCTGAAATTCATTATATATTTACAGATTCATAAAGTTATACAGATCTGTTCACTCACGAAGGCGCGCCCTTCCACACCTTATGAATGTTGTTGTAAACATAATCACTATCACTACATAGTATAAAATAAAGTCACTTTTCGCCGTCCCTATTTCCCTTTGTATGCTTAGATCTTTAAAACTACGCAACGGATTTTGATGCGGTTTTTAATAGATAAGAGTGATTCAAGACGAAGGTTTATATGTATAATACATGCATAAAGCCGTGCGAAGCCAGAGCGGGTCGCTAGTCTGTATATAATTCTATCTCCTTTGTATGCTGTCTCTACTGATAGTCTTCACACTCACATTAAGACATCTTGTTGTTAGCACGTACGACACTCATATTAATGCACACCGAGAAAATTTACCCTGGAGGGGCGCGCCTTCGTGAGTGAACAGATCTGTACTTTAAGCGTTAAGAAAAAATTATAAGAGTGAAATTTTAAGATCTCGAACACACAAGAGTCGCATGTTGAAGCTGCTAACCCAAAAGTAAAACAGGTCGAAGCTGTGAGAGTGAACAATTTAAAAAAAAAAAAACAGCGCACTCTGGGAGTGCAGGCAGAAGTGAAAACTGTATATCTGTGTAAAATCTCATCTGTCGCGAGAACATACGCAAAAAGAGTTTTAGATGAAAAAAAAAAAATTGTCGGACGACTATTTGTCGTCCGACAAATAGTCGTCCGACATTTGTCGTCCAACAAATAGTCAGAATCAGAATCAGAATCAGAATATTTTATTTGTCTAGAATGTAGTTTACATATGTATGATGTTAGTATGGTTAGTACGTGCTTACATTCTACCAGTCATCTGGTGTACAAATATTATGTGGGTAGGATATGACTTTTAATAATATAAAGTGACTTTAAAAATACATTAATCATAAATTTTAAATAAGATTTACAATAATTGAGCACTGCACCAGGTCCGATTCAATATATAGTGTCAAATTAAAAAGAATGGAATCACTATCAATATAAATGTCAAATAAAATTAAAAATTATTATGTCAGTTTTAGATTCATTTTTCATTTAAAAATTCATTTACACTGTAAAAACATTTGTCCAAAAGCCATTTAGTTAGCTTTTTTTTGAAAAGCAGGCAAGGAAGTCGTCCGACATTTGTCGTCCGTCAATAGTCGTCCGACAAATAGTCGTCCGTCAATAGTCGTCCGTTAAAAAATACCATATGTACGTCTTAATACACTCACAGCCAAATTAAAAAACTGTATATCTGTGTAAAATCTCATCTGTCGCGAGAAAATCTGTCGTCTGTCGCGAGAACGGCTGAAAATGCTCACCCACAAAAGTGCCCAACGCGCCATAAGAAGTTTTCACTTCAAAAAATGGTAAATAATACTTACATTTCTGTACTAATTGCTTATATAAATATGTGACTATATGGTCTAGGGTCGCGCAGCACCCCGTACATACGCTCGTATCTGTAAACACATTAAAAATTAAAAAATGGTTGTCTGTAAAGTCGGTTTACGGTTTAAGTGATAACGTCATAAGAAACTGATAAAAAAATGTTAAAACTTTATATATTTTTTTAATTCTTATTCCTTTATATAAGTATTCTATTCGTCACTCGTCACACCATAACATAAGCCCAGATGAGCGATATTATTATTAAATACTCTGTTTCCTAAGTTACCATACCATGACGCGTGACGTCACACAATACTACCGTGACACTTTTTTATGAATGCAGGTGTTTCACCAATTTATTAGAACTTATCACGTCAAAATGAATAAATAAATATAGCAGGACATTCCACACATCGCCATCTAGCCCCAAACTAAGTAACTAGACTTGTGTTATGGGTGCTAGACAACGGATATACTACTACCTCTAAACTTTTCTTTTGTAAATATATACTTATAATACATAGAAACAACTAGATCACAGACAAATATCTGAGCATAATACATGTCTGAGGCGGGAATCGAACCCGTAACCCTGTGTTTGGCAGTCCGGCATGGTGACCATTGTGCCAACTGGATCGTCAATTTTACTTTATTATCTATAATCTATACTTCATCACTACATAGTATAAAATAAAGTCACATTTCGCCGTCGCTATATCCCTATGTCCCTTTGTATGCTTAGATCTTTAAAACTACGCAACGGATTTTGATGGGGTTTTTTTAATAGATAGTGTGATTAACTAGGAAGGTTTTTAGATATAATACATGCATAATACAACCGTGCAAAGCCGGGACGGGTCGCTAGTAATATTATAAAGCTGAAGAGTTTGTTTGAACGCGCTAATCTCAGGAACTACTTGTTCGAATTAAAAAAATATTTTTGTGTTGGATAGTCAATATATCGAGGAAGGCTATAGGCTACATTTCATTTTGATATTCCCACGGGATCGGGAGTTACGCGGGTGTAACCGCACGGGGCAGCTAGTAGTTACAAAAACTTTATCAGCTAAGGCTATTTTTACTCCATTTCGAATTTCTTTTGGAGGAAGATGAAGGTATCTTCCTCGCGATATTTCCACGAGATCGGGGTATGCAGCTAGTATTATAATTCATTTGTTTCATTTCATACACATGGGTGCATAATATAAAGATCTTAAACATTCGAAATTTCACAATGTGTTATACTAATTTACCAAAAATATAGAATTTGTATTATCCAAATGTCAATAAGAACATAAATTAATCGAAGAGGTCAGTCAAATCAAAATAAAATAAATATCAATCCATAACAAAAAAGATAGGTACTTAAAACAAAATATATATATAAAAAAAATATAAAATCTAAATATTTAACTTATCGTTTAAAAAATCTCTCAAGTCTTAATATATCTTTCTGCAAGAAAGCCATTGAGTGCAGTTTTGAATCTTTTATTGTCATTTATATATATGCAGTATAATGTATGGTAAAGTTACCTAAAGCCGTAAGTCCCTCCGATATAGAACATAGAATGTATAGAGTCGCCTCCGGTTGTAATGATGCTAGATATGGCATGTGATCCTGGGCCAGCCGTTCTAACAACACGTAGTACGTTTGCGATAATTTTGGATAATCCTGTAAGAAAAAATAGATATGTTTATAACTCCAACAATTTAAAAAAGTTTACTTGAGAAAAAAATGTTTTAAATTTCAAAACCGCCGTTTTGTTCCTCAATTAGTGCGCGGCAAATAGGACTTTTCTTCTCTATTAGATATTTATCCAAGACACTACAATGCCATAAATAGCACGGCTTAAGCTCTCTCTCCATTCGACTGTTTCCTCCCTGGATAATGACACTAGCACAAATATTTTTGTTGCATAAAACCTATAACTGCCATGACTATGCCCCTATGTCTTGGTTACTTTCAATTTCTAATTATCACAGAAATTAAGATTTAAAAAACAAAAAAAATAATAACATATCGGTCATGGCAGTTATAAATATTATGCAACAAAAATATTTGTGCTAGTGTCATTATCCAGGGAGAAAACAGTCGACTACGTTTGTATGGAGAGAGCTCTTGGTACCCTTTCCTATTAATTGACGGCGCAGTATAATATTTTTCCTAACCCAGCGTTTATTGTATTCCTGCGCTCTAGTCCTCCACTGCGCTTTGAATTTAAAATAGCGCTCACGCCTTAAGCCGAAGTGCGATAGAGGTGTCTCAGAAACAGTTTTTGGGTATCAACCACTAAAACCCATAGAATGATATTCCTACTGTCGTAAAGGTTAAGAAATGCTTTGTATTGTCATACACTTCGAAACACTATTAGAGTCATTTGACTTGATAGAAAGAAATCGTGAAAATACTAAAAAAATCATAATTTTTCGAGCTTTTTCAATTTTACGGCGATTGTAAAGGAAAAATAAGTAACTAATAACTCTTACATCAAATTCTATAAGGTAGTACAGTAATATTTTTCACTCCCCTATGATACAATCAACAATTGACTGAAATTGAATTGACTGAAAACTGAAAGAGCATTATCTGTCCTGTGCGTAGTGTAGGTATATTATATATAAGGTATGTTTATGTATGAGTATGTGTATGTATTTTTGTACTTATTTATTTATGTGTATACAGGAAAAGTATTTTTGTAGTGCACAAATTTCGGTATGTTTTAAGCACATTAAAATAAAAAATACTGTTTTTTTTATTTTGGAGCTAACTCAAAAACTCTCAGAGCTATAACCATTTAAGTGTTTCTAACAAAACGACGAAGTCCATGGACACAATACTAGCGCCAGCGAGTTTAAGCGCGCTCTTGAAATGAAGGTCACTGTGTGTATCAATACTGAGATGCCCAATAATTTAGAAATTGCAGGAAGTTTTTCACATTTAGTTTTAATTTTTTTTTAATTTTTTTTTTTGCGTAAATGTACTCCACTGCCGACATATATTCAGCAGAAAAAAAATGTGCACTACAAAAATACTTTTCCTGTATATATTTTATATATGTATTTATATATTATATTTATGTATGTATGTAAGTTGCGTAATTTCTTCTGTATATCATATATTTATAATTTAATGACTATTTTTCTCTTTGAAACTGTACACTTTAATTACCTTCCGTTATATTACTTCCTTTCCCTAGAGATCTGTCGGCAGAAAACTCTTCACAGGGTTAGACTCATCTCAGTATTAAGTTTATAATGTATTTCTATTTTGTTTGTTTCTTGTGTACTGAATATATTAAATAAATAAAATAAATTGTTTATAAAACTCACCAACAAATCGCTCTGTGGTATACTTAATAATAATTTAACAAACATGTTCAATACATTGTCTAAAGCCTCGTCACCATATAACCTGAAACAAACAAACAAACATATGTTAAGGTGAAAGAGTACCTGCGCGCTCTCCATACAAACGTAGTCGACTGTTTCCTCCCTGGATAATGACACTAGCACAAATATTTTTGTGCCATAATTCCTATAACTGCTATGACTATGCCCCTATGTTTTGGTTTTTTTCATTTTCTAATTACCATAGAAATTAAAATTAAAAAAATTAAAAAATTAAAATAAACAAAAAATAGGGGCATGGTCATGGCAATTATAAGTTTTATGCGCCAAAAATATTTGCTCTAGTGTCATTATCCAGGGAGAAAACAGTCGACTACGTTTGTAATAGTTTGTATGGAGAATGCCCCCGGTACCCTTTCCTCTTAACTCAAGAAGCGTTGACAAGTTCTTTCCTCAGGACACAGTGTCACTTTTTTAAGAGTGCAGGTGTTCATCACTAAATAGTATAAAATAAAGTCACTTTTCGCCGTCCCTATGTCCCTATTTCCCTTTGTATGCTTAGATCTTTAAAACTACGCAATGGATTTTGATGCGGTTTTTTATGGATAAAGTGATTCAAGAGGAAGGTTTATATGTATAATACATGCATAGTATAGCCGCTAGTTAATTTATAACACGTTATCACGTTAAAAATGGGTGGTCTGTATACAATACGCGATTATAGAATGACTAGCTGCGCCCCGCGGTTTCACCCGCGTAAGTCCCGATCCCGTGGGAATATCGGCATAAAAAGTATCCTATGTGTTAATCCGGGTCTCCAGCTTTCTACATACCGAGTTTCATCGCAATCGGTCCACATCGTGTGAGTTTATAAAGTTTATCAGGAAACCATTTTATCCACATGGAAAGGACAAAATAGTATTTCCCTCTGTCAGTTTTGTCCACCCCCCGAGCATGGACGCAAGGGTGGATATACTATCCACGGTAGACGAAACGGGGGAAACGCTTATCCCCATAATTATTGCCATTATAAGAAAACCACAGAGTACATTGAATGTCGTCGCAAATCAATCTAATAAATTAGTTTTTTATACATCCGTGCTTGTCATTCTTGTCAATGTCATTTGTTTGACTTAATTTAACTCTATTGTCTTCCTTATGTCCCCATGCTATAGGCGGGGAATAGATGTCCACGTGTTATGTCAAATGGGGATATACTTATCCCTTCACGGGGCCGTGGTCTATGCACCAGAAATAAAGACCGCGGGGCCCTCCAACACCGAGAAGCCGCCGTCGTCATTGGTTTGCCTCTACTGCGGGTTGAACCATCTGACCCCGAGCTGTGGCAAACTGAGACGCCTCCCTGTGTCCCTGCGCTGGGACTGGGGGCAAGAAAATAATGTCTGTTTCCTATGTTTAGAAAGCAAGCATCGCCGTTATAAGTGTACAGCCCAAAGGTGCACTGTCGACGGGTGCGCACAGACACACCACAGTCTCCTCCATGGCTTGCGAGCTGTGGAGGACTCACCAGAGAAGAGAGAAAACGAAGAGAACGCCGAGACCGCGCTGATGAACGAGTGCGCGGTGAGCGTCGTAGGGCCCGAGGGCTCTGGCGACGCGCATGCGTTGCTCGACAAGGGCTCGACGACCCCCCTTGTCGACCGAGACATCAACGCAGTGAAAGTGCGCAAGAGGAAGCGCGCTCTCAGCATCTACGGCAGCCGCGAGCCGGACAGCGAGATACTCCTGCTTCGCGTCTGCGGGGCCTCCGCGGAGGTCCACTACATCGAGGCGCGGACTGACCGTGGCCCGAGGCTACGCCACGAGTCCGTCCCCGCCCGCATGCTTCGCTTTCCGCACCTATCCGACGTCGTGCCGCCGGCCGGGCTCGTTTATGCCCAGGCCCGCCCGCACGTAGTAGGTGCGGACCACCAGCTGCGAGTGACGAGGCGATGCGGCCACAGAGAAGCGGAAGCCGCGTCGGTCACCCGTCTTCGGCAGTTGCTGGCCGGTCCAGAGTTACCCGGAGTCATGTGGCGATTCCGAGAGCGATGTACGGTAACTTTAGATATACATACCCTTCAGGTCATAATAAGAAAGGAATACCGGCCAGCACCTAGATTTCAATGGGGAAATCTAGAGAAAGATCTAGTTGGAAAGAGGACTGATTTATTTCAACTGGATAAGATTCTAATAAGATTCGAACGGGGACGAGCTCCCCTGATTTCAGACACACTCCTGATTCTCAGCGGACGACACCCCTTCACTAGGCTCCGCATACGGGGAGAGCCCGTGAAGGGCTGTATCGAAAGCGAGCATCTAGCGAGACAACGGTGCTGGGTGCTCCGGCTGCGCCCGACTATGCGTGCAGTCACAAACAAGGCGTGCAGGGGCGTGTTTATCATCCCGATGAAGGGCGACCTGCCGGCGGCCCGCTTAGCCGCCTACTCCAGGCCTGCCACTCGCTGTGGGGCTGCCTACATCGGCCCCATGGTAGTCACCAGACGACGGCGCCGCGATGGGCGCCTGAAGATGTGCTGCGGCCTTCTCTTCACGTGTGTGGTCACGCTGGCCATACACATTGAGCTGCTGTCGATACTGACGACCGACAGCGACTTCATAAGCCTTCGGCGCATTGCTGCGCGCCGGGGGTGCCAACGACGCCGAGCAACGGGCCGCCTACGAGGAACGGCCGCCCTCGCTCCGCATCTACGGTTCGGGCATTCGACCGTACAAACGCCGGTCAGTACCTGCGAGCTGACTGACCCGCGGACCAGGCGTGCCACGAGGGCGCTCGCGGACAGCCTCTGGGCGCGGTGGATTTGTACGAGTTTTTCCACCATAGCCCCCAGAGGCGAGGGACAACGTCCGGCGAGCGACGCGGCACCACCGAGTCGGCGACCGGGTCATCACTGATC
This sequence comes from Idaea aversata, assembly GCA_907269075.1. Classification (NCBI taxonomy): domain Eukaryota; kingdom Metazoa; phylum Arthropoda; class Insecta; order Lepidoptera; family Geometridae; genus Idaea; species Idaea aversata. The sequence continues at coordinate 2,905,602 of OU026112.1, read as the reverse complement.
TGCACACCGACATCGAAACCAAGCCCTAGGCCACGACTCGTTGTTCTCCCAGCCGGAACGGAAGGCTTCGATGACGCTCTTCGCCGGGGAGAGACTGTTGGCGACAACGTGTCGGGGTCTAAGTATACCTAGTGACAGACTTGTGAGTGCCTATGGCTTATCGAGCATCCAAGTACGTGGGAACCAAAATCCCTGGGAACTGATCTCAGGAATTCGGGATTGCGTCACCCTGCGTACTTGGGAGATTCGCCAATAAGGTTTGGGCACGTCGCTAGGTATACACTTTTTAAGGGCTTCAAGGCGGAGCTAGAGTTGAGCTCATAAATAGGCCCGGGGTGCGTTGCAACGGGCAGTTACCTTTTACATTCGTTACCCATAACATCAGTTCAAGTTATAGTAGCTCGGCTCTAGTTCACGCAATAGTTTAAGTGTTGTGCCAATGTGGACCTTATCTTATTGTAAGTAGAATAGATTATAGACAGTAAGATAGGGTTTCTGTATTTTTGTGTTTTTGTTTATTATAATTGTTTAACTTTGTCAAATCTTTAATTTCAATCATAGACTAAGAAGCCAATCCGAAAGTCGATAAATAAAAACCTAGGCAACTTCTACCCGACTACAACAAAGCGGGTTAATTTCTAAATTCTTCGACTAGGGGGTCTAGTTAGGAAGTAGACCAGCTGCGGCAACCCTGGTGTCAAGGTTGGTAGGTTAGGACTCTAAGTCTAGCAGTGGATCTAGGTAGTCTAGACCGAGGAATAACCCTCTATCACCAACACTGGCTACATGCACATTGCACAAGCCGTGCGAAGCCATAATTTGACATGACAGCTGTCAGTGAAAGGGATTTTCCCTAGGGCTGGAAGTTTTTCTTTCTACACGCTCCTCAGGCACCTTTAGACCTACTTTCGGAGTATGAGTAATGAAAAATAGTTTTCTCTCTTGACATAGGACATAACGGGTGGACATAATTTTTATCCTCGTATGCTTGCCCTGCAGGTAGAAGGTATATTTACCTAAAGACTCCGAAGTTGGCGTAGTTCCCACAGAGTGCAGCCTTCAGTATTGTAAAACATAACGATATGCCTTTCAGTTTGAGAGCGTACAATTGCTTTTTGTTCACTTCTACTGTTAATATTCTGCTGCCTGAAAGATAGATAAAATCTTTATTGTACCATATTATTAGGGTTTCGCACTAAAGGGTTAAAACGGAACCTTATTACCAAGACTTCACTGTCCGACCGTCAGTCTGTCTGTCACCAGGCTGTATCTCATGAACCGTGATAGCTAGACAGTTGAATTTTTCAAAGATTATGTATTTCTGTTACCGCTACGACAAAGCAACGAGCAGGTGGTCTTGCATTAATGCAATTTGAGATCTATTGATGTGTCATACGACTCAAATTATAAATACAACAAATTTCAAAGTGATTTGTACGCGTGTGGTGCGCGTGGCGAGCGCGTGTCGTCTGAACGAGCTCTCAATCAGCTTTTGATATTCTGAAGAAATATTTTTTTGTAATCGAAATGCAATATGAATGGTATTGCAATGTAATTTGAACAATTTAATTTACGTGAATTGGCCTTGTAATTATTCCACAGAAAGTTTTTAGTCAGTCAGTCAGGAGTTTGAATTTTATATCTATATCAATTGAATAGAATAGAATAGAATAGAAAAACATTTATTTGGACAAGCACACGACAAAAATACATAGTATAAACCATTTAAAAGATGTTGACAAGCAACCCTAAGAACATTAAAAATACAGAAAATGAAAAAGAATAAAGAGCAAAAAAGTACATAAAAAAGAGAAAGACAGAAAAATCAGAGAATAATAACAACAGAATAAATACATATTTTAAAAAATAAAAATCTAAGGAGCCGTGTGCCTCCAAAAAGGCTCTGCCTCAGCAAAAATAGCTGTAACAACAATAGGTTGCTACAGCAGCTGGTCTTCCGGCAGGACCCATTGCGGATGACGCTTCGCACCGCGAGTAGAGCTGGCGAGTCTCAAAAGTCACAAACATCAAATCGACCTACATAAATAAAAATAAGAATAAAAAATAATAATAATAAAAATAAAAAAAAAAGATAAATAGTTATGTATGTAGATAAAAATAAATTAAATGTATACTTACAATATTACTACATTAATTAATTAATTTATAATAATATCAATAAAACTAATATTCAGTTTAATTTATAATAATATCTAAATCAATTGCTGTTCGTTTGTCTCGCTAAAATTCGAGAACGTCTCGTCCGATTTAGATAGTTTCAGTTTTGAAATGTTTGTCGTAGTCTAGGGAAGGTTTAAACCAGGGTTCGAGGATATATATCAATGAATATATATCATGATAAATAATCCGATATATATCAAATGGTTTTTTGTGATATATATCAATACAAAAATTGTTTAAAAATTTGATGAAAATAATTCATGTTTTGCAGTTTTCTACTGTAGTTCTCCATCCTAAATATAGATGGCGTTGGAGTAGAGTTCAAACATACTCCCTAATAGTAAGTTTAGGTATTAACGCTTAAAGTTTATGTATTTTAATTATTAGTGTAGGTATTCAGAAAATTAATGAAGCCGTTGAATAATTGGAATTTATAAGATTTTATTTTTTTGAGTTGATTTTACCTGATGTAGTTTATGATTTTAATTGATTTTTCTGATTTATAAGAAGATTTTATGTTTTGAGTTTAATTTTCATTTATTTGTTGTTTTTTTTTAAATAATTTATTATGTTTATAAAACATAGCTATGCAAACAGTATACCTAAATAATACAATAAAATAACAATATGGCTGTCATACAAAATGGATAAATATCATGTAAATATCACATTTTTGATATATATCGGATATATATCAAAAAAATCCGATATTTTGATATTTATTATAAATATCGGATATTTTCGAACCCTGGTTTAAACGGTGAGAAAGATCGGACTTACGCGGGTGAAACTGCGGGGCGCAGCTAGTTATAAATATTTATTTTATTTGGCAAAACAACGTTTGCCGGGATAGCTAGTTTAAAGATAAAGAAACACACAGACCAGATAAAATTTCGTCCATAATCGTGTACAAGTACTCACCATAAGCACATATAATATTAGAAAGCTCCCTAAACAGTAATATACCATTGGGCGAGCTAACATCGAAGTGTAACCTCTGGTTTTTGTTCTGTGCCAACTCCGCAGTCAGCTTAAGAACAGGCGTCGTGACCGCGGGCTCTGAATACCACAGTTCGATACCTCGGAGTAAGATCTTCATGTAAATTGGATAGCTGAAAGAGAAATTGGTAATGTATAACGCTGTTTCTCTCGCATACGATAACTACGGCCATTTTTGATGATGGATGATGAAACCCGCGAATCGCTTGTCTCTAGACGACTCAAGGCGCCGGCCACAAATGTCCCAAAAAAATGTTAAGGTGAAAGGGTACCTGCGCTCTCTCCATACAAACGTAGTCGACTGTTTCCTCCCTGGATAATGGCACAAGCACAAATATTTTTGTGCCATAAAACCTATAACTGCCATGACTATGCCCCTATATTTTGGTGTTTTTCATTTTCTAATTAACATAGAAATTAAGACTTAAAAAATAAAAAATAAACAAAACATAGGGGCATGGGCATTGGGCATGGCAGTTATAAGTTTTATGAAACAAAAATATTTGCTCTAGTGTCATTATCCAGGGTGGAAACAGTCGACAACGTTTGAATGGAGAGAGCGCAGGTACCCTTTCCTCTTAATATAGATACAGAAACACCCCAGACCAGAAACTGATACTGTAAATATTTGTTTGCGGCGGGAATCGAACCCGCAACCTTCTGCGTTTTAGATAAATAGGTAAATAAGTCTTACATCCAATCAAACAGCATCATATATGTAGTTTTAGTATTGAATGCGAAGGCAAGTCCGCGAAGATCTCGCGCCAAACCGATGAGTGTCTTCTTCGCGTCGTCACTCGCAAACATCGGCCCTTCAGCCGGCTGGAGCAGCCCTATTATACTTTCGAAGGCAGCTTGAAATAAACATAATATTATGTTAGGAGCTAAATATTAATTTTGGTTAAAAAAATCCATTAAAAAAAAAATGTTCAAGTTTTGACGTATAAATTGATGGAACACCTGCATTCACAAAAAAGTGTCTGTTACTCGGAACACCGTCATGTTCCGGTACCATGACGGCGTCATGGTAAACGTCACGCGTCTCGTGTTTGTTTTATATTGTTTAACTAGCGACCCGTCCCGGCTTCGTACAGCTATATTATGCATGTATTGTATTATACATATAAACCTTCCTGAATTACTATATCTATTAAAAAAAACCGCATCAAAATCCGTTCCGTAGTTTTAAAGATTTAAGCATACAAAGGGATATATGGACAGAGAAAGCGAGTTGGTTTTATACTATGTAGTGATAATAATAATATCGCTCATTTGGGCTTGTGTTATAGTGACGAGTGTCGAATAAAAGATTTCTATAATGTAAAATATTTTTTACATTATAGAAATCTTCCTTTTTTTCCCCTTGATATATTTATCAAGGGGAAAAAAAGGAAAAAAAATCTCCATTTTATCGTTTTCTTATGACGTCATCACGTTACATTATCGATTTTTTTTAGTTTGCAGTTTTTCTTGTACTTTCATTTGCTACCTATATTGAGGGAGTTGTAAATAAAATGGGAAAAATAGCGCTATATAACACAGCGCTCATTTTTTTTTGTTTTTTTTGTTTAGTTTTGCATTTTAAGTGAATACAGACGGACTCTGAGGTCAGAGCATCTATAAAATGAAGAACTTTTGTGTTATTTATGTTTCACATCTTGATTTAATGTCTTAAATAGAAAAAACAGTAATAAGACTTGTATTTTTATTACTCTGGCCAATAGGTGACAGGCATTATGTATAATGCCCGGGCAATATGATTATGTCAGTAGTTATAATCACATTGCACTCTCATATTGGTCATTATACATAATGCCCGGGCATTATGTATAATGTCCAATTAATCACTTGGTCCATAACATATCTATATTATATTTATATCCACTGCTCACCTGTAAGTGGTAACATGAAGGTATGGAACCTCTCCTCGTCTTCACCCAGCTCTACCATCAGCAACCTTCCCAGCGCCGTGTACAACATGGTCCGGCATCTCATCTCGCAGCCTCCAGCGCCAGTTATACCGAGGAACGGGAAATGTTCCGCCTGGACATTATTTTAATTTTATATTTATTTTACAATCACTACATAGTATAAAACAAAGTCGCTTTCTCTGTCCCTATATCCCTATGTATGCTTAAATCTTTAAAACTTCGCAACGGATTTTGATGCGGTTTCAAGAGGAAGGTTTATATGTATAACTAGCGACCCGCTCCGGCTTCGCACGACTATATTAGGCATGTATTATACATATAAACCTTCCTCTTGAATCACTCTATCTATTAAAAAACCGCATCAAAATCCGTTGCGTAGTTTTAAAGATCTAAGCATACAAAGGGAAATAGGGACATAGGGATATAGGGACGGCGAAAAGTGACTTTATTTTATACTATGTAGTCTGTAGTGATAAAGAGCACCTAAGTAGTTTTTTGTTAGTTTGTAACGAATAGCCTCCGAAACTACTGGACGGATTTAGATGAAACTTGGTATGAGGATACATTGATTCATTGGGAGTAACATAGGCTTCATTTTATCCCGATATTCTTATGCGAGAGAAACCGCGCGGTTCGCTAGTATATATATATCTATCTATATATATAAAAATCAATTGCTGTTCGTTTGTCTCGCTAAAATTCGAGAACGGCTGGTCCGATTTAGATGATTTCCGTTTTGAAATGTTTGTCGTAGTCCAGGGAAGGTTTAGACGGTTGAAAAAGATCGGACTTACGCAGGTGAAACCGCTAAGCGCAGCTAGTTTATAACACAAGTAAACCCGGTCACATTATCTCGAGACCTCGCTGGAATGCGAACCTCCCGCCCCGTTCTCCTTTCACCTCCCCGCGCCCGCCACGGCGCGTCAGTACGGTTAGCACTTTCGTTGCCGATACGCGTCGACTTGTTTTCGTGGTATATTTTTAAACATTTCATTGTTAAGTATATATTTACAAAAGAAAAGTATTGTAGTATATCCGTTGTCTAGCACCCATAACACAAGTCTAGTAACTTAGCTTGGGGCTAGATGGCGATGTGTGGAATGTTTTGCAATATTTATTTATTTTATTTTATTGTTACGTTTGGACTTTTATTTACGCCAGGTCTCGAGATAATGTGACCGGGTTGTAAAATAACTGACCGTATGGTGTGTCAACATAAACTGCACCTCTTCCAGTTTCACAAGTTTCCTCGCACACGAGTACCCACCGCTCAGGTCGCTCAGCAACCCGAGAGTTTTGGATATTATCTGCTCGGAACCACCCCAGTATTTCAGGTTCGTTATACTGGAACAAAGATAGTTAAGGTGACATGGTACCGGCGCTCTCTTCATACAAACGTAGTCAACTGTTTCCTCCCTGGATAACAATCCCTCAAACTCAGATTTAAATTTAAACTGACCTTTATATCTAAAAAATAAAATTGCGTCCTCTGACAAATGCAATCTCAAATGTTACTTTTCAATGGACTATTAGCTTGGGGCTAGATGGCGTCGGTTCCGTCATATTCGAAACCGGTTTCTAAAGGTGGACGCAGACTGATCAGAACCAAAAGAAACAAAATTTTGCCGTCCACGGGAAAATGTATGTAAATGTATATCAATAGAGATAAGGTCCATTTATGACCATTATTTTGACGACCCAGTTGGCACAATGGTCACCATGCCGGACTGCCAAACACAGGGTCGCGGGTTCGATTCCCGCCTCCGACATGTATTTATGCTTAGATATTTGTCAGTGGTCTGGTTGTTTCTATGCATTATAAGTATATATTTACAAAAGAAAAGTATATAAGTAGTATATCAAATCAAATCAAATCAAAATTTTTTATTTCTTTGGATGTATAATACCTTAAAAGTATAATAGACCACTTGAAAACGTCTTAAAAACTAAGTTAGGATGTGTGCCTTCGGAACGCGCCCACCAATGAGAAGAAGGCACAAGAAACTCATGGGGTTTTTTTTTTTTTTTTCATGTGATCACGCTCACAATGGTCAATATTACAAATATTTGAAAGTATTATTTGAAATGGAGCAACTAAAGTCACGTCCATGGGTTCTTATCATTAAGGTAAGACGAAGTATCATAGTACGCCTTACTGCACAATCTATGCTTTATAAAAGTTTTGAACCTGTTAATGGACATGTCATATACCTCTTTAGGTAATTTATTATAATAGAGCACACATGTACTATTAAACGACCTGTTTATTTTCCGGAGCCTACTACCGGGCACGGTCAGTTCATCCTTATTTCTTAAGTTGAAATTATGAATATCGCTGTTTTTACGGAAAATATCAGGATTTTTGTGAACGTAGAGCAAGTTTTCGTAGATATATTGTGAATAGAGCGTTAATATATTTAACTCTTTAAATTTTTCTCTAAGTGATTCCCTGGGGCCCATTTTGTAGATAGCTCGAACAGCTCTCTTTTGCAATATGAAAATAGTATCAATATCTGCAGCACACCCCCACAGTAGGATGCCGTACGACATGACACTGTGGAAGTAGCCGAAATAGACTAGGCGAGCAGTCTCAATGTCCGTGTATTCGCGAATTTTCTTAACGGCGTAAGCGGCAGAACTAAGTCTATTGGACAATGCTTCCACATGCGGGCCCCACTGAAGCTTAGGATCTAAAGTTATACCTAGAAAGACAGCCTTACTGACTAATTCAACTTCCTCATCATTAATCTTTACAACAGTTTTTACTTGTTTTACATTTGGAAGTGTGAACCGAATTAATTTAGTTTTGGATCCATTCAGTAATAAATTATTGGAATTGAACCAATCAACTATTCTAGAGAGAGCATTGTTCACATCGTCAACGTTGGACTGACGCCTTTTAACCTTGAACACCAAGGAGGTGTCATCTGCGAACAACACTATCCCATGGTTGTCCCTTACAAGGTAAGGTAAGTCATTTATATAAACTAAAAACAGGAAAGGTCCTAATATGGATCCTTGAGGAACCCCCATTGCTATCGCAGATCCGGGGGATCGTTTCCCGTTAACATCAACACTCTGGACCCTACCGCTCAAATAAGAAGAGATAAGATCCAGGGCGCCGTCCCTAATACCGTAGTGGTGTAGTTTCATGATCAATGTATTATGTTGAACGCAATCAAATGCCTTGGATAAGTCACAGAATATGCCATACGCATCATGTGACTCCTCCCAAGCATCAAATATGTTTTTAATTAACGCTATACCCGCATCAGTAGTCGAGCGCCCCTTACTAAAACCGAACTGTTTATTATGTAAGATATTATTATCATGGAAATGTTTCAGTAGTTGCTTTAAAATAAGTTTTTCAAAAATTTTACTTAACGTGGGTAGTACTGATATTGGTCTAAAATTGGAGGGGTCTGAGGTACTACCAGATTTAAACAGTGGAACTACTTTACTCAATTTCATTAAATCAGGAAACACACCACAATCTATACATCGATTAAATATAATGACTAGTTCTGGTATAATCAGTTCAATAATTGATTTAACAATCGGGACAGACATCCCCCATAGATCTTTAGTTTTCTTGAGATTTATTTGCTTAAGCACTACAATAATGTCATGAGTTTTAACATATTGGAATTTAAATGTTTTATTACAATTTGGTACATTCGTTTTTAGCAATGCTTCTGCAATGGGGGTAGAAGAATTTAAAGCCTTCGTCAAAGTAATAGCTACATTACTGAAAAAAATCTCAAATTCGTTTGCGATATCTTGATCATTATTAGTTATATTTCCATTAGTACTCAATTTAAACTCGGTGTTTTTGGCTGCTCTCCCTGTTTCAGCGTTAATTACTTTCCATGTAGCTTTTATTTTATTATCACTAGATTTAATCACAGATTTAATGAAGAGAGATTTTGCCAAAATACATACTCTTTTAAATATCCTTGAATAGTTTTTAACGTAGGCTCCAAACTCCCCTGATGTATTACTCTGTCTTTCCGCGTATAACTCATATAGTTTATGTCTACTGCGGTGAATACCGACCGTTGCCCAGTCACTAAACTCGCGTTTGTCGGAGACTACCATAGATCTGGACGTAAATATAGACTGAAATTGGTTATTTAGAACCGAAAAAAAGTTATTGTATAATACATTTGGATCCGTATCACAAGGTAGAAACGGTAAAACGTTAGCTAAATTCAATCTAAGTTCCTCCAGACGAGCAGCAGTCACCGGTACGTACTTTATTTTCCTTTTTGGTATCGATTTTATGACAATAGCAAATTTGACAAACTGACCACTATGGTCTGATTCTAATTTATTAATGATAGATTTGCTAATTGTGGATATATTATCAGTAACATAAACATTATCAATACATGTCGCAGTAGTGTCAGTGGTTCTAGTAGGCTCCAGAAACACGTTAGATAAATTGTGTGATTTATACAAATTTAGAAGTTTCGTGGAAAAGGTGCTTATTTTCAGTAAATCTACGTTAAAATCACCACATACAAGTAATTGTTTTTTTGATTTAGTTAATTTTGTCAGCATTTCATCCAATATCTCAATAAATTCTTTAAAATTTTCAAAAACAGGTCGTCTATATACACATACTACTATTAATTGCTCCAGTTCTACACAAGATATTTCCGTTACACATTCCACAGACATAGACACGACATCTTTTCTTTCTTTATAGTTTAATTTCTTGTTCAGTATTATAAGAGACCCCCCCTTTGCCGTGTTTACCCTGCAGAATGCGCTGCCAACCCGGTGGTTGCTGAAATTTAACATGAGCTGGTGAGCCCGGAGATGGTGTTCGGTTATGCATACAATGTCAATATCCTCAGCGTTCATGTACAATTCCAGTGTTAGTATTTTGCCCTCTGTCATCCCTCTGATATTTTGATGCACAAGGTTTATATTTTTTACATAATTTTTCGGTACTTTATTTATTTTAGGGCATTTATTCCAGCAATCGTTATTATTTGACTTGTTTGATAATGAGATTAATAATTGACTAATATTGTTATCTAAATTTATTTTTTTATTATTATTACTTTGTAAAGTGCTAGAGGTCTCTATTGTCTCAAAACTACTGCAAGAGCGTCCCTCTTTTGTCTTAATAATTAATTTAAATTAATCGGATAAAGATGACTATCCGTAGTCTGAATATTATGTATGTCATTTAACTGCGCAAAAGGCGCAGTGTATGTAGCCAAGTTCTTGGCTGTAAAGTTAAAAAAATAACATAGCGAAGATGCTATCTGTCTTTTGATGGAATCCGGAAGCTTGTGCTTTCCCTTCGTCAAATAATAATCATTACTAACAATAGGGTTAGAGTCAATCACATTGAACTTCTTATTATAACATGATATAGTGTTCAATGTTAAATTTAAATTATATCTAAGGTTATTTTCCGCAGCTGGCAAGTTTTTACAGTAGGGTAGTGTAAACATTACAATTTTATCTATGTTTAGAGAGCACAAAGTATTACAATATTTTAACAAGTCTTGTTTGTAAACACTTCCCCTATTTCCAATAAATATAACCAAACTATCATTTTTGTTAAATTTATAACTACTTATTCTTTTCATAATTTGAAGATAAGATGCAGAAGGCATGCAATAATTTATAAAGGACTGTCCCTTTGAGCAATAATTTAATTTTGAGCCCATATCGATTCCAATTTCATCGCTGAACATTATTATTTTATTTTTAAATTTTTTATTTATTTGAGAACTTAAATAAGGTGAGGAATATAATGGCTGTGAGACATCACACAGCCGTTCACTCGACAAGGCAGGTGTATCCGTTGGGTCTGGCTGGCTGCATCGGTCACAAACAAAAGTTGTTTTGTCCGATAATGAATCAAAACGGTCAGCGTAGTGAGATGTTGAGTTTATAAGTTTCCCCATTGCCATCGAATATTCCTCAATAATTTGTTTCGATTTATCGTACATGATATTCACTGATTCAAGCGAATCTTGTAATTGTTTAAGCCTAATTTGGAATTTTTGAGTGTCGGCTGCATGTTGCCTTTGATTATTTTCTAACTCTAAGGTGCATAGACTTAATTTATCTAATAATTCTAATCTATTTTTGCCGTTATTAATATTTTTTGAGAACTTTTTATGATTTTTAATTAAATTTTTATTTTTTCTTATAAATTTACTAATTTTTATGTATTTTTTTAGTTTCTTGCTGCTGCAATAATTCATACACATCTTAGTCGACACTGAATGGTGTTTAGGAGTGTCATTAGTAAGATCTATAATGTCTGTGTGTCTGGATCTTGGAGCAGCAACCAACTGCGGGGACCTCCCTACAAGCTCGTCGAACAAAGATTGGTTTTGTTGAGTAGTGATTTCCTGTGAGGCTGCTTCGAGGTGTGTGATATGCCGATGGGCCTCACGGAGCTCCTGCTCAAGGTCGGATATGCGCCGTAAAGCCTGCTCGTACTCTGCACTACAACTATCAAACCTATCTATTAATATTTTGAGGTTATCCCGCTCCGCAGTAATATCTTCTAATTTTAAATTTAATTGAGACAATTTATTTTTTAATTTCCCGTTTTGTTCTATTGTACTTATTAGTTCCTTTTCATTATCGTCCCGTTCGCTGTTCAATAGAACAACCTGCTCATTTGCGGTCTTTAGTTGTTGTAAAGTAAGTTGCAGTTTGGTCGTTTCCTGACGAGAAGCGACAGCGAAAGCCTTTCTAGTCTGCATTTTTAAAAGAATGATAGGTAAAAACGACTGGGAAAATGAGCAGGCAGATCCTCAAGCAACTAAGTAGGTAGGTTATACCGGTATGTCAATTTACTGTACTTACATGGAATTTGTAGAAATTAAGTACCTGGCTGTTATCAGCGTAGGATATACTATAACATATATTCACGAGAACAATCGGTAAACAAACCCACAAACACTAAATCACTTTGAATATCTTTCAAAAATATTCAAAAGAACACAGAACAATAATTGACAAGCCGTTAGACCGACCGTCACAAATTTCACGACTTATTTACTTAATTTTCACTAATTAACAATCAGATATTGATAATACTATGGTTAGAGGTGCGATGAAATTGTAATTGGGCTATATAAACACAAAATAACTAATAAAATAATTAAATATTTGGGACAAATTCAAAACAGCTGCTCGCTTGAGTGTTGCCAGCGCGGAAAAAAGTCATCCGTTGTCTAGCACCCATAACACAAGTCTAGTTACTTAGCTTGGGGCTAGATAGCGATGTGTAGAATGCGTTCGACTCTGATGACGTCATCGGAAATATAAATGTAGGTACCTTATCTCTATTACAATAAGGTAGCTTTTCCCGTGGACGGCAAAAAATCGATTCTATCGGCTCTTATCAATCTGCGTCCACCTTAAATAATATTTCTTGGCGCTGTGTAAATCGTAAAAAATAAACTACTAATCCATGTTAAACTTACATTTTCCTCATAAGAACGCTAAGCAGTCTACTCTCATCGCTCAACCCCAACACCTCATTAAGTCTTCTATACACTTTACTCTTCTGCGCTTGTTCGCCTACGTAAATCTTTCTAAACTGATCAAAGAAAGACATCATTGCTAGTTCCAATTTCTCGCAGCCACCCTGAAATAAAATTTATAAGTTAGGTACGTACAATCAACGGTCAAAAGTCTCTGCCCACCGTAACGTTTACAATCCTGGGCAGCACTATTTGAACATTATAACAACGTAACCTGTGGATCGAACCCACGTCGGTTGGTGTAGCGGGTGGCGGCTTATACCACTCACACAACTAAACGCATAGCTAACATGTTGACAAATAAGTGTGGTAGATACCTCGACTTTCATTCTGAAGGCCGGTCTGGATTCGAACCCACGACGACGGGTTCGAATCTAGGCCGGCCAATGGATTTTTCTTAAGAAAAATTTATGTGCGCTAATTGACATTGCTGTTACGGTGAAGGAAAACATCGTGATGAAACCCGCGGCTTAGTTGGCTCCAGAAGTATTGACAAGTTCTCTCCTCTGGACATGGTCGACTGAGAGGGTAGTAAGTAGGTGCTGGGCAAGCCTACTTCATCTTCACGCAAAAAGGACCCAATTAAAAAGGTTCTAATCGCTGGAAACAGCCCGTATACAAGTACAAGTTTTTGTAGCAAACTGATCATTTACTTATGGCCCATATTGTACCATCGTAATCTACTAATATTATAAATGTACTACTATACCGATTCCAATGAAACTGTTAACAAATAGACTACTTTTTATCTCTTGCGCGACCTAAATCTTTAAGGTGAGGGCCTGGAGACCTGTAAAACAGGTTTTTTTATAAAACTTCAGTGCAGGCTCCAGTCTCCGCAATAACCATACCAAGCCTACATTAGCAATAGATACCTATGTCTTTCAAATTACTATTAAGTATCTTAAACTAAACTAAAAAACAGGTAATGAAATTGTTAGGGCGGTTGGAGACAATCTCCAGAGCCCTATGTATAAGCACTGGATATCGGTTCACGTGGAGAAGAATAAGATAAGTAAAAATAATAATGACCTCATATTTGACTTTAGAAATACCCAGATATAGACAGACGTGTATTAATATTTAATATGTAACTTTTTATCTTTTATTTTAAATTTAATTTTTTTTTAAATATGTATGTGTCTTGTGTAATGGGTCATATGTGCCTGCAATAAATCTATTTTATTTATTTTTTTATTTTTTAAACTGGTTGTTGTTATTATTATTGTGGAGAACTCAATAAACATATTTTATTTTTTTATTTATTATTTATCTCGATATTCCCACGGGATCGGGACTTACGCGGGTGAAACCGCTACGCGCAGCTAGTATTCTGATATAAAAAAATGCTAACAACCCAAGTTCAGGAAGACCGAATACCAGTGCAGCGGCAGAGTTTAAGTTACCGACAAATAACTTTCCCTAAAACACTACCTGAGCCAGCCTTGAATCAGTCAAGTCCATCAGCTGTAAGACCCTGCAGACAAGTTCCCCATCCATAGCATCGTTTTCTTCACAGTTAGACGAAGCTCTGCCCCCGACTGCAGCACCAATTATATAAACTAGCCATGTCAGTTGACCTACGAACAAAAAAAAATTTATTTACTTTAAATTTTTATTTTATTAAGAGGAAACATATGTACGACACATGTGCCAGCTGTATAATAGACTCTAAGCCTAGTGTATAAGGTAGATATTACCTTGTAAGACGCCTATCTGTTGCGGCTGCGTCTCTACACTGTACGCGTGCGCGGCTCGGTCGAAATGTGCCACCAATAGTTGGCAAGTGTTCACGTATTCACACCGACACATGTGCCAGCTGTATAATAGACTCTAAGCCCAGTGAATATGGTTGATATTACCTTGTAGGACGGCTATTTGTTGCGGCTGCGTCTCTACACTGTACGCGTGCGCGGCATGGTCAAAATGTGCCACCAATAGTTGGCAAGTGTTCACGTATAATAGACTCTAAGCTTAGTACATAAGGTTGATATTACCTTGTAGGACGGCTATCTGTTGCGGCTGCGTCTCTACACTGTACGCGTGCGCGGCATGGTCAAAATGTGCCACCAATAGTTGGCAAGTGTTCACGTATAATAGACTCTAAGCTTAGTACATAAGGTTGATATTACCTTGTAGGACGGCTATCTGTTGCGGCTGCGTCTCTACACTGTACGCGTGCGCGGCTCGGTTGAAATGTGCCACCAATAGTTGGCAAGTGTTCACGTATTCACACCGACACATGTGCCAGCTGTGAATAAGGTTGATATTACCTTGTAGGACGGCTATCTGTTGCGGCTGCGTCTCTACACTGTACGCGTGCGCAGCTCGGTCGAAATGTGCCACCAATAGTTGGCAAGTGTTCACGTATTCACACCGACAGATAACTGATATTTGTTCAAGTTGTTGTTGAACAGTGCCGAGGTCGTCTAAAGGGTCTTCTAAACCATCCCTGTAAAAAAAAAAAGATTTAACCTTATGTACAATCAACGGTCAAAAGTCTCTGCCCACCGTAACGTTTACAATCCTGTGCAGCATTATTTAAACATTATAATGTAACCTGTGGATCGAACACACGTCGGTTGGTGTAGCGGGTGGCGGCTTATACCACTCACACAACTAAACACATAGCTAACATGTTGACAAATAATAATCACACTGAGTACTTTTTATTCAAGTATTTATGTTTGTGTCTAAGTATAATCTACAAACTTCTATTTCTTTTGTATTCTCTTACCTATTTATTTTTTACTAGCTGTGCCCCGCGGTTTCACCCGCGTAAGTCCCGATCCCGTGGGGCTATCGGGATAAAAAGTAGCCTATATTTTTAAATCCGATCTAGCAGCTCCTGAGATCAACGCGATCAAACAAAAAACGGAGCCCTCAAAGATGAATAAATTTCCCGTTTTTTCCACATTTCCCACTGATTCTTCGCTCCTATTGGTCGCAGCATCATGTTATATAGCCTAAAGCCTTCCTCGATAAATGGACTATCTAACACAAAAATAATTTTACAATTCGAACCAGTAGTTCCTGAGATTAGCGCGTTCAAACAAACAAACTCTTCAGCTTTATAATATTAAGTATAGATTTTATGCTTTTGTTTTATGCTTTTATGTTTGTTACAACTTTTCTGATTGTCTTATGTCGTGTGCTTGTCCAAATAAATTATTTCTTTCTTTCCTTCTTTCTTTCTTTCTTTCCACTTACCTAATGACACACGGTACCGCATCCAATCTCGACGCGATGTAAGCAGCCGTGACGCCCGGAGCGTACGTCTCGACTAGGTGCGGTTCCGTAGCCTTCACGTACGGCAGGGATACTACCATCCGTTGCCATAGCGATAGGAGGTAGTGCACCGAATTCGGAGCAAATTGCCACATCTGCAGAACAAAAAATATTACTTAAGAGATATACTACGTATATACTTTTAAGCTATTGCATAGATTTTATCGCGGGCCTTGGGGGGCGAATCAAGAAATTCCGTAACGAAAAAACCTAACACCCCCGGCAAATGTCGGACGATTATTAACGGACGACAAATGGCGGACGACAAATGTCGGACGACAAAAATGTCGGACGACTATTTTTTTTTTTTTACAACAAATGGCGGACTATTTTTTTTTTTATAAGAACATTTACTAAGACAAGAAATTATTCTCGAGCGTTTAAAGGAACTATAGGAAGAGGGATTACTTCTTGCTTCAAGAAACCTTTTTATGCAATAGCTTTACCGCGGCAGTCCTCGAGTGCCACACGTTTTTTTTTCTTTTATAAATATATACTTATAATACAAAGAAACAACAAGAAGGCCAATTCTCGTAAATAACATTGTTTAAATTACATTTCAATATCATCCCAATTGCATTTCGATTGCAAAAGATACACTCAAAGTCAGATTTTTTTTACAAAAAGCTAACTTTGAGGGTATTTTAAGCTACTTTCCCGGTATTTTTTATGATCGAAATGATATAGAAATGTAATTTGAACAATGTTATTTACGAGAATTGGCCTTCAGAGCACAGACAAATATCTAAGCATAAATACATGTCTGAGGCGGGAATCGAAACCGCAACCCTGTGTTTGACAGTCCGGTATGATAACCATTGTGCCAACGGGTCGTCATGACCTGAAATGAAAATCTGCATAATGTTAGGGGATTCAACTGTACCTGTAGACTATGATGAGTGAACTTTGCAATCTGTGATATGAGACGCGGGTAGTTGTCAACCATGACCAGCTCGCCGAGTTGGTAGTTGGACTTGAGGCGCGCGAGGAGTCGGCAGAACTCGTGGTAGTTCGTCGGATCCGAGAGGCCCTGAAACGTTGAAAAAAAGCACATTAATAAAGTCAAAGTCAAATTTCTTTATTAATTTTAATGCTTATGTACGGTCGGCTGCATAATTGCAGACCCACCGTAGAGCTCCAAAACGGCTTTTATAAAAATGTTTTCAACACAAGCAAGATTCTAGGCACCTAAAGCAGGTGCCTAGAATCTTGCTTGTCGTCATTGTTGACATGACGTCACACTTCGGGAACATGACAATGACGTCACACTTCGGGAACGTGACAATGACGTCGCATATTTAGTGAATGCAGGTGTTTATTAAAAATACAAGCTTGTAAAAGATTGAGCGCAATAATCTCAAATACCTGCGAATTATCCAATATCCTCAACACGCCACTGGTCATCCTGTTAAGGAACTTCGCTCGCTCATTATTACTGAACAGCGATCTTCTAACGGATGCAAGCTGTACTAGGCAGGATAGAGCGAGGCTGGCCAACGTCGCGGGCAGAGTGTGATACAGCTCGAAGAATAGATCCAGGGTTGTTGATTCGAGGAATGTTGAACGCCAGGATGTTGGGATCTGAAAGTTGATTGGTGTTAGAAAAGCATGCCAGCTATGCTTGGTTTGGATTTAATTAATCTATATTAACACTAGCTGCGCCCCGCGGTACTCCCACGTAACTCCCGATCCCGTGGGAATATGGGGATAAATTAAGATGTAAGCTATATCCTATCTTTCAAGTTGGATCAATCTGCATACGGTGTGCAAATTTGATTAAAATCGGTTAAGTAGTTTAGGAGTCCATCGCGCACAAACAACGTGACACGTAATTTATATAAATTACGTGCAGTTTGATCCAACTTGAAAGATAAGATAGCTTACATCTTAATTTATCCCGATATTCCCACGGGATCGGGAGTTACGCGGGTGAAACCGCGGAGCGCAGCTAGTTTATTTATATATTTACCTGCACAGTACATAAATCATCCGACGACTCATCGCTAGTAGTCCCAATAAAGTCGAATGTCAAACAGTTGAGAGCCAGCTTCAGTAAGGCGGCAGCGACCAAAGCATGTTGGCTCTCATCATTCAATTCTGCAGTCTTACCACGAACAGTGCCCAGGAGAGAGCAGGCCAGTCTAAATATCTCGTATAACACGGTGTCTCTGTATAGGAAAAATATATCACTACATATATCTCTGCCTCTATATCCCTATGTATGCTTAAATCTTTAAAACTAAGCAAAGGATTTTGATGCGGTTTTTTTAAATACATAGAGTGATTCAAGAGGAAGGTTTATATGTATAATACATGCATAATATAGCTGTGCGAAGCCGGGGCGGGTCGCTAGTAAAAAATAAAGCAGAAAGTAAAGCGCGGGCGGGATGTCGCGCCAACCCGCGCCCGAACCCGCGCGCGCTTTTTGCCTCATACACATAGAGAATTGCCAGACAGTATTTAAGGGGGGTCCATATGCCAACGACCTTAGTACACAGCCTACTAAATAGTTACTACCGGCACCGGTCGCCTTCGTTGGTGAACATTGTTGATTGTTACGTATGTGTTTTGTATTTCTCTTAAGTGCTGAGATAGAATTGTAGGTGAGATTTTTACCGACATTTTAATGTGACTTTGAGCCAAAAATCCCTATAGTTTTGGAGCTATCCTAAAATTAAGAATAAAAACTAGTATAACTTTGAAATGACAAAGAATTTTCGTCTCAAATTACCTCAAAATATCGGTAAAGATCTCACCTACAATTCCATCTCAGCACTTTTTAGAAAAACAGAACACATTCGTTATAATCAACAATGTTAGCTGTAAGCGACGGGTATTTCTGGCGCGTTGCGTTTGTCACCATAAGTAGCCTTAATGTAATATTGTGTACTAGCGACCCGCCCCGGCTTCGCACGGCTATATTATGCATATAAACCTTCCTCTTGAATCACTCTATCTATTAAAAAAGCCGCATCAAAATCCGTTGCGTAGTTTTAAAGATTAAAGCATACATAGGGATATAGGGACAGAGAAAGCGACTTTGTTTTATACTATGTATTAGGTTATGACAAAAGTCGTAGAACAAAAGTTGATCGTCAAGGTGCACAGAAGTAACGCCTATCAGCTTGCTAGTATAGTTATAACAATAACCCTGTTTATGATCTTACCTGAATGATGAAGCGATTTTCCTGTGTTTATTTATATGATGCACATCAGCCTCCGATACTTGGTTCATTTCAACGATCAGCTGCGAGAGAAGTTGGACGCCTATCGTGCATAGCTCTTGACTCTGGATAACAAATGGATCATATTTACTTACGTATTAGCTGTACCCCGCGGTTTCACCCGCGTAGGTCCCGATACCGCAGGAATTTCGGGATCAAAAGTATCATATCTTCATAATATTCATTTAGATGCTTAATACATTTGTACAAACATCACATAACTAAGTTAGGATGTGTGCCTTCGGAACGCGCCCACCAATGAGAAGAAGGCACAAGAAACTCATGGGATTTTTTTTTCATGTGATCACGCTCACAAAGATCAATATTACAAACATTTAAAAGTATTATTTGAAATGGAGCAACTAAAGTCACGACGTTCTTATCATTAAGGTAAGACGAAGTATCATAGTATGCCTTACCGCACAATTTATGCTTTATAAAAGTTTTGAACCTGTTAATGGACATGTCATATACATCTCGGGGTTTGTAGGTATGGCGCCATATTAAAATGGCGCGGTGACCGGTCACCGCACTCTTTCCACTTGAATTTGAGCTTAAATACTTATGGGTACGGTCTACTTTTGTATGAAGCAGTTTGACGATATATCCTTTGATAAATTTTCGCGGTCTGCTATGTCAGTCGGCTGCATAATTGCAGCCCCCGGTAGAGTTCAAAACTTACTATTATTGGAATGTTTTAATTCTAATAATTTTTGTTTGATAAATTGATGAGTTAGAAGACTTTAAACTTCAACTAAGGCAGGTGTCTAGAATCTTGCTTGTGTTAAAAACATTCTTATAACAGCCGTTTTGGAGCTCTACGGTGGGTCTGCAGTTATGCAGCCGATCGTACATGTATATATGCACACACTGCATAGATGCGTCTCGTAACGGTGTCGCGAGTTCAGACATTATATCTCATCTAAAAATATGCGTACCGCGCTAATAGAAGTTTTCACTTCAATAATTGTGTCTGATCGCCAGTGACCGCACAAAATATTGTTTTCCAATTTTGCCGCCCTCCTAATGTTGGCTCCCGGGGCGGTAAGCCCTTCAAAGCCTTAGTCGATAAGTCTTACCCTTAAAAAATTGGTGACATCTCCAATGACGTTCTGAAAGACAGGTTCCTCTTTGATCATGTCGAACCAGCTTAGCTTTGTGATACGTGCTATTAACGCAACCAGGGCCTGGAAATTACAACAATTTTAAAGCGCTTTGTACTGAATGACTGACGGATCAACACACAGCCTAAACCGCTGAATTTAGACCTGAAAATTGGAGTGTCTTCTTTGTATGACTTAGGCATTTGAAAAGAAAGGATTTTCCGAAAGTTTACCCTTTAGGAGGTGAAAAAGGGGGGCGTACTTTGTATGGGACGTGATTTCTTGGTTGAATCTACTTCAAATGCATCTTTATGCAAAATATAGAATAACTAGCGACCCGCCCCGGCTTCGCACGAATATATTATGCATGTATTGTACATATAAACCTTCCTCTTGAATCACTCTATCTATTAAAAAAAACCGCATCAAAATCCGTTGCGTAGTTTTAAAGATTTAAGCATACAAAGGGATATAGGGACATAGGAACAGAGAAGGCGACTTTGTTTTATACTATGTAGTGATAAAGTGATGAAGAAAATCAGTACCTGTATAACAAACATTGCTAGTTTCGGCCGCGTCGCCAAGTAATTGAGCACATAGTTCCTGATATCTAGCCTTTGTTGTGTTGATAGGCTTCCCGTTGATCTGAAAACATTAAATATTGACATCAAAAATATAATGTATATATCTAACTAGCGACCCGCCCCGGCTTCGCACGGCTATATTATGCATATATTATACATAAAAACCTTCCTCTTCTATTAAAAAAAACCGCATCAAAATCCGTTGCGTAGTTTTAAAGATTGAAGCATACATAGGGATATAGGGACAGAGAAAGCGACTTTGTTTTATACTATGTAGTGATAGTGATATATTTAAACGAGCAATTGTTGTATATATAATTAGGATCTCGGAAACGGCTCCATCAATTTTCATGTAATTGAGTATGCGGGGGGTTTCGGGGGTGAGGTAAAAAAAATCGTAAAATAGCCGAGCAAAGCCCGTCACCCAGGCACCAGGGGAAGCCCATGCTCGCGCAAAAAGGATCCAACTAAAGAGGTTTAAGGTTCCGCTGGTCGATCGTGTTTCCATACAAAAAAAAATAGAGTGTTATCCATTTATTCTCTAAGGTTATTTGAAAAAACAAAAGTTAAATCTACATAACAAGTCTACATCTAGCCCATGTAGGCGACGAAATAGACAAACAAATTATATTTAATTTATTATATTAAATAGACAAATTATATTTAATTTAATATATTAAATAATAAGACAAATAAAAACAAATAACAAACAACTAACTAATAGACAAATTAAATAGACATTGTGTTAAATAGACAAATTATATTTAATTTAATATATTAAATTAAATATAATTTGTCTATTTCTTCGCCTACATGGGCTAGATGTAGACTTGTTATGTAGATTTAACTTTTGTTTTTTCAAATTCCTTAGAGAATAAATGGATAACACTCTAAATTCATTTGTATGGAAAACACGATCGATCAGCGGAACCTTAATTGCGGAAAACAGCCCGAAAACAGTAAAAAAAAAAGGAGTGACACATAAAACATTTTTTTAATTTTGCAAACCATTCCACACATCGCCATCCAAGCCTAAGTAACTAAACTTGTGTTATGGGTGCTAGACAACGGATATACTATTTATATATTTTTCTTTTGCCCAGGATATACTAACCAGACCAGACAGACAAATATCTACAAGCATAAATACTTGTCTGTGGCGGAATATCGAACCCGCAACCCTATGTGGCGCGTCGGGCGAACACCCGACTGCGACGCAGAAGGTAGCGGGTTCGATTCCCGCCGGGAACAAGTATTTATGTTGACCATAAATTCTTGTTTCTGGTTCTGGGTGTTTCCTATATGTATAATATGTATATATTTACAAAAAAAAAAAAAGTATATAAGTAGTTTATCCGTTATCTGGCACCCATAACACAAGCATTAAGTTGCTTAGTTTGGGGCTGGATGGCGATGTGTAATATGTCCTGAAATATTTATTTATTTATTTATGTTTGGCAGTCCTACATGGTGACCATTGTGCCAACTGGGTCGTCAAACCGGGACTTTTGAACTCACTTGCTTATCAACTTTCCTAGTGTGGTGGCAGCTAACAGTTGTGAGTAGCTGGAATCTGCTCGTTCCAATAAAGCTTGACATTTTGTTAACGTATCGGGAGATTCCTGGAAAATATGAAATTATATAATTACTTATGGCGACGCTTCACAACGCCACCAACAGATGGCGCCACTGATACGATCAGATATCCTAGATCGCGCAAGCGATGTTTTTCTGGAGATAAGCTCATATACAAGTTCCAACGAAACATCGTTGGGCCGCGGCCTACCGGGTATAACACCTGCCTGGTGGAAGATCTTCCCTTTGGAGGTACTTAACACCTCGTACCCCCAAATACTCTTTGATCAAAAACCATATTATTATGTACTAGCGACCTGCCCCGGCTTCGCACGGCTATATTATGCATGTATTATATCTAAAAACCTTCCTCTTTAATCACTCTATCTATTAAAAAAACCGCATCAAAATCCGTCGCGTAGTTTTAAAGATCTAAGCATACAAAGGGTATAGGGACATAGGGACGGCGAAAAGTGACTTTATTTTATACTATGTAGTGATATCAGCTCTTTTTACCGCTTTAAGACGAAAGGGTACCGGGGGCTCTCTCCATACAAACGTAGTCGACTGTTTTCTCCCTGGATAATGACACTAGAGCAAATATTTTTGGTGCATAAAACGGGTTAGTCTTCTAGGGCCGCGATCTCCGAGGGACCCGTCTCCGAGGTACACACTTATGACCATGCCCCTATATTTCGTTTTTTATTTTTTTAATCTTAATTTCTATGATAATTAGAAAATGAAAAAAAAAACAACAAATAGGGGCATAGTCATGGCAGTTATAGGTTTTATGGCACAAAAATATTTGTGCTAGTGTCATTATCCAGGGAGGAAACAGTCGACTACGTTTGTATGGAGAGGGCGACGGTACCCTTACACCTTAAAGATTGAACTTCCAAAAATCCTTTCTTAATGCTAAATTAATATTAAGTTTTTAATGAAGGTGGTAGGTGGCCTTTAATATTCGTATGTACGGTCGGCTGCATAATTGCAGACCCACCGTAGAGCTCCAAAACGACTGTTATAAGAATGTTTTCAACACAAGCAAGATACTATACACCTGCTTTTGTTGAAGTTTAAAGTCTTCTAACTCACCAATTTATCAAATAAAAATCATTAGAATGAAAACATTCCAATAATAGTAATTTTCGAACTCTACCGGGGGCTGCAATTATGCAGCCAACTGTACCTTTAATTTATATAAATTGCCTAGTTAAAAGCCGTTTGAACTATACCTGAAAAGCGCATATTGCCTTCTCCGCCTGCTCCCTTATAGATGGATCTTGAGACTCATATAGCTGCTTACACAACAGCTCTATTTGGATCACCTCCTAAAAACAAACAATTATAATAACAAATATTACAGGACATTCCACACATCGCCATCTAGCACCAAGCTAAGTAACTACACTTGTATTATGGGTGCTAGACAACGGATATACTACTTAGACTAATTACATAGTTTTCTTTTACAAATATCTAATATATATAAATTACGTGTCACGTTGTTTGTGCGCGATGGACTCATAAACTACTTAACCGATTTTAATCAAATTTGCACACCGTATGCAGTTTGATCCAACTTGAGCTTGCATCTTAATTTATCCCGATATTCCCACGAGATCAGCTAGCCTAGCATGAAGACCAAAACACGATACGATAAAGCGATATAACTACATCAACTCTCAAAATATGATAGATAAAGCCGCCATGTTGAATTTTTATCATAATTTTTATCGCAATTTATAATAAAAATTCAACATGGCGGCTTTATGTATCATATTTCGAGAGTTGATGTAGTTATATCGCGTGATATCTCTTTATCGTATCGTGTTTTGGTGTTCATGCTAGGCAGGCAGGAGTTACGCGGGTGAAACCGCGGAGCGCAGCTAGTATACTTATAATACATAGAAATAACCAGACCAAAGACAAATGTCTAAGCATAAATACTTGTCTGAGGCGGGAATCGAACCCGCAGCCCTGTGTTTGCCAGTCCCGCATGGAGACCAGTGTGCCAACTGGGTCATCAATTATAGTTATAATTATAAAGAACCGGCCAAGCGCGAGTCGGACGCGCGCACGAAGGATTCCGTACCATTATATTGTTTTTAGTATTTTTTAATATAGCTGCAATAGAAATACATAATCTGTGAAAATTTCAACTGAGCTATCACAGTTCATGAGATACAGCCAGAAGGCCAATTCTCGTAAATAACATTGTTCAAATTACATCTCAATATCATTTCGATTGCATTTCGATCACAAATAATACCCTCAAAGTAGCTCAAAATACCTTCAAAGTTAGCTTTTTGTATTAAAAAAACTGACTTTGAAGGTATCTTTTGCAATCGAAATGCAATCGGAATGATATTGAAATGTAATTTAAACAATATTATTTACGAGAATTGGCCTTCTGGTGACAGACAGACAGTAGAGTCTTAGTGAAAGGGTCCTGTTTTTACACTTTGGCTATGGAACCCTAAGAAATAAATAAAGCTATTGCATCGTGCGAGCTTCGTACATTCGTACCATATACATACACGTTAAGCGAACGCTCGGCCGAGCTGGTAGGCGGAGTGGGGGGTGTTAGGTTTTATTTTCGTTACGAAATTTCTTGATTCGGTCGCCGTGCTCAAAGCCCGCGATAAAAGCTATGCAATAGCTTAAAAACAGAACAACTTTATTAGATAGTCAACTTGTACTTATATAGGCTGTTATCCGCAACTAGAAATCCTTACTTGGGTCCTTTTTGCGTGTAGATGGAGTAGGCTTGCCCAGCACCTACTACCCTCTCAGCTTAGTCGACTATGTCTAGTCAAAAGAACTTATCAATATGTCTGGAGTCAATTAAGTGGTTTTTTTTCATTATTATTTTTAATCTCTTTATTATAAAGTTATAAGTTAACTAGCGACCCGCCCCGGCTTTGCACGACTATATTATGCATGTATTATACATATAAACCTTCCTATTGAATCACTCTATCTATTAAAGAAAACCGCATCAAAATCCGTTGCGTAGTTTTAAAAATTTAAGCATACATAGGGACATAGGGACAGAGAAAGCGACTTTGTTTTATACTACGTAGTGATGATGATGGTGAAGCTTTATTTTCTTTGTATTAATATAACTTGTAAGCCTAAAATAACATAATATTTTTGTTGCAATTTAAAGCGCGAATTATGCAGAAACAGCGTAAAGGAAAGTGCAGAGCAAGCGTGGAATATATAAGGCACGGAGGCGCTTTATGGCCCCTCTACATGATGGGCCATCATGCTGGCCCACTAATATGGGCTGGCATGTAGAGGACGTAGTGGTGTCTGATGGCTTATGGTTCGTGGGATGGCGACTGTATGGCCACGGTGTCGGTTTTCGGTCGCACATCAAGGAAGTGGGCAACGATGGGTGAACGTGGCCATCGTGTAGTTGCGTTTCAACCATCGAATGAACATCTCGCTGGTCCAGTGCTGGGCCAGTGTAGAGGGGCCATTAGATGTGCGACCGAAAACCGACACCGTCGCCATCCCACTAACCATAAATCATAAGACACCATTACGCTCTCTACATGCTGGCCAATATTAGTGGCCCAGCATGTGGCCCATCATGTAGAGCCATTAAATATTATCGAGAGACGCCAAGAGTCAGGCTGACTTTATCATGATAGCATTGTATTCCTCTTCAGAAGATGAAGATGAAGATGCACTTGCTTTGGTGTAACTCGGCTTTTAAGGGTTCTGCCCCCTTTAAAGCCGAGTTGCACCAAAGCAAGTGCATCTTCATCTTCTGGTAAAACAAGATTACTTTTGACTAGCGATATCGTCAATCAACAGACTGAATTGTATGAAATTGACATAAAGCACTGTATGAAATTGCTATAAGACAAAAATTCTACTAGTCTACCATTTTTTTAACCAACTTCAAAAAAAGGAGGACGTTCTCAATTCGTCGGGACTTTTTTTTAATGTATGTTCCCCAATTACTTGGAGACGCCTAGACCGATTTGGTAAATTCTTTTTTGATTGGAAGAAAATACTTCACAAGTGGTGCCATAAAAATTTGGTGTAGATTGGATGAGGATCTTCGTAGTGATGAACACAATTGCACCTCGAGAGTGCAGCAAATTGCTCAGTTTTCGATTTCGACCAGTAGAATTAGGCCATAAACAAATAGGTACGTAATAGATAAATGGAATATCTCAAACCACTTTCTCATCAGACAACTCTGAGAGGTGCTGGGCGAGCCTACTCCATCCTCATAAAGGTCCTAACTAAAGAGGTTTATTTGCGGAAAACAATCTTAGACATGTACAAGTATGGCCGACTAAGCTGAGAGGATGGACTAGCCTACTCCATCACATGTAACTGGTCTTAGAGCGCAGGTAAACTAACACACTGGATAAATTAATTCTTATTGGAAAGTACCTACTTAACCTATTGGTTTCAAATACATGTTCAATGTAAATGAATGGGTAGTACAGTTCGTTATTCTAATGCAATAATTGTTCAAGAGTGTACAACACCGAACTAACTAACTTACGAACAAAAAGGTTCTGAAAATTCTAGGGTTTCCGACACCTACCTCATTCTTTCAGACCTAAAACCTGTAAAACTAGGTTTTGTATGTCAACAAAGGACACTATTCTAACCAAAACACCGGCGCAATTAACTGATTTTACAAGCTATCCAGCTTTGAACCGTTTTTGAAAGTGTTTCGGCGTAATTTCACGATAATTACATTGTTGAAATCATACTGTAAGGACCCCTTGTAAGAGGTTTTGGGTCCAAAAAACTTATGAAAAACTTTCATATTTCGTGTCGGCAGCAACTTTTGACTATTATTTTAAATATAAGGTTGATTTAGTAATGCCGTTTTATAGCTTAAATGGGTTAAATTCAGTTAAAATAAGCCGAAATTAGCAATATTTTGGTACTCACCTGTTCTTCAGCCATTTTTGTTATTTTCTCTTTCGCATTTGGCCACAGAGTATAATTTTTCGGTTGCCCAAAAAACGTTTCGTTTCACGTTTTTATTCGTACAAGACTTGGTTCGAACTGTAGTTAGTTCAGATAATAATACAATTGAACTTTTGAAGCTGAATTTTCGCGGGTTTTTAGTAGATATTTTTATTAGAAATAGAATTCCTACATAGAAATCATTTCTGAGATCTGAGACTGATTTTGTAAGGTTTTTTATGTCTAGTATAGTACACTTCCATACTACTCTATAAATTATTGGATATCTAATCTCAGAACAAATGCAGAACAATAATTTAGTTATTGTTCTGAGTACCTACTGATATTACTTCCTAGTTCCGTGAATATGCATCTTGTATTGGATCAGCCCCTAGCATAGACTTGGCCCAAGGTAGAAGATATAACAATTCAAATATACAACCTTCTTTCTTTCCAAAGGACACTGGTAGAAATATCCAAAGAAAATAATTTTGACAACATTTAAAAACACAAGAATGTGTCTGTCTCCGTAGAACACGAAGAGAAAAATTTACTTTATTTACAATTTTTATTAAAAAAAACCCTATAAAATGATGATTTATTTTCGCTGATTACCTATCTTTGTTTCTAATTATCCATATGTTGAACAAAATGCTTAGAGCAACAATATCGAAGCTCAAGAAAGTATGCATCGAATCATTCACCCCGAGGATTTTTCGAGGAGATTACTACATCCCAGGCAAGTTTCAGAAGTGTAAGTAGATAGGTGATTTGTCTCGTGTAGTGCCAGTTTTGTCGCGAGATACTCCGGAAAAAAATGCAGGGCTTGTACTTGTATACGGGCTGTTTTCCGCGATTAGACCCTTTTTAATTGGGTCCTTTTTGCGTGAAGATGGAGTAGTCTTGCCCAGCACCTACTACCCTCTCAGCCGACCATGTCCAGAGGAGAGAACTTGTCAATACTTCTGGAGCCAACTAAGCCGCGGGTTTCATCACGATGTTTTCCTTCACCGTAAGAGCAATGTCAATTAGCGCACATAAATTTTTCTTAAGAAAAATACTTTGGTGCACGGCCGGCCTGAATTCGAACCCACGACCTTCAGAAAGAAAGTCGAGGTATCTACCACTAGGCCAACACCGCTCGCAGGGCTTATTTCGCCGTATTTTGCAATATAGTGCAGTACCTATGTAAAGGTCTGCGCTCAAAGGACCTTAGCACCGAAAATAAGGCTCTATCACACATCCTGTTCGTTTTCCTGATCCGTTTTATTACCGTATAGGTTTTTCAGCTATTGCATAGCTTTGAGCGTGGCGACCGAATCAAGCGTAACGAAAATAAAGCCTAACACCCCCCACTCCGCCTACCATGTAGCTCAGCCTCACGTTCGCTATGCAATAGCTTTACCGCGGCAGACCCAGAGTGCCACACGTTTTTTTAAGCTATTGCATAGCTTTTATCGCTGGCTTTGAGCGCGGCGACCGAATCAAGAAATTCCGTAACGAAAATAAAACCTAACACCCCCCCACTCCGCCTACCATGTAGCTCAGCCTAACGTTCACTATGCAATAGCTTTACCGCGGCAGACCCAGAGTGCCACACGTTTTTTTAAGCTATTGCATATCTTTTATCGCTGGCTTTGAGCGCGGCGACCGAATCAAGAAATTCCGTAACGAAAATAAAACCTAACACCCCCACTCCACCTACCACGTAGCTCGGCCCGGCCGAGTCGGCCGACCGTTCGCATAACGTGTATGTATATGGTACGACTGTACGAAGCTCGCACGATGCAATAGCTTTAACGCGGCAGTCCCCGAGTGCCACACTTTTTTTATTTTCTTTTAACACTATTTTAGAAGTTGTATTACGCGATCGACATTATCAAATAATCATACGGAATCCTAGCCCAGAAAAAAAAAACTTTGTCAGACTTAGAATCAAGGGCGGATCTACTAAGGGTTTTTTGGGCACCCCATCAGGGCCCCGTGGATTCAAAAGGCCGCCAATAAACCAAGATGATATTGATTGATTTTTTTAAATCCGATCCCGCTTACTACCCTCATAGGGTTGCAACATTGTTTATAAAAAACAGACGGACTAGGGAGTGATCATAATAAGGGTTTCTTTTTTAACCGACTTCAAAAAAGGAGGAACTTCTCAATTCCTAGCTACCTACCTATTTTTTTTTGCCTTTTGAGCTATGGCCTTCAAAATTTATGTTGGAATATTAAACTACCTATTTACATAAACTGTCAACAGGAAAATACCTACCTATTTGTTCTTGTGGAAGTTTATAAGACAAAATAGATGCATCATCTTTACCTCTAAGGAAAGGAAAACCGATGTACTGAGTAATTAAAATAATATGACAACATTAATAATACCTACCTAACTACCTTACTCAATTATTCTAACACGGTTTTTTCTTTGCGGTTGTGTAGTGACAATAAAAACAAATTTAAATTTTGAAAAAAAAAATGGCGAACAAATCCATTCAAGTGTTCCTAAAATCAATTCTTGAAACATTTTTTTTTAACTGACACCTTTTTGTATTCAAAAACCTCGACACTCATGGCTTTATTCGCTATTTTTTCAGTTTCCGCCACAACACTGAGCCGAGCACACAAAAGCACAGATTCAAAGAAAGGAGGCAACGATGACGACGAGAAATGCAAAAAACTAATCGACGAAATATTTAACAGTAAACCAGACAGTTTTTTAGATCCAACAACGGATTTGACTAATGTTCAGGAACTGAAAAAGGAACAAGTATCGCAAATAATTTCGCCCCATGTAATAACACCTCCTGAGGCACAGTGCCAAGTATGTGAAAGATTAATAGCACAAGCATTTGGTAAAGATGGCGATGATAATAAACTACCCAATGACCCTATCGTATCCGCAACCACAGCTAAACAAACTGAGGAACAGTTAGCGCAAAAGGTTGAAGCAATAGACGAAACCCCGTTAGTAGAAGCGGAGAAACCTAAAATAGAAGGCTTTAACGTCAAACCTAAAGTCTTAGGTGCCGAAGAGAATGTCGGTTTGGAAACACTAAATTTTGATAAATGTGAAAGAAAAGATGGAGTTCCCGGTACACTATTTGGTGAGAAAGCCAATGATGATCTTGAAGAATTATGTCAGAAGGTAGAAAAAGGTAACAAGTTTTATCATGCCGGTAAAGACTTGTATAAAATGCCTGAATTCAACCCTTATAAGAACCGTCATCCAGCAGACCAAACGTATGCAGGTATAACTGGTGTTAATCATCCTTATGATGATATTGCGAAGCGCTGTATTAACTTTCCACCAAACAAAATTGATCGGCACATTTTGAGGGAACTTCAAAGACTTGGGGTACCACATTCAGGTGGTTATGCGTCAAATACTGATAATATTGGTAATGAAGATGATCTAAGTAGACAGATTAATAATTTCAATCTTCATAGAGGTACCCATGGTGATTCACGACCTCCAGATAGCCAAGCTCTAATCCCTCCTTATGAAAATGAACAGTTAAAAGTTGAAAGACCAATGATTTACGAACGAGACAAGAAACCACTGCCGTTATGTATGATGGAACAGCACGTGATCGATGATACAGTTATGACATTAGCAGCTGTAGGCCCGAAGCCGGGGTTTAATCCAAATCGGATGCTTCTTGATCCTTTCGACAAGAAGTCTTTGTGTTATGATTGCATAGATCCTGAGTATGATGTGCTTAGCTACGATAAAATCCATATCCTGGTGCAAAGATTGGAAAAGAAGAGCGTCATCGAACAGAATATTCAAGGAGAACAGACTGAAAATTATAGCCAATCAGAATATCAGACACAACCTGCGGAACACACACATACATATCTGAATCCACATTATCAAAACTACGAAATAAAACCTCTTCATGAGAGTCCCCGACTACCAGAAAGACCCGTAAACTTATGCAACGAAGATTATTCAATACATCCCTCTAATCGAGAACAACCTTACCCACTAGAGCCGTGCCACGATGGTAAAAAACAATATAATGAAATTAATTATCAAGAAAATATAGTACCCAATCAACCAATTACTCAACAACCAAATAATATATTGAATTACCAAGAAAATATGGTACCCAATCAACCAAATAATCAACAACCAAATAATATAATGAATTACCAAGAAAATATGGTACCCATTCAACCAAATAATCAACAACGAAATAATGTAATTAATTATCAGGAAAATATGGTACCCAATCAACCATATAATCAACAACGAAATAATGTAATTAATTATCAGGAAAATATGGTACCCAATCAACCAAATAATCAACAACGAAATAATGTAATGAATTATCAGGAAAATATGGTACCCAATCAACCAAATAATCAACAACATCAACATCAAGAACATAATTATCATGTTAATACGCCTATGGATGTTCAAAATCAACAACAGAATTACTGGAATAGAAGCTACCAAAATAATACTAACTATTATAGGTTCCAAGGCGGCGAGCAAAATTATCCAACCGCACCAGAAGAAGGTTCTCAAATAGTTAACTTACCACAAGGGCATCAACCAATACAACCATATACACATTCAGCATCTGTTCATGTTTTTACAAATGCGGCAACAAACACATCAGCAACCCCAGAAACTGTAGAAACAGTTCTACCACACAAAGAGAACACAGCAGAGGAAGTTGCAGAACATATTAAACAACAAACATCAAAACAAGTTGGAAATATTTCTGATGAAAATATTGCACCTGGGAGTGCAGAAGACCCTAAGATATCCCAACAATTCAATTTCGGCGAGCAGAACCCAGCACAGCAAGGACAATATTTCCAATCCACCGATAAAGAACCAGCAACGGAACAAGAATACCTGGGTAGGCCTATCGAACCAGTACACGTGTCTATCAATGATCATTATGATCCATATGATTTAAGGAGAGATTCAATTGCACAAGCTAAACCCCATGGTACTGTTAAAACTCATCAAGAACAACTCGATATCAAAGAACAAAAACAACCAAATGAAGAAGCTCAAATACTGGGAACAGTGAAAGTTCATTCAGAACAAATTAATAGAAAAGAACAGCCAGCTGAACAAACTCAAATATTGGGAATGAAGGTTCATTCAGAACAATTTGATAAGAAAGAACAACCGATTAAACAAGCTAAAATACTAGGATCAGTAAAGGTTAATTCAGAACAACTTAACAAGAAAGAACAACCAGCTGAACAAGCTCAAATACTAGGATCAGTAAAGGTTAATTCAGAACAACTTAACAAGAAAGAACAACCAGCTGAACAAGCTCAAATACTAGGATCAGTAAAAGTTCATTCAGAACTACTTGAAAAGAAAGAACAGCCAGCTGACCAAGCTCAAATATTAGGATCAGTGAAGGTTCATTCAGAACAACTTGACAAGAAAGAACAACCAGCTGAACAAGCTCAAATACTAGGATCAGTGAAGGTTCATTCAGAACAACTTGAAAAGAAAGAACAGCCAGCTGAACAAGCTCAAATACTAGGATCAGTAAAGGTTGATTCACAACAACTAGACAAGAAAGAACAGCCATCTGAACAAGCTCAAATACTAGGATCAGTAAAAGCTCAATCAGAACAACACGACAAAAAAGAACAGCCAGCTGAACAAGCTCAAATACTAGGATCAGCAAAAGTTCATTCAGAACAACTTGACAAGAAAGAACAACCAATTGGACAAGCTCAAATACTAGGATCAGTAAAAGCTCAATCAGAACAACTTGAAAAGAAAGAACAACCAGTTAAACAAACTCAAATATTAGGATCAGTAAAGGTTAATTCAGAACAACTTGATAATAAGGAACAGTCAGCTGAACAAGCTCAAATACTAGGATCAGTAAAGGTTCATTCAGAACAACTTGAAAAGAAAGAACAGCCGGCTGAACAAGCTCAAATACTAGGATCAGTGAAGGTTCATTCAGAACCACTTGATAAGAAGGAACAGTCAGCTGAACAAGCTCAAATACTAGGATCAGTAAAGGTTAATTCAGAACAACTTGATAAGAAGGAACAGTCAGCTGAACAAGCTCAAATACTAGGATCAGCGAAGGTTAATTCACAACAACTAGACAAGAAAGAACAGTCAGCTGAACAAGCTCAAATACTAGGATCAGTGAATGTTCATTCAGAACAACTTGAAAAGAAAGAACAGCCAGCTGAACAAGCTCAAATACTAGGATCAGTGCAGGTTAATTCACAACTCGACAAGAAAGAACAAACAATTGAACAAGCTCAGATACTAGGATCAGTAAAAGCTCATCTAGAACCGCAGGAACGACCCATCGAACATGTTAAAGTTCTTAGTGCTTCCGAAGCACAAGAAGATCAACAAGACTTAAGAAAACAACCAATCGAACAACTTAAGATACTAAGTTCAATGAAGGCTCATCCAGAACAAATCGACAAGAAAGAACAATCA
Organism: Idaea aversata; assembly: GCA_907269075.1. Taxonomy (NCBI): domain Eukaryota; kingdom Metazoa; phylum Arthropoda; class Insecta; order Lepidoptera; family Geometridae; genus Idaea; species Idaea aversata. The sequence continues at coordinate 2,871,784 of OU026112.1, read as the reverse complement.
ACTGAACAAGCTCAAATACTGGGATCAGTGAAGGGTCACCACGAACAGCTCGATCTTAAAGAACAAAAACAACCAATTGAACAACTTAAGATACTTGGATCAGTAAAGGCTAATCTAGAACCACAGGAACGACCCATTGAACATGTCAAAGTTCTTAGTGCTCAAGAACAGCAAATTGACTTACCAAAACAAACAACAGAACAACCTAAAGTACTCGGTGCTAATGTAGTATTTGGTGCTATTAAAGCTGATCAAGAACAAGTCATAGACAAGAAGGAAGAGTCTATTAGGCTTGTTAAATTAATTGCACCTCTTAACGCTCGCCAAGAACGACTCGATTTGAAAAAACAGGCTATTGATCAACTTAAAATCCTTGAAACTGCTAAGGCTCAAACAGAAAAACACGAAAAGAAAGAAAAACTAATTGAACACGTTAAATTACTTTCTTCTGTTAAGCCTCAACAAATAGAAGAAGTAAAAGAGCAAACAACTGAGCAACCTAAAATCTTCAGCTCTCTTAATATACAAGCGGCCCCAGAAGAGAAAGCGGAAAGTATGCAAGAAAAACCCGAACCAAATGTTCCAGATGTTGAATTCAAGGAGAGATTATCGTCTACTCTTCATCCTTTACCAAAACTAAATGAAACATTACCACTTTCAGTACTATTGAAGCGGCTTAGAGAAAGGAGTAAGATAGAGACTTGTCATGATTTGATAGAACCAGTCGGGAGGAAATGTGGCAGTGGTCCGCCGCCATGCCCACCCCCTCCTCCAACATGCCCCCCTCCAAAGCCATGCCCGCCACCACCATGTCCCCCTCCGCCACCACCATGCCCCAAGCCTTGCAAACCAGCTTGCCCCAACCCATGCGGACCGCCTAAAAAAACCTGCCCACCAAAACCTCCTTGCTGCTCAAAATACATTCAATTAGATACCGACTTCGCTGCCATCCTACGAGAAACAGACGTTTACCTCAAAAAACAAATGTATGAAACTGTTACAGCAATTCTTACCAAAGAAGTTGTAGTGCAGCTTGAGAAAATGGGAGTAAGTTTGCTCATCACTTACCCTAATGAAATAACAGACTTAGGTAAAATGGAAGACACGGAAGTCACTGCAGAAAATAACCATAATGAAGCAGCCTGCCACGTTAATGCGACTGGTGTAGATTTAGCAAAGGATTACGAACCGTGGGTTCCGATACCGTCTTGGCCGATACCTCGCAAAGTTAAGAAAAGACCTTTAGTTTGTCCCAAAAACGGCTGCAAAATCATACCCCCACCAAGGCTAAACCCCCCTTGTAGTCAAAATCCTTGTATAGGCTTCCCAAAACGGAAAAATTCATTTTCGACACCAGACAGCGATCTGACTGATATGTCCGAAAATGTCTCAGTAAGATATGCAAATTGAATCTAACAGTGTTTTTGTGATAACCAGCGAAAATAAATGTACCTAGAATAAAAAAATTACAACATTCTTTTGAGTTTTAATTTATGTAGTGTTGAAGAAAGATTAGACTTGAATCATAAAGGTACATCATCATCATCATGTCAGCCCATACACGTCCACTGCTGGACACAGGCCTCTTCCATACGACGCCACAAACAGCGGTCCTGAGCCGCCTCCATTCACCGACTACCAGCGACCGCCACAATGTCGTCGGTCCACCGGGCAGCTGGTCTCCCAACACTCCGTTTCGCGTTTCATCGCGGCTGCCACTCGAGAACCTTTACTCCCCAGCGGTTGTCAGTTCTGCGAGCTATATGACCTGCCCATTTGCCACTTCAGCTTACCAATCCTGAGAGCTATGTCGGTGCATAAAGGTACGGTCAGGGTTAAAACTGCATTGAAGATACCCAAACAGACAGGAATATAGGAGTATTTTGTTGTTGTAGTGTATACTCGTACCATGACAAAACTTCGAACTAAAATTACTTATTCGCAAGGGTTAGATTTTGAAGTTCCTTTAGGTGTAATATTAGTACTGCGGACTCGTGGTCACACCATTTTACTACACCAGTGTAACTACGAGTATTTTCTGTTACTCGTGGTTATATAATAAATAAATAAATATTGCAGGACATTCCATACATCGCCATCTAGCCCCAAACTAAGTAACTAGACTTGTGTTATAGGTGCTAGACAACGGATATACTTCTACTTATATACTTTTCATTTGTAAAAATATAGTTATAATACATAGAAACAACCAGACCACAGACAAATATCTAAGCATAAATACATGTCTGAGGCGGGAATCGAACCCGCAACCCTGTGTTTAGCAGTCCGGTATGGTGACAACTGTGCCAACTGGGTCGTAGGTATAGGGATAGGGTATAGGATTTTTTTCCATTTGTGTCAAGTATATTTATTTTGCTTTGCCATCAAACGAACCCCAAACATCTATAATATAAAAATCAATTGCTGTTCGTTAGTCTGGCTAAAACTCGAGAATGGCTGGACCGATTTGGCCAATTCTTTTTTTGTTGTGTTTGTCGTAGTCCAGGGAAGGTTTAAACGGTGAGAATTTAAAGATCGGACTTACGCGGGTGAAACCGCGGGGCGCAGCTAGTTTACTTATAAAATAGATTATCCGCCTAGCCAGTAAATCCAAGCCTGGTACGTAGCCATGTTACTTTAGGTACTTCACCTATAGGTAAGTACCTATCTAATTATAACAGCAACTAGCTGATAAGGAAAGTTCAAAGAATAATCATAAAATGAACCTTAGAACAATAACATGGAATTCTCTTAGTAGGAAAACTGTATAGGTTACCTAAACAGGAAAAGTGTATTATATGAAATTGCAGATAAGGTGGTAGAAAACAAACTTAACTAGGCTATACAAATAGCTCTACACATATTACTCTATATTCTACAAGAGATACCCACTGTTTTCTCGTGGTCCCAGGATTTTGACCCTTTAATGGGACCACAAGGGAGAATTTTGTGGTGAATTTTTTCCTCGCACAATGAAAAAATGGTGTCTTAAGGTCAAAGGGTACCGGCGGGCGCTCTCTCCATACAAACGTAGTTCGACTGTTTCCTCCCTGGATAATAACACTAGCATAAATATTTTTGTTGCATAAAACCTATAACTGCCATGACTATGCTAAGTTCTTAGTTTAAGAGAGAGAAACAATCTTAACCTACTAGAATATTATAACTGGAGCGGTGTTGGCGTAGTGGTAGACATCTAAAGGTCGTGGGTTCGGATCCAGGCCGGACGTGCACCGATAGATTTTTCTTAAGAAAAAATTTATGTGCGCTAATTAACATTGCTCTTACTGTGAAGGAAAACATCGTGATGAAACCCGTGGCTTAGTTGGCTCCAGAAGTATTGACAAGTTCTCTCCTCTGGACATGGTCTCGCTGAGAGAGTAGTAAGGTAGCAAGCCTACTCCATCCTCACGCTAAAAAGGACCTAAATTAAAAATGGGTCTAATTGCGGAAAACAGCCCGTATACCTACAAGTAGGTAAGTACAAATAAATCCTGAAATGGAAAAGACCAGAAGAATTTTCAGGTCAACACAGATGCGCCAATTCAGCGTCAGTAGCTAAAGCCCATAATACCTTTCTAGTGGTAAACGAAGAATCCCCTCTGCCAACAAGAGTGAACTGGACCGAACAACCTGAAGTCCAAACCATTCCGAACCCTATCTATCCGCTACGAATTGTCCCATCAGATATTCCAGTATTGAATCTACATAATTTGCTGTTACCACCAATGGCGGCTGTCTCGTTTGTGGTGAAAAGATCTTACTGCGACTGTCCTAAGAAAGTTTGCGGTTTGTACATAATCTAATATTATAAAGCTGAAGAGTTTGTTTGTTTGGTTTGAACGCGCTAATCTCGGGAACAACTGGTTCGAATAGAAAAAATCTGTGTTCTTCTGTATTTGATAGCCCATTTAACGAGGAAAGTAATAGGCTACTTTTTATCCCGATATTCCCACGGGATCGGGAGTTATGCGGGTGAAAACGCGGAGCGCTGCTAGATTATTATAAAAAAAAATCTAAAAAAAAAACTTACAACCGAATCAAGAACCTCCTCCTTTTTTTGAAGTCGGTTAAAAACCGCGAGTGATTTTAGCTTTGACGTAGTATATCTTATCTAAATACCTACCAATCGATACATTTTTTTTTTCTCACGGGCTACCTGTGGGATCAAAAAACAAGGAAAACTATGTAGGTACTTTACATAATGTAATATTGTACCTATTTTCCGTGTGAAGAATATTAATTGTATCTATGCCTTTACTATAACTGCGCCCCGCGGTATCACCCGCTAAGTCCCGATCCCGGGGCAATTTCGGGATCATAAGTAGCCTGTTCTTCTCCCACCCATAATGTACCAGTATGCCGATTTTCACCCAAATTGGTCCAGTCGTTTGATCGTGAAGAGAGTACAAGCAAACAAATAAATAAACTGTCGGATTTATAATATTACTAGCGACCCGCCCCAGCTTCGCACGGCTATATTATGCATCACTATCATTATCACTATCACTATCACTACATAGTATAAAAAACAAAGTCGCATTCTCTGTCCCTATATCCCTATGTATGCTTAAATCTTTAAAACTACGCAACGGATTGTGATGCGGTTTTTTTCAATAGATAGAGTGATCCAAGAGGAAGGTTTATGTGTATAATACATGCATAATACAGCCGTGCGAAGCCGGGGCGGGTCACTAGTAGGTATACTAATATTATAAAGCTGAAGAGTTTGTTTGTTTGAACGTGCTAATCTCGGGAACTACTGGTTCGAATTGAAAAAATCTGTTTGTGTTGGATAGTCCTTTTATCGAGGAAGACTATAAGCTACTTGTTATCCCGACATTCCCACGGGATCGGGAGTTACACGGGTGAAACCGCGGAGCGCTGCTAGTCTTTTAAAATATAAAAATGAATCGCTGAATGTGTTGCTAAGCGCAAATCTCGAGAACAGCTAAACCGATTTCGTTAATTATTTTTTTATTTGTGTGGGTCAAACCGTGGGGCGCAGCTTGTAATATTATAATGACGAAAGATTTTTTGTTTTTTTTTTGTAACGAACATGCGTGAGCGTCAGAATAAACGGTCACTAGGCGTATTTAACGTTGAAGCTTAAATAAACTACTGGACCAATATTAATTAAACTTAGTACCTACTTAAAAGGATACATTGATTCATTGTAATAACTAAATCACTTCACTACATAGTCACTATCACTATCACTACATAGTATAAAATAAAGTCACTTTTCGTGTCCCTATTTCCCTTTGTATGCTTAGATCTTTAAAACTACGCAACGGATTTTGATGCGGTTTTTTTTAAGATAGAGTGATTCAAGAGGATGGTTTATATATTATAATACATGCATAATATAGCCGTGCGAAGCCGGAGCGGGTCGCTAGTATAAAATAAAGTGACTTTTCGCCGTCCCTATGTCCCTTTGTATGCTTAGATCTTTTAAACTACGCAACGGATTTTGATGTGGTTTTTTTTTAATAGATAGGGTGATTCAAGAGGAAGGTTTATATGTATAATACATGCATAATTACTTATAAATTAAAGGTGCTCAACCAAAACTTGAGGAGGAAGTTTTCTGGCGTCCAAGAGCTAGAATTCCAGATCCGTCCATGTTGAATCCAGAAGGGAGACGCAAATTAGGCGCTGAAGCAAGATACCTACTGCTCTCTTTCGATGACAAAGAAGAGCAAAAAAAAACTAAATAATATATTTAGAAAAGAAGAACTGATTTGATAAGACCGGCGAGTAATAAAGGGCCACCTTAAGAGGAAAGGGTACCGACGCTCTCTCCATACATATAGTCGACTGTTTCCTCCCTGGATAATGACACTATAGCAAATATTTTTGTTGCACAAAAATTATAACTACCATGACATGATATTTTGTCTGTGGTCTGGTTGTTTCTATGTATTCTAAGTATATATTTACAAAAGAAAAGTATTTAAGTAGTAAGTATATCCGTTGTCTAGCACCCATAACACAAGTCTAGTTACTTAATTTGGGGCTAGATGGCGATGTGTGGAATGTCCTGCAATATTTATATATTTATTTTATGACCATGCCCCTAAGTTTCGTTTTTTTTTTTAATTTTTAACCTTAATTTCTATGATAATTAAAAAATGAAAGAAGTGACTGTGACATTCGGCAGACTGACAGACATGACGAATCTATAAGGGTTCCGGTTTTTGCCATTTGGCTACGGAACCCTAAAAAACCAAGACAAAGGGGCATAGTCATGGCAGTTATAGGTTTTATGCAACAAAAATATTAATTGTGCTATTGTCATTATCCAGGGAGGAAACAGTCGACTACGTTTGTATGGAGAGAGTGCCGGTACCCTTTCACCTTAACAAAAAACTAAATATTTCGTAAAAATACGGAAAACTACTTAAAAATAGGGCATTACATAAATATTTTGACGACCCAGTTGGCACAATGGTCAGCATGCCGGACTGCCAAATACAGGGTTGCGGGTTCGATTCCCGCCTCAGACATGTATATTTATCCTTAGATATTTGTCTGTGGTCTGGTTATTTCTATGTATTAGTATATATTTACAAATCTAGCACCCATAACACAAGTCTAGTTACTTAGCTTGGGGCTAGATGGCGATGTGTGGAATGTCCTGCAATATTTATTTAGTTACTTCATTGTCAATCTGAAAAACAATTTGTTTATTTTCTTGTTATTTTATCAATGATAATATATTAGGGTTTTAAAAAAACCTTTTAGTGGCCCTTATTTATTACCCACAGGGACCTTAAAGGTGGTCGCAGATTGATCAGAGCCGAACGAATCGAATTTTTGCCGTCAACGGGGAAAAGTACCTTATATCATCATCACTACATAGTATAAAACAAAGTCGCTTTTTCTGTCCCTATTTCCCTTTGACTGCTTAAATCTTTAAAACTACGCAACGGATTTTGATGGGTTTTTTTTTAATAGATAGAGTGATTCAAGAGGAAGGTTTATATGTATAATACATGCATAATATAGCCGTGCGAAGCCGGGGCGGGTCGCTAGTTAATAGATATAAGGTACATTTATATTTCAGAGTCGGCCGCCTCTGACGATGCGGTCGACTCTGATGACGTCATCGGTTATATAAATGTAGGTACGATCGGCTGCATAATTGCAGACCCACCGTAGAGCTCCAAAACGGCTGGTATGAATGTTTTCAACACAAGCAAGATTCTAGGCACCCTTTAATTAAAGTTTAAAATCTTCTAACTCATGATTTTATCGAACAAAAACTATTAGATTGAAAACATTCCAATAATATTAATTTTAGAAGTCTATCGTGGGCTGCAAATATGCAGCCGACTGTACCTTATCTCTATTATTATAAGGTACCTTTTCCCGTGGAGGGCAAAAATTAGATTCTTTCGGCTCTAATCAATCTGCGTTTACATTAATATATGCTTATATTTTTGTTGTGTGCTTGCGTGTATGAGCTGATAATTAAATAAATAAAATTATTGATAGAAATAAAATATATGATAAATAATTTGAGTGTATACTTACATGTTTGTTTTTCCTTCGCAGCAGTAGACTAAAAAACCGGCCAAGTGCGAGTCGGACTCGCGCACGAAGGGTTCCGTAGCAAGTTGTATGGGAGCCCAACTTAATTTTTTTATGTTTTTTTTTTGGTATTTGTTGTTATAGCGGCAACAAAAATACGTAATCTGTGAAAATGTCAACAGTCTAGCTATCACGGTTCATGAGTTACAGCCTGGTGACAGACAGACGGACGGACGGACAGCGAGTCTTAGTAATAGGGCCCCGTTTTTACCCTTTGGGTGCGGAACCCAAAAATATACTTCCATATAATCCGCGCGCGATGAGAAGGGGATGGAACCTTGTCAAAGTAAATCGAAAATGACAGTTTTCAAGTAGCGTTAGCATAAAAGTTCTGATTAATAGATACTTAGTTTTGATTTTTTTTATTTTACCTATAATTAATAAAAAAATTTATATAATCTGGTAATTTCTGAACATATTCGTGTGGACCTCGTTGAAATCTATTAGGTAGTGAGATTAGCTGGTTCAAACAAACAAACAGACAAAATTCTATACTCTATTCTATCGTGTTCAGCTAACGATTTTAAAACGACCTGTGTATTTTTTTTCTGGATATTTTACAATTACAGATTTTTTTTATTTCTACAGATTTATTAAATTAAATATACTTAGATTATTATTCAGAACTTTTTTGCTAACGCTACTTTTCTGTCATTTTCGATTTACTTTGAGAAGGTTCCATCCCATTCTCATCGCGCGCGGATTATACCTCTTACAAACCTTCCTTAGCGACCCGCTCCGGCTTCGCACGGCTATATTATGCATGTATTATACATAGGTAAAAGTATAAACCTTCCTCTTGAATCACACTATCTATTAAAAAACCGCATCAAAATCCGTTGCGTAGTTTTAAAGATTTAGGCATACATAGGGATATACGGACATAGGGACAGAAAAAGCGACTTTGTTTTATACTATGTAGTGATAGTGATAGTGATAGTGATGATAGTGATAGTGATGCATAATATAGCCGTGCGAAGCTGGGGCGGGTCGCTAGTAATATTATAAATCCGACAGTTTATTTATTTGTTTGCTTGTACTCTCTTCACGATCAAACGACTGGACCAATTTGGGTGAAAATCGGCATACTGGTATGGGAGGGAGAAGAACAAAGGCTACTTTTGATACCGAAATTGCCCCGGGATCGGGACTTAGCGGGTGATACCGCGGGGCGCAGAATCAATTATTATTCTTCACACGGAAAATACAATATTACAATGTAAAGTAGGTAGTAGGTACCTACATAGTTTTCCTTGTTTTTTGATCCCACAGGTAGCCCGTGAGAAAAAAAATCTGTATCGATTGGTAGGTATTTAGATAGTTATACAAAGTCAAAGCAAAAATCACTCGCGGTTTTTAACCGACTTCAAAAAAAGGAGGAGGTTCTCAATTCGGTTGCATGTTTTTTTTTTTTAGATTTTTTTTTATAATAATCTAGCAGCGTTCCGCGGTTTCACCCGCATAACTCCCGATCCCGTGGGAATATCGGTATAAAAAGCCTAAGTTTTTCCCAATGAATCAATGTATCTTCGTGCCAAGTTTCATCTAAATCGCTCCAGTAGTTTCGGAGTATATTTAATAAATGTATTTTTTTTACGATTCATTTTTGTAGCCGACTGTTGCGTTTTACGAATCTTCCGTTTTTAGGATCTGCTATTTCCATAATCTGCCATTCACCGAATAGGTAAAGGAAAAATCATTCTTCTTTCTAATATAGGTGTAAGTAGATTAGTAAGTCAACGTGATCACTATCTCACACGATGGTAAGTGGCGATGCGGTCTGAGAGTAGGTGCCTGGGTGGTAACAAGCCGCGGCCTAAGTGTCCCACCAGGGGCTCTATTTTTGAATCGCTCGTGTGACATAGCATCGTCGTATACGTCTACAAGTCATGCTCGACTTCCAAGTCGCATGACATCAATTTTCTGTATTTTTAAATCGTTCGATATCGGAATTTAAAATGTAAATTTTTATTCGTTTTACCTACGCAGAAAATTGAAAACCGGTAATTACCGACGAACATCCAAAATAATCCCAAAAGAAATAAATATTTTTCAAAATTCGTTTCCGAATGTTTGACTATGATTGTTTGACGTTTATTCTACCACTCGCCTGACGGCGACGAGTGGTGGAGACGTTACGATCGAGCGATTCAAAAATACCGAATTTCCGATGTCGAACGAATATCAGTAGAAATCGAGCGCTCGACGCGCGGCGAACGATTCAAAAATAGGGCTCCAGGAGATTGCTCCTTTAGCACCACTAAGTGGTCACCTGTGGGATATTTAGGGCTAAATCTCACTGACAAAAAAAAACAAAATTGAAAAAAAAAACAGTTAAGTAATTAATTTACAGACAATCATTTTTCTAAAGCTTTTATTTAACTTGCAATGGATGTAAGTATGTATGTATGTTTGTTCGGTTGCTTGGAATCTTCTTTCTACTTTATATATTTTTTTTGTTTAAGGCAAAACAACGTTTCCCGGGACATCAGCTAGTCTATATCTATACTAATATTATAAAGAAGTAAAGTTTGTGTGTTTGTTAAATTGTAAGGGGTAATCTCGGGATCTACTGAACCGATTTTAAAAATTCTTTCACCAATAGAAAGCCACATTATTGCTGAGTGTCATAGGTTATATAAAAAACCGAAAAATAAAAAGGCTTTTACGTGGTAGTCCGTTTTGCAAAGTGAATCGGAGAAAAAACGGTCGAATGATAGCGTTTCTTACGAACGCTGCCTTAACTATGAAAGATATATTTTTGAGTTCTATAGAAAAGATGTGTAGCTTGAAAATGCCTACAAAAAAGTAAACGACAGCTTATGTCTAACTTTTATATTTAAGTTACAAAAAGTATTTTTTTTAATATTAGTAGGTATAGATAATGTGGGCATGGGTCAGCTAGTATAAAATAAAGTCACTTTTCGCCGTCCCTATATCCTTAAGTCGCTATATCCCTTTGTGTGCTTAGATCTTTAAAACTACGCAACGGATTTTGATGCGTTTTTTTAAATAGAGTGAATATAGCCGTGCGGAGCCGGAGCGGGTCGCTAGTTTTCTATATAATATTAAACCCCTACAAACAAAAATCCTAGATCCACAACTGTTTCTAAAACATCCATAATAAATTCAAACAATGCAGGTTATCTCCGGTACTTTACATGACTATAGCTGCTACAAGTAGGTATATGATAGGTATTAGAATACCTACAAATAATGACTAACGACTGCAGGCTGCGGCTGGCGTATAAAAGGTGGTACAAAAGTCTGAAAGGCACAGTTTTCCAGAGTTGGACAACGGGGTACGTAGAAATATTAATTTATGTTAGTAAGAAAGGAATACAATATTCTTCATAACAATCACTATCATCACTACATAGTATAAAACAAAGTCGCTTTTTCTGTCCCTATTTCCCTTTGACCGCTTAGATCTTTAAAACTACGCAACGGATTTTGATGCGGTTTTTTTTAATAGATAGAGTGATTCAAGAGGAAGGTTTATATGTATATTATATAGCCGTGCGAAGCCGGGGCGGGTCGCTAGTTAAATAATAAAAAACGAAATTAGATAATATTTAAATAACCTTACTACCTAGTAAGTACATAATATACTTAGAAAACAATGAAAAATCATGAAAAATTGAGATTTTTTTATTCCTTTAAACTTATATATTTTTTTCCAATTTTTTTTACTTTTAATTTTTTTTCATCTTTAAAAGTAATTCTTTTATTTGTCACTCGTCACCATAATACAAGCCCAGATAAGCGATATTATTATTAAATACCTACTCTGTTTCCCAAGTTACCATGGCGCGTCTGGTCATATTAACCATGACGCATGACGTCACACAATATTACCGTGACACTTTTTTGTGAATGCAGGTGTTCCATCAATTTATTAGACGTTATCACGTCAAAAATTGTGTATTTATTGTTGTGTATTATATTGAATTAATCATAATAAATATTTTGTATTTTTAGGCTAAACATGGCTTTCAAGAAATGCGTTCTTTTGGCAGCCTGCGCTATTCTATGTGAGTACCTAATCTTCTTCTTTTTTTTCGTGTCGATTCCGTTATATATATATATTTTTAATTATTTATAGTTTTGTATTTAGTTTTTTTAAGCTATTGCATAGCTTTTATCGCGGGCTTTGAGCGCGGCGACCGAATCAAGAAATTCCGTAACGAAAATAAAACCTAACACCCCCCACTCCGTCTACCATGTAGCTCGGCCAAGCGTTCGCTTAACGTGTATGTATATGGTACGACTGTACGAAGCACGCACGATTCAATAGCTTTACTGCAGCAGTCCCCGAGTGCCACACGTTTTTGAAGTGAAAACTTCTTTAGCGGCGTTGAGCACTTTTTCTGTAATGGGTATAAAATCTTAAACTCGCGTCAGGACACGTGACCTGTAGGCCTATTCTCTATCCAGTGGCTAACTCGGTGGACATCAATTTGATATGCACTTTGCAGTACATTGCTGTTTTCCTAAAATGATGGTGATTACCACGTTACGTCATAGCAGCAATGTACTGCAAAGTGTATATCAAATTGATGTCCACCGAGTTAGCCACTGGATAGAGAATAGGCCTACTGATCGAAAAAGCGTAAGACGGATGGAGAGTAGACAGCTATCCCCTCGCTACGACGCGGCGAAAATGTATGGGCCTGGGCCTACTGTTTTTAATTTGGCTGTGAGTGTATTAAGACGTTCATATGGTATTTTTTAACGGACGACTATTGACGGACGACAAATGTCGGACGACAAATGTCGGACGACAAATGTCGGACGACAAATGTCGGACGACTATTTGTCGGAAGACTATTGACGGACGACAAATGTCGGACGACTATAGACGGACGACAAATGTCGGACGACTATTTGTCGGACGACTATTGACGGACGACAAATGTCGGACGACAAATGTCGGACGACAAATGTCGGACGACAATTTGTTGGACGACAAATGTCGGACGACTATTTGTTGGACGACAAATGTCGGACGACTATTTGTCGTCCGACTATTTTTTTTTTTTTCATCTAAAACTCTTTTTGCGTATGTTCTCGCGACAGATGAGATTTTACACAGATATACAGTTTTCACTTCTGCCTGCACTCCCGGAGTGCGCTGTTTTTTTTTTTTTGTTTTTTGTACCCAATTGGTAAAGAAAGACGGTAGTGGAACGAAAACTTTTCCTATTCGTCCTCCTTTTATGGCTGCACCGTCCTATGTATCATAACCTCTGAATCATAACACGGACAAGTCCATACGACTTAGGCCGGTTAGTCGGAGATCCCTTTAAAGACGACCTTCATCGAGCTGTTTAACGGATGAAAAGTATTTTATATCAAATTAAATAGATCAATAAATATGGCAAATGCCTAAAAAATTTCAGTCCAAAATATGATTAATTACCAATTAAATTTTAAGGTATTTTTTGAAGTTATACTTCTTTTAGGCGCGTTATGAAAAAATGATGAAAGTTAATTTTTATGATGCGCGCGCAGCACCGTCACACGGAAAATTCACATGTTGAAGCTGTCCGCAAACCGCTTATTAATCATAGCTTTCAATCAGGGGCAGACGGATTTTTGTGCTGCAGCCCACGACCAAAAGACCCTGGCTGGATTTAGAACCTCAACGTTTGTTGCCGACTGTACCTACTAAATGGGATGGGATGAGTTGGGTGGGATGAGTTGGAATGGGATGAGTTGGTAAGGGATGAGTTGGTATGGGATGAGTTGGGGTGGGATGAGTTGGGATGGTGGACGGACGGACAGACAGACGGACGTATAACTTCTCACGCGCGTACAAAATAAGTACAATACCAATAGAAAGTATGAAGCCTTTAGTATATGCAAACGTTAGGTTAGGTTAGGTTATTTTTTCCCGTCACAACTCGTAGGTGTAGGCAGGTAAATCGATATTAGTCATTTGCACTGGTCTGGTTAAGTTAAAATAAAGATTATATTTCATTGGTACGGAATTTGTCTTTTGACCAAACCAGTGAAGTCTAACAACAAAACATATATATATTAGTCATTCTGGACTGAAATTTTATAAGGCAACCCATTTGCATATATTTATTGGCCTATTTAATTTGATACTTATAAAATACTTTTCATCCATTAAACAGATCGATGAAGGTCGTCTTTAAAGGGATCTCCGACTAACCGGCCTAAGTCGTATGGACTTGTCCGTGTTATGATACATAGGACGGTGCAGCTACAAAAGGAGGACAAGTTGGAAAAATTTAGCTACACGATTGTTCCAAAAAGTTATTTCGTCTTTCTCCATAACAATATGTTAATGAATTCTCCAGGCACAGCGCAGCCGGTACAAAGGCTGCCGGTCCTCAAGGACCAGCCAGCTGAGGTGCTGTACAAGGAATCTAGACCTGGAGTATTGGAGTGCGTGCTCGAAGGTGGACAGAATGCCAAGTAAGTGTTTATCAGAGTGTAAGGATGAAATAAATAATAGTTTAAAAATCTAAAAAACCAACTTTTATAAAAAACCCAACTAAAAAATAGAAAATAACGACTACGTTTGTATGGAGAGAGTGCCCGGTACCCTTTTCTATTAAAAAGCACCCCACGCTTTTTTTACAATAGCTTAGCTTGGGGATAGATGGCGATGTGTGGAATGTCCTGCAATATTTATGTTAACTGTACAATATGCATGGCATCGCTTTGAATCGTTTTAAAAACTAAATTAGGCTGTCATAGCGTCTAACCTTTTTATACGTAGCGCAGCGAATGTTGGCCTCTGATGGAAAGTAGAAGGGGTATGCGCAGAACTCAATTTTCATATAAATATCGAGTTCTGCGCATACCCCTTCCACTTATTGCAGAGGTCACCATTCGCTGCGCGAGGTATACTTTTTGGTGAAATACCTGCTGATGAGCTTTAACTTTTCAGATACACCTGGCTCAAAGACGGAAAGCCTTTCACTCCATCATCCGAGACAGTTCAAAGGAAAGACGAAGGCACCTTGGAGTTCAGGAAACCGAAGCCAGCTGACGAGGGAGAGTACCAGTGCTTCGCTGAAACTGAACACGGTGTTGCCAGTTCGAGGGTCATTCGTTACAGGCGGGCTTATGTTGTGGCTCCAAGGTAAAAGATGTTTTAGCAGGTGCCTCGGGAATAGGCTACCCTACCCTTTATTTCGTTCCTTTAATTTCGTAAAATTATAAATAAACATTTGCTAAATATATCAGCACTATAACAGCCATAACGACCCAGTTGGCACAATGGTCTCCATGCCGGACTGCCAAACACAGGGTTGCGGGTTCGATTCCCGCCTCAGACAAGTATTTATGCTTAGATAATTTGTCTGTGGTCTGGTTGTTTCTATGTATTATAAGGATCTTTAATATATATTTAAAAAAGAAAAGTATATTTGAACTATGTTATTATGGATGTATTTAAACTATGCTTGAAGACTCCAGAATCTCAAGGAAGACTTCGTATTTTTCAGTGTCAAAACTCAAACCCATAAAGCCGTTGAAGGAAGACCGTTTAAGTTGGACTGTTCAGCGCCGGACGCGTATCCGATACCCACCATCTCTTGGAAGACTCAGCAGGACGGTTCAGATACCCTCGAACCCTACTTGAACAGGTAAATCATTCATGGTTTCTGAGGCTTCTACTTCTACATACTCTCCATCACCGTTGATTCATTAAAGTTATCAATCATCATATCAGCTCATACACGTCCACTGCTGGACATAAGCCCCATACGACGCCACAAACAGCGGTCCTGAGCCGCCTCCATCCACCGACTATCCGCGACACCCACAATGTCGTCGGTCCACCGGGCAGCTGGTCTCCCAACATGGGTACACTCATCATCATCATGTCAGCCCATACACGTCCACTGCTGGACATAGGCCTCCCCCATACGACGTCACAAACAGCGGTCCTGAGCCGCCTCCATCCGCCGACTACCCGCGACACCCACAATGTCGTCGGTCCACCGGGCAGCTGTACCATACAAAAACCTCTCCCCCTCCGCCCCTAATCACGCGCGCCCAACGACTTGAACCTTAGTGAATAATGGCCCTGGTCTCCCAACACTCCGTTTCGCGTTGCATCGTGGCCGCCACTCGAGAACTTTTACTCCCCAGCGGTTGTCAGTTCTGCGAGCTATATAACCTGCCCATTGCCACTTCAGCTTACAAAGTCAAGTTAAGCTTAAGTTACTTATATTATTACACAATATTTATTATTTATGTAAACAGGAGGATTACTCCCTCACCAGACGGCACTCTCTGGTTCTCCAACGTGACCAAGGAAGATGCCGATCCTAAGATGAAATACATCTGTGTTGCAAGCTCACCGGCTTTCGAAGAAGATGTTAAGCTAGCAGAGCATTATATTAAGGTTGGTACTAGCTGTTGCACGCGACTTCGTACGCGTAGTAATTTTGTTTTGTATTCTGATATCATCCTCTTGAATCACTTTCTCTATTAAAAAAAACCGCATCAAAATCCGTAGCGTAGTTTTAAAGATCTAAGCATACATAGGGACAGACAGCGGGACGCGACTTTGTATTTTACTATGTAGTGATGTTAATTGACTTATTGTTTGACGACTTGTCTCAGAAGGTTACAGGTTCGATTCCCGCCAACGAATAAATAATCTAGGTACTTATACACTAAAAAATGGTTGTCTGTAAAGTCGGTTTACGGACGATAATTTTACGTGATAACGTCATAAGAAAACATTGATGGTAACCATGGCAACGATAAAACGTTGCTATAGTTACCTTGTCAATAACATGAGGCGTTCCAGTAACGACGCGTGACGTCACACTTTTTTGAGATTGCAGGTGTTCACCAATTTATAAAACGTTATCACGTCAAAAGCGGATAAGATTTTTTTGGAGTTTACTCCTTAAGAATCGATTTTCATATATAAGGCGCCCGGTATGAGAAAAATGTGAGCAGTAAAATCTACTGATGAATGACCTCGTTACGTTTTTGGTGCGCAACCTATTCTGCGCACCTTTCACTTTTCAATCGTGTGTGTGTGACTAGTTTGTATACGTCTTGTGTTTAACCGACATATTGTATGTATTGTATTTATGAACATGTGTGCTTTGTGAAGTAAACTTCAATCGTGCGTCGGAGCTGACACACACATTTTTTTGTTTGTTTGTAACGAATAAGCTCCGAAACTACTGGACAAATTTCGATGAAAATTTGTATGAGGATACATTGATTAATTAGGAGTAAGATAGGCTACTTTTTATTACTGCTAGTTGTATTTAATTTAAATCTCAGTTGCTTAAAAATATAATAGGTATATTTTATGTTTTTGACGTGATAATGTTTAGAAAATTAGTGGAACACCTGCATTCACAAAAAAGCGTCACGGTAATATTGTGTGACGTCATGCGTCATGGTAACATTACCAAACGCGTCATGGTAAATTCGGAAACAGATTATTTAATAATAATATGGTGTGACGAGTGACTAATAGAAGACTAAACGTATATAAATGAAAAAAATATAAAGAAAAAATATATAAAGGAATAACAAAAAAAAATCTCAATTTTTCATCGTTTTCTTATAACCGACTTTACAGACAACCATTTGTTTTTTTCTTCAGGATTTGGAGGCAGACTCTCAGCCAAATAATGGTGATTTGGTACCTCAATACTTAAGCAATAATATCGTAGCAAGGACTGGAACCGCGACCGGAATCTGGTGTATTTATGGTGGCACGTAAGTACTACCTACCTATATCTAACGCGATATTACAGTGACCACTATGGGTGCCACTCATGTGCCACTCAATCGAAACGCCACGCAAATATTAAAATAACTAAGTATGATTTTAATGCTATGGTCATTTTCACTATTAAAGTGGTAAATATACTGTTTTATCTTTAATAGTTAAAATAAATAAAATGCTTTATCCTCACTGACTGACTGACGAATCAACGCACAGCCTAAACCGCTGATCGTAGATACCTGAAACTTGGGTTCCGTACCTCTAAAGATAAAAAAGGAACCCTTTTAAGATCACTCTCTTGTCTATCTGTCTGTCCTTGTGTCACCACCTAATTTCTCAGGAACGGGTGGACCTAGCAAGTTGATTTATAACACCCCAACTTTTTTTTCTTTTCCCTCCAGCCCCCTAGCCCACCCCGATTGGTTCAAAAACGGTAAAGACGTGAACGGCAAACCAAGCGATCGTATCACGCGCCACAACCGCACATCTGGCAGGAGGCTGCTCATCAAGGAAACTCTGTTGGAAGACCAGGGTACTTACAAGTGTGTGGCTAACAATGAAGTTGGGAAACCTCAGGAGCATACCATCCAGTTGAAAGTAGTCAGTAAGTACTTTTCCGGCATTTTTTAGCATTGTAAAGCCAAATATTGAAAAAAAAGACGTTAACTTTTTTTATTTTGGCTTTTGCAAATAGCCGGTGTCAAAAAATCTTTGTAATATTTGCATCGAGGTTAGCCAAAGTTTAGCCCAAGTTTAGCCCAAAAGGGCTGTGTCAAATTAGTCTATTGTCTTGTCTAATCGTCAGTGGTGAAGTACAACAAGTAAAATTACGTATTTACGTCATTTCCCCATGGGCACTTGTACAGAATTAATATACGTTTTAGCCATAGTAACACAAAACTTTTCTAATTTCAGATGACCCATCATTCGCCAAGAAGCCAGAGAAACAGACCTCGACCAAATCCGGCCAAGACATCACTATCCCGTGCCAAGCTATCGGTGTTCCAGCTCCTAAACTGACATACACTTTCAATGGCAAGCCTTTAGCTACTAGCGAGAGGGTATCGACAAACCCTGAGGGTATTTCTATAAAGAAAGTCCAAGCTAGTGATAAGGGTTATTACGGTTGCAGAGCCCAAAGCGAATTTGGCGATGAGTACGTTGAATCGCTTTTGACTATCGCTTAGACTGTTCTTCTATTATATAATTAAATGTATAATTTTACTTTAATTACTTTCTAAATAAAGCATTTTGAATTATTATGATGTTTGACTTTTTTTAACTTGCTTAAAAATTTGAATTGGACTCGCAAGGCGTAAACGAGTTACAAACTGGCTATATGCACATTGCACAAAAAAGCGAATTTAGGTACTTTTACTACGTTTTTGCTTGAAAGCTCAAAACAATAACTAAAGCAACTATTTATTGTTCTGAGCTTGAAACGGAACGAATGTTTTGACAATGACATTGACAAAGGACAACGCGACTAACCTCAAAAAATACTGTCAAAACAAATCCGTATTTTGTGTTTTGCTGAAAATTGTTAATTTATTACAATAAAAATGTTGTTTTTATATTTATTAAGTATTTTATCACTAGCGCTACAAGTAATATTCGCAACTTTAGCTATAGGTAAATCTCTATACCTCAAAATATCTTTTACATTTTCGTTCGTAATTAATTAGAGAAAAAATCAGTTTTCTGAATGAATTCAGCTTTTATTAGCATGTATAGTTATTTATTTACTTGTTTTAATACTTGTATGAAGTTTGAATACTAGATTTTATAAGCATTTAATGGTTTTCTTCACTTTAGAAGTAAGAAGTGAGGTCATGAAATTGCGTAGTATTTTTTAATGAAATCATTATTCAGGCATTGTTAGACCTACTATTTGTGAAGAAAATTTGAATAATTTAACCTCGATATTTGAATTTACTGAGCTACAATATAACACTTACCTCAGTTCATGAATCCTACCAATTTACATTGGTTTACTATTTAAAGCGATGTTAGCATAGTGGTAGAAACCTCGACTTTCGTGCCGAATATCATGGGTTCGAATCCCAGGTCGTGGGTGCTATCTTATTAAGAATAATATAATCGTTTATTTCAGGTAACAGCCTTAAAAATAAGAACAGACCCATATAAAATAGATAGCTACCTAAAAAACTAACATACACAAAGATAATGTTATAATAGATTTAAGTTAAGTTTAAGCATTTTCTATCTTCGGTTTCGCCTCCCTATAGCATTGGTATACAATGCCGGCGGGCCAGACAGAAACTGTAGGATAAAGAGATAAGTTAGCTATGTTTGTATGTTGTAGAACTTGATAAATAATAAATAAATACCATGAGGTGATATTATGAACATAGGTGCCAGGTATGCCGGCCCGGCAGGATGCACCGTTACGGCCCGCGCACCTCACACATTCGACTACGAGCTTCTTTCATTTTGAACAATGATTGATCCAGTAAACATACAGTCCACTGAACCGATCTACGACCATTGAATATTAGAACCATAATAATGTCATTATTCTCCATTTTCAGCTGCCGGACTTTATTATTTAGCAGAATTAGTTGAAGAATACAGTGTCATGGCGAAATATGCCATATCTTGGGCTGTTATGGTAAGTCTATCTATCTTTACCTAGGTATCACTACATTGTATAATACAAAGTTGCTTTCTCTGTCCCTATATCCCTTTGTATGCTTAAATCTTTAAAACTACGCAACGGATTTTGATGCGGTTTTTTTAATAGATAGAGTGATTCAAGAGGAAGGTTTATATGTATAAAACATGCTTGATATAGCCGTGCGAAGCCGGGGCGGGTCGCTAGTAATATTATAAAGGGAAAGATTCGACTTTTTTAAGATTCCGTACCCAAAGGGTGAAAACGGGACCCTATTACTAAGACTTCGCTGTCTGTCTGTCACCATGCTGTATCTGATGAACCGTGATAGCTAGACAGTTGAAATGTTCACAGATGATGTATTTCTGTTGCCGCTATAACAACAAACAAAATCAGAAGAAAAAATTAAGTGGGGCTTCCATACAACATGGCACGGAACTCACTTGTGACGCAGAAGCTGTTCTATTTCTGCCTTAATCACATATTTATGTGCACATAGTTTCAAGTCATTAAGTATTATTTTATTATAATTAAAGAAACGGTTGCACTCCAGTAGTGCCAAAAAAAGTCAAAACTTATTAAAAAATAAATAAAAACTATTAAAAAAAACGGAAACAAATATTCAAGCAATAACTGAAGTGTTCCGGTGAAATTCAAACCACGGGCTAAACATTCATACAAGTGTTAAGTAGCGCTCAAAACCACCAAGCCACAAAGTCTTATTACCGAGCGACGAAAATATACTACTGTTTGAAGCCGATAATGTCGTAGTAGATTATAACTTATCCAAGAATATGCATACCGCGCTAAAAGAAGCCGTCTCTAGCACCCATAACACAAGCTTAATTGCTTAGCTTGGGGCTAGATGGCGCTGTGTGAAATATCTTATATTTTTCTTCTTTAAAACCCCCGACACAAAAAACGACGCAGTGTTATAAGTTTGACGTGTCTGTCTGTGGCATAGCTCCCAAACGGATGAACCGATTTTAATTTTGGTTTGAAAGGTGAAATAGTCGGGAGTGATCTTAGCTATGTTTGATCGAAATCGGTTCAGCCGTCTGAAAGCTTAAATAAATATTTCATTATCATTCCACATATCGCTATCTAGCCCCAAGCTAAGTATAGACTTGTGTTAAGGGTGCTAGACAACGGATATACTACTTATATACTTTTCTTTTCTAAATATATACTTATAATAAATAGAAACAACCAGATCACAGGCAAATATCTAAGCATAAATACATGTCTGAGGCGGGAATCGAACCCGCAACCATGTGTTTGGCAGTCCGGCATGGTGACCATTGTGACAACTGGGTCGTCGAATGTTATGGGGGACAAAAATGGTTTTAAATTTAATTTTTCATCTCTTTCAGGTAACAGCCGGAATCCACATAGGTCTTATACTTTTTGAAGACTTACCTTTCTATCTCAACGCTCTAGGCTTATTCCAGCAAGCGCTGCACCTAATAATCCTGAGGGAGTTCCCAGTCGTCAGGGTGACGAGTTTGACATTTTTAGCAGCTGTCATAACGTTCGTGTCACATCACTACTTCGCTTTCAAATATTTCGGAACGGTGTATTATAATTTTAGTGAGGTGGGTAGTTTAAAATTAACAAAAAATTGTTGCACTATAGGTAACGTGACCATAATTTTCTATAGACAGAGCACTACAGAATTTTGTTCAAAGAAATGTTGAGCTAGATTTTGCAACAAAACGAAAGAAGTATTATTTGTACCAAATTAATTGCCGGCAATGATGTTACCCAGCCCAGGAAATTGGGTTATGTTAGGTTACAACTTCTAACCTAACTTTCGTAGAACTACGCCAAGTACTTTTTCATGTTTTCAACGGTTAAAATTAGTATAGATCTTCGGTTCTGCATTGATTTCCTCACAATGTTTAGGGATACTTTATTTAAATATGAAAGCGGGACATTTCTTCCCTTCCCGAGGACAGCGGGACACACAGTTTGAAAGCGGGAATGTCCCGCCCAAAGCGGGACGTATGGTCACGTTAAAGGTTGCAGGGAGGTGGGTAGTTTTAAAAATAGTTTCAAATCAACATAAAAAATTGTTGACACGCCTAATTAAGGTTTTAGTAATTGGAATTTTTATGGTTTAGGGCCCATTGCAGCTCTAACGCAAATGCTCTAATGTTGTGCAAGTAGAAAATTCACCATAACCAAGCTGTTTTTTTCTCAACAGACGCTGGCGTACTTCACACTTTGTCTATGGATAGTACCGTTCGCGCTGTTCGTGTCTCTATCAGCTAACGACTACGTGCTGCCTACTACCGGGGAAATGGCACCTTTAATAAGTAAATTTTCTTTTCACTTTTTGCAAAAAATCTAATGTCATAAAGTCATATCAGTATAATTTCTTAAGAGGAAAGGGTACCGGGGGCTCTTTCCATACAAAC
Source organism: Idaea aversata (assembly GCA_907269075.1). Lineage (NCBI taxonomy): Eukaryota > Metazoa > Arthropoda > Insecta > Lepidoptera > Geometridae > Idaea > Idaea aversata. The sequence goes on along the minus strand of OU026112.1, from coordinate 2,849,388 downwards.
TATTACAAACGTAGTCGACTGTTTCCTCCCTGGATAATTACACTAGAGCAAATATTTTTGATGCATAAAACTTATAACTGCCATGACCATGCCCCTATGTTTTGTTTTTTAAATCTTAATTTCAATAATAATTTAAAAATGACATACTTAGTCATGGCAGTTATAGGTTTTATACAACAAAAATATTTCTGCTAGTGTCATTATCCAGGGAGAAAACAGTCGACTACGTTTGTATGGAGAGAGCGCCGGTACCCTGTCACCTTAAGGTAAGCAGTTTCTGAGGTCTTTGGCCAAAACTAATCTATTTTTCTTTCTTTTTCAGATGACAACAACGTACTAACCGACTACTTATCACGTAAATCAAAGAAATACAGTCTGTTATCGTTCTTTAGTTTCGCAAAGGAGTCTATATTGCCTCAGCGCAGTAAAAAAGCCTTCTAAAAATTATAAGTTAATATGTATGAGTTTTTGGTGTATGCTTGTATCTAAAGAGTTTTGTGATCTTAGATGCTACCTTGCGAGAAAAGCCGCTAGACGCAACTAGTGAGGAACCCTAAAAAAATAAAATATGGCAGGACATTCCACACATCGCCATGTAGCACTAAGTAAAGTAACTAGACTTGTGTTATGGGTGCTAGACAACGGATATACTACTTATATTATACTTATAATACATAGAAACAACCAGACCACATACATCTAAGCATAAATACTTGTCTGAGGCGGGAATCGAACCCGCAACCCTATGTGGCAGTCCGGCATGGTGAAAAAGATAGTTTGTTTTGTAAGAGAAGTTCTCTACGAAAGGGCTAATCCGATTTTGATATTTCGTATGTACAATCCACGGTCAAAAGTCTCTGCCCACCGTAACGTTTACAATCCTGTGCAGCACTATTTGAACATTATAACAACGTAACCTGTGGATCGAACCCACGTCGGTTGGTGTAGCGGGTGGCGGCTTATACCACTCACACAACTAAATACATAGCTAACATGTTGAAAATAATAAGATCCAAAAACAAGTGATCTTATGCGAGTGTGGAGCCCCATCGCAGTCCATGGTGCACCTACTCCAATGCCCATTGTGCCCTAATACCTGTACATTGGAGGACCTGGTAGAGGCCAACGTTTGTTGTTTGGCCAGTTGCAGTGGCTAGCTACTGGGCAAGAAAAATTTGAGTGGTCGAACGTCACTGATACGAAAAGAAGAAGGGTTTCTTTTTTTACTGGGGTACGAAACGCTAAAAACTCGCTCTACAGGTTCGGGAATTATGCGTGTGAAACCGCGAGCTAACTAGTAAATAAAACTCACTGTAAAAACAACCACACCATCTAGTCAATAATAAAAGACATGTAAATAAATTATTATAATATTTAGAAATTGTTTTTTTTTTGGGTTGTAAAAGTACCCGGTCGCTTCTCCATACAAACGTAGTCGACTGTTTCCTCCCTGGATAATGACACTATAGCAAATATTTATGTGGCAAAAAACCTATAACTGCCATGACTATGTCTTGGTTTTTTTCATCTTCTAATTATCATAGAAAACAAGAGTAAAACAAAATATAAGTATATAAAAAATAGACATAGGAGCATAGTCATGGCAGATATAGGTTATAGGCAACAAAAATATTTGCTCTAGTGTCATTATCCAGGGAGGAAACAGTCGACTACGTTTGTATGGAGAGAGAGCCGGTACCCTTTCGTCTTAACTAGTCATAATAATAATAAAATAAATAAATAAATATTTCAGGACATATTACACATCGCCATCCAGCCCCAAGCTAAGCAACTTAATGCTTGTGTTATGGGTGCCAGATAACGGATAAACTACTTATATACTTTTTTTTTTGTAAATATATACATATTATACATATAGGAAACACCCAGAACCAGAAACAAGAATTTATGGCCAGCATAAATACTTGTTCCCGGCGGGAATCGAACCCGCAACCTCAAAAGCCTCAAACCGGAAAGTCATAGTTATCTTTTAGTTTCTATATCCACTATCCAGTGCCGCCATCTATTGAACGGAACTAGTATTCGTATACGAAGCTGTGCGCCATCTAGTGGCGGCAAGGCGTAGTAACACGCTTTCTTATGTTTTAACTAGATGTCACCACTTAAGTTAATCATTTCCAAGATGGCGTCTCTTTATTATGATGCAGTTTCAAACTGGTACATTGAACAAACGACTTTCCACATTCCTTACAAATATACCTTCTATCATTCGTATGTATTCTTCTAATAGCTTTTCTTCCTTATAATTTTACCCTATCATAGAAGGCAAAGAGTGCCAAAATCCATATAGCCTTGTCTTTGTAAACTTCATCGATTTTGACTGGTCTGACATCTTTTAGTTTTTATTTGAAGCTAATAGCCCCTCTTCATGATGGGCCAGCATGTAGAGGGCGTAGTGGTGTCAGATGGCTTATAGTTCGTGGAATGGCGACTGGGTGGCCACGGTGTCGGTTTTCGGTCGCACATCAAAGGAAATGGGCAACGATGGCTGAACGTGGCCATCGTGTAATTGCGTTTCAACCATCGCATGGCCATCTCAATAGTCCAGTGCAGGACCATCATGTAGAGGGGCCATATGCTGCCATCTGTCGAGGCACAAAAATAACTTTTTTTTAGGTTTGTTTGGTTAAAGACCTTTATTATCGACACAAATGTTACTTTTTAGTACTTAGTTATCCTTTAGTAATTCGAATACGAAGTTGGATAAGTTGTGCCATCAAGTTTCGGCGAGGCGCCATTCACGTTTCTTACATTTCACACCACTAGATGTCGCCACTTAATCATTTCCAAGATGGCGTCTCCTTCGAATGGTGCACTCTATAATGAAGTTTTAAACTAGTACATTGAACAAACGACTTTCCGCATTCCTTACAAATATATCTTCTGTCATTTGTATGTATTCTTCTATGTAGCTCATACGTTTTCTTTCTTTGAAACGCTTTTTTACAAAATTCGCATTGAAAAGGGCGAGAATCGTCATGTGAGACCATATGTTTGTTAAGACCTTCTTTAGCGAAGGCTTTGTACGGACAAAATGTACACTGGAAGTGTTTCTCTTTGAGATGGACTCTTAGTTTATGGTTAATCATTTTACTTTTAACTGTAAAACTATGGTTACAAATATCACAATGATAGGTTTTATTGGTTTTAACTCCGTGTACTATGTCCAAATGTTTCTTCCTTCGGTAAAAATTCTCAAATAACTCAGAACAGTGCGTGCACTTTAGTAACTTGTTCGGATGTTTCTGCTTATTATGTAATTGTAAATCAGTAAAATTATTAAACAATAAATCACATTTTTCACAGTTTAAGTTCTGATTGCCGTGGACAGTGCGGACGTGGCTTGATACATTTTTGATAGCAACGAATGATTGTCCGCAAATTTCACAAATATAAGCTTCAGTTTTATTGTGTTTTGCATGCGTATGCTTTAACAATGTACCGAAAGAACGAAATTCTTCACCACATTCGTGGCAATTCATTTTATCGTCACTTATTTTGAAGGTAAACAGTTTAGACTCCATTTCTAACTTAACTTTCAGATCATGCGTTTGAATTAAATGGTTTAACAATTCTTTTACCGTTTGGAATTCTTTAGAACATTTCTTACATACAATATTCGATATTTCTAGTTTTATTTTGCTATTTTTTATAATTGAACGAAAAACTTTTCGGACTTTAGCATCGGAATGCTCTTCAGTAAAATGTTCCTTTAGTTTTGAACTGTCTTCGAAGGGGCAGCAACAGAAAAAGCACGCATATTTCCCACTATGCCATCTAAAAGGCATTATTGTAGAGTTTTCTATGATTAAAGACATTAGTTTCACATATTCTTCTTTTTTGCGTTGTTCTTCAGAGTCTTTATCTTCGAATTTTAGGATTTCTGTAAATAATATTTAAGACTATCATTAAAACTTTTTAAACTCATTTTTAAGCTATAAAAAACGGGTCATGACCAGCGTGGGATATCTAGTCTTCCTGCGATGTTCGGTGCAACCCAATCGGAACGAACTGGTAAATATATTAAAAAACTAGTATGGTTCTTGTGTGAAAAAAGGGCCACTTAAAGATTTTTAAAAACCTTAAGGTGAAAGGGTACCTGCGCTCTCTCCATACAAACGTAGTCGACTGTTTCCTCCCTGGATAATGACACTAGCACAAATATTTTTGTGCCATAAAACCTATAACTGCCATGACTATGCCCCTATGTTTTGGTTTTTTTAATTTTCTAATTATCATAAAAATTAAAATTTAAAAAATTTAAAAAAAAAAAAAAAAGAGGCATGGTCATGGCAGTTCTACGTTTTATGCACCAAAAATATTTGCTCTAGTGTCATAATCCAGGGAGAAAACAGTCGACTACGTTTGTAATAGTTTGTATGGAGAAAGCCCCCGGTATATTAGTAAAAATAATAAGGAAATAAACACAAGAATTGTTTCTCAGATTGACAATAAAGCAAATATTTATTTATTGACCTGTTTTAAGTAGATATCTCTATTTTTACGAAATATTTCGTTTTTAATTAGGAGGAAAGGGTACCGGGCGCTCTCTCCATACAAACGTAGTCGACTGTTTCCTCCCTGGATAATGACACTATAGCAAATATTTTTCTTGCATAAAATTTATAACTTCCATGACCTTGCACCTATGTTTTGTTTATTTATGTTTTTTAAATCTTAATTTCTATGTTAATTAGAAAATATAAAAAAATCAAGACATAGGGGCATAGTCATGGCAGTTATAGGTGTTATGCAACAAAAATATTTGCTCTAGTGTCATTATCCAGGGAGGAAATAGTCGACTACGTTTGTATGGAGAGAGCGCCGGTACCTTTTCACCTTGGTGGCAGGTGGCCCTTATAACCCGCCGGTTGCCGTAGTTTTAACGCAATCACGACCCGTTTTTATAAAATGAAGAATATCATTAACTAAATTATCAAGACTTAACTAAGGTCAAGCCGCAAGGCGCAGCTAGTTTTTATTCAGATAGTTTAAGTTTTGAACACACTATAAACAAGGATAGTCTTCGACCTTAAAAATCAAAGTTGGGAGAAAATAAAAGTCAAAATAATGAGGAAAAAGCAGGCGTATAATTATATTATAAACAAGTCTGAGTAACTTCTTAACTTATAATTTATTTTTTATCACAGTTGCTCATAAAGTGGTTCTTATTAAACCGCTTTTAGGCTCATAATGCAACGTATTATACACGCGTGCGATAAAAAAAATCCAACTAGTGCTAAAATAATACGTTATCCCGATAAGTCAAATACGTATCTTACTGCTAATGACATAAGGTAGATGAAACATTCTTAATTTATCTGGGTTAAATACTGTTTTGATGTATAGAAAAAAGGTACCATCAAAGAGTTTTTAAGCCTAACTCTTTGTTGGTAAACTCTTTGTTGGTACCTACCTTTTTTCTTCTTTTCAAAAGATTGTCTCTAAAGTCTGATAACGAACGATAATTTTACGTGATAACGTCTTTGAAAATAATTATAAATTGAGTTTTATTTTTATTTTGTTTTTTCTTTAGGTACATAAATATATTTTTTCCTTACCATATATTCTGTTTTTAACCGCCGGCGCAAAAACAAATGAAAAAAACCCTAAAAAAATATTGTATGTCAGACGAGGCTGTATAGGTTAAAAGTCTTTTGCCTAGCCTTTCGGGAGTGTAATTAACAAAAATAGTAAAACTAACCTAAAATTCTTAAAAACTTTTTATTATTTTAACAAGTCTTTTTTTTTATTCGCAACTGTGATAAAAAACGTCGTACGATACACGTGTGGATTGATCATTCCATCTCGGCTTTTACCACGCTCGCGTTCCGCTCGCGCGTCATAAACCGCCTCTATGGAATGATCAACTTTCCACACTTGTATCGCAATGTACTATTGAGAACAGTTCTTTGAGTAACTTCTTAATTTATACTTATTTATTTTGAGAACAGTACTTAAGAGCTCGTTCCCACTTGTCGGGTGTCGGATCCGTATATTAATCGGACGTTCCAGTGGCAAAGCATTTCATATAAAGCTATTCACACTTGTCGGACACCGATTTTGTGTCGGCGCCGACAAAAAATGTCGAGTGTTTTGCCAGCCCTCTACGCCCAGAAAAAAATCGTGTCGGATCTGGCTCGCCTATGAGTTAAGAATGGCGCTGTTCACATTTGTAGGATGTCAGGAAACTTAATTTCGTCACCTCTCAATTCTGTTATTAAGTTCTGAAATGTTCCCAAACTATATCTTTCCCTCAGGATTGGGTGTACCCAATATTTTCTTTCCTTGGCTGTCTTTCTTCGTATTCTTAAATAATAATACATCACAACAAGAACATCGTCGACGTCCATGCAGTCGCCTCGCGTAGAGTGATAAAGGCACCACCTTCAACCGTGGCCGACAACGATTATTAACCGGTGAATGTGAATAAAGGCGCCGACTTCCGATTAACATACGGATCCGACACCCGACAAGTGGAACGAGCTCTTAACATTAGTTTACAGCGACCGGACTCGCGCCTGCGTAAAAAAATCTATGAAAAAAATGTACCTACAGCGCCTCTAGCGGTCACTAGAAGTACAATTTTTGCATAGTATTTTTTTACTCAGACGCTAGCGAGTCCGGTCGCTGTAAAGTAAGGGTGCAGTTCTTTTCACGAATCGTGAGCACAGATTTAGGGAAACAAGCCATTCAACTGTTTCCACTGATACGGAATGGATATTTCGAGCACTGTGATTAGCTCCTCTCCATTCTGCCCAGCTACGCGTCAGTGGAAACGCACCTTATAAATCGTTGCTCTTTATCTATGAGCCTGACGATTGTAAGGTTCATTTAATTTAAGTAAATAATTTAAATATTGTTTTAAGTACCTATATTTTATCCAATAACTAGCGACCCGCCCCGGCTTCGCACGGCTATATTATGCATGTATTATACATATAAACCTTTCTCTTGAATCACTCTATCTATTAAAAAAAATCGCATCAATATCCGTTGCGTAGTTTTAAAGATTTAAGCATACAAAGGGAAATAGGGACAGAGAAAGCGACTTTGTTTTATACTATGTAGTGAAGTGATAGTGATGCAATGATTACAAACTAAAAGTAATAGTCTGATAACATGTTACACTTAAAACTAAGGACGAGAAACACTTGGCGATAGCGGAATTCGAAGCTACGACGTCATAGGAGATGGTTATGTTCATAATCATAATGTTGAAAGTGAATACCTATAAATAGTAATTGCTGGACATCCGTGGTTTTATTGGAGAGGAGCCTTTGCGATGATACTGACAACCAATCACATGAAGCGTCTGGCAAACTGACCAATGAAGTCTGCTCACGACTTGTGAGAAGAACTGTACCTACCTACTTAATTGAGTCATTCTTAGATTCTATAAATAAATATGCTTTATATTCCGTGACTTTACAAAAAAATGGCAAGAAAACAAAAGATTCTATACTAAAATATTTAAAAAGTCGGAAAAATTGTCCTTATTAACCCAGAATTTAGAAACAATACCATCATCGGTAGTCACAATTTTCAATCTTATTCATTGACCGTAAGGGTTATATTGCAACAGCGGTTGTTGCGGTGTTTTATGCATTCTAGCGAAATGCGCTCTCATTATTTTCTTCGTCGTAAACGCTTTATCACAAACATCGCATTTGAAATTTTTCTCCCCACTGTGTTTATACATATGGTTTTTCAGCCTGTTACTATTAAACGCCTTCCAGCCACAAATTTCGCAAACATGGTTCCGAACTTTCAAGTGCGTATCCCGAAGATGCGTCATCATCATACTTCTAAAGACAAAAGTCTTAGGGCAATGAAGACATTTGATTTCCTGACGATTCGTATGCTCAGTAGCCATATGCCGCGATCTTTTGTAATGACTCGCAAAGGTCTGGGGACAAACTAAACATTTGTGCCTCTTTTCCACATCATGCTGGTTTTTCTGATGAGTTTTAAGCTTTGATCGAGTATCGAATTTGTCGCCACATTCTGGGCAAAGGTGGCCTATATTCTCATGAACAGATTTCACATGGAGACGTAATAGGTTTACGTCTTTAAAATGTTTTCCACACGCATCGCAAAGGATAGCTGACGTGCCTTTATGGTATTTGTTTGTATGATGGAGTAAAGGACCGAATGTAATAAAACTGGCATTGCAAGTAACACAACCTACATTATAAATGTCCAGCTTAAATGCCACCATACATACGCCTACATCTTTATTATAAATGACATCATGTTTAGTTATTAAATGGTCTATCATTTCATACAAATCTGTTATATTTTCCGTGCACAATTTGCAAGACATGTTTGAAGTATCAACGTAGACAACTGGTTCCCAGTAATTATTAATAGTTTTAACTTTAGCTTCGTCTGAAGTATGGGCTAATTGATGTGATTTTAGCTCTGAAACCTCTTGAAAAATATCATAGCAATAAAAACATCTGTAGGAACTTTTTAACCAACGAAATGGCATGACTGTTGTTTTTAGAAGCACTTCAGTGATATTATTAATCATGTGAGACCGTCTTTGTTTCGCTAGTGCAGTTTTAGATGGCTTTTTAAAAGGCAATGGAGCGGGTGATGTTTGTTGGGTTAATAGGGTGACTGGAGTTGGTGAATGTGGTGGTTCTTCGCTTTGTTTTGCGCTTTCTGTCTGGCTGCCTCTACGTTCTCCTGTAAGGATAACATAATTTGATGAGTTAATCATCCTACCTTACTGAGGCAGCCAGAACTAAGTACTAATCATGCAAGAAGTTTTAGACATCGATTCGACCTAAGTGTTATTTATGTTTTGGGGTTAAGGACATTCATCTGTTATGACGAATCGTTCATCCGTAAAATATTACTAAGACTTAGTTTAACCGAACAAAAACGAATCGTTTTTTTTATTATAAACTCTTAATCTATCTTATCTTAATTTAACTACTTTTACATGGTAGCCATTTTAAAAAATTTGGTTTTTTATTTGTAAGTTAAGTACCTACCTACAGTAGTTTGCTGTAACACAATATGTGGTCAGACCTCATTTAAAAGCTAGTAATGATCATAATAATGAAACTCTTGTTCATGCTTCTTCAGAGCCTCTGCATCAGTGAACCCTTTCCGACATATTCTACAAACTCTTCCCACACTACCAGTGTGAACCTTCATATGCGCTCTAAGATTGCTAGACCGTCCAAACTGTCTGTCGCATATCGAACAAGAATATTCCTTGGTACCAAAGTGCTTTCGTTTATGCAAAGTGATCTGCCATTTAATTCCTGTCGTATACTCGCAGAGATCGCATTGATATTTCACGTTTGGGTGCAAACTTTGCAGATGGAGTCGTAATGCACCTTTTGTGGTACAAATTTTCGGACAATGTTCGCATTTCAGACGATATTTTTCGACATTATGAACTTTCCCCATATGAACTTTGACTAAATAGCTGTTTTCGAATTTCTCACTGCATAAATTACACTCGTGAGTTTTGATTTGTCCGTGAAACCGTTGCTTATGTTTGTCCAATTTGTGGAAGGCTTCGAAAATCTTCCCGCAAAAGGAACATTTGTGTCCAACGTGGCTTAAACTTATGTGTCTTTTTAAGCGAACTTGATCTTTGAAGCTAATTCCGCATATTTGGCATATGAAAGAGTGTGATATGTGTTCCTTATACATGTGTCCGATCATGCAGGAGAAGTTGTCGTAATGTGCATTGCAAAGTCTACAATCCATGATACCTTTATCTAATACAAACGGAAAGAAACATATCCCAACTGTATGATCATATTTTTCTTTATGACGATCTGCAACATGAGTCACTAATTCGTCCAAAGAGCTCAAATTGTCCGTGCAAAGTTTGCAAGACAGCCCGGCAATATCAACCTTAACCGGGACATCTTTAGTAATAACAGTTTTCTTTATAAAAGCGTCAATATCAACATTATCATGCTTCCTTGTATGACTTCTTACAGCATCACAATCTTTTAACAATTTAGCGCAGTAGAAACATCTGAACCCTGCCGTGTTCCAACTAAATGGAGTAACGTTGCCGTAGAGAAGGATTGTGGATATATTCATCCTGACTGCAGCGAGGCGATCTAGGTAGTTACTGTTGTTCTTCTGATCTGTAATAGACGAGTTTAAAGCTTTAGGTTTTTACCGCGAGGTTTTACAGTTGCCTGAGAGAGAGTTAGTGTACAATTTGCAATATACGTGAGCTAACGTATACGTGAGTCAAGAATTTTACCCAAATTTTTAATACAGAGAAAGAACTTTTTTGCACCTTTTCAGAGTAGGGAATTATTCTTCAGACAACGATTGATATCCCCATATTAGTATGCCACGTTGATTTAGAGAGCCGTCGCTAATATTGTAGGTGGACCAACAGATGGCTAAAAAGTTACTAAGAATATTTTTTTTAATAAATTTTAACGTTTTTTATTGAAATAAACTTGATTTGTTTCTCAGTTTCGGCACTATTTTAGTTTTTATACTATTTTTTTATTTTTTATGGCAACCCTTTAATTAAAACACAGCATTGAAAAGAGTATAAAATTCCGCTTCCATTAACATACGACACTCAAAACAAAAAACCCAAATAATACAATTTTCCCCCAAAACACTAAATTACCCGTGTTCTCTAGACTTTGTTGATGTGTGTATATAATATTATCTATCCATTTTGCAATAAAGTCATTCAGCCTATCTAGATATTTCTACAATTAAGTCTTCTTTTAAATTGTATGACCTAAATCCGTCATTAAGTAGCGTAAGTGTAAGAAGTAAGTGTTTCCAATGTAAGTATTAAAAAATCCTATGTCCAAATGATTCGACGGTTCAATAAATTTTTTCTCCAATCGATTCGATTGATAGGTTTTTTATTAACCTATCGACCCACTGCTGGGCAAAGGCCTCCCTAACATCTTTCCAAGGATTTCGGTCCTAGGCTAGGCTGTGTCAAATGGATCAATATCGTCACGCCCGCCCCATCGGCAATAAATCAATCTAACGATTCATAGGTCCATAAGAAGAAAAAAAATTGTGTGATTATATACATATTTTATTAAATCTTAAACACAAAGGATAAATGTTGTCAACTACTGAATTAATAAAGATGTTAATGCGATGGGTGCATCTATTTTGGAGGGAAGACCAGAACATTCGGTCACAGCGTTAGACCCAGGGACCGAAATGGTATCTCAATAAGCGGTTTTGATCGGTATTTTTAAGTGATACTCGAACGCTTACTTTGCATTTAAGTACCACAAATAATGATATCTATAAATTGCGGTACCACTAGTTTCGGGTACCCAAAATCGTAAGCGGATACCCGAATATTAAACCCTAAAAGTGTCTTCTTGCGCGTTGCCAATTCTACGCGAAAATCCTTTCTCTCTTTTACATATGTCATTAGAAAGGGTTAAACGTAATCTCTGCCGTGCACGTGTATGTTTGTTTATTAATTGTCAATTTCATAGTCTAGGTCGTTTTTAACCGACTTCAAAAAAGGAGGAGGTTCTCAATTCGTCTGTATGTTTTTTTTTTTTTTGTGTGTTTGTTACGCGATCATTCGAAGACGGCTTAACCGATTGAGATAATTCTTTTTGTGTTCGAAAAGTGATACCTCAGGGGTGGTCCCATAAAAATTTGGTGAGGATCTGATGAGAATCTTCGGAGTGATGAACAGAATTGCACCTCGAGAGTGCAGCAAATTGCTCAGTTTTCGATTTCCACCAGTAGATTTGGCCCATAAACGAATAGTTACCGATAAATAGAATATCTGAAACCACCTTCTCATCAGAAAACTCTTCAATCACTTACGATTACAGGTTACAATTTGAAGATTTTAGTCGAATTTAGTCGCCGGACTGGGTTTGAATGAATGTTGATAGAGAACCCTATCTTAAATGAAGTTCTGATGAGGATCTTCGAAGTGATGAACAAAATTGCACCTCGAGAGTGCAGCAAATTGCTCAGTTTTCGATTTCCACCAGTAGATTTGGCCCATAAACGAATAGTTACCGATAAATAGAATATCTGAAACCACCTTCTCATCAGAAAACTCTTCAATCACTTACGATTACAGGTTACAATTTGAAGATTTTAGTCGAATTTAGTCGCCGGACTGGGTTTGAATGAATGTTGATAGAGAACCCTATCTTAAATGAAGTTCTGATGAGGATCTTCGAAGTGATGAACAAAATTGCACCTCGAGAGTGCAGCAAATTGCTCAGTTTTCGATTTCCACCAGTAGATTTGGCCCATAAACGAATAGTTACCGATAAATAGAATATCTGAAACCACCTTCTCATCAGAAAACTCTTCAATCACTTACGATTACAGGTTACAATTTGAAGATTTTAGTCGAATTTAGTCGCCGGACTGGGTTTGAATGAATGTTGATAGAGAACCCTATCTTAAATGAAGTTCTGATGAGGATCTTCGAAGTGATGAACAAAATTGCACCTCGAGAGTGCAGCAAATTGCTCAGTTTTCGATTTCCACCAGTAGATTTGGCCCATAAACGAATAGTTACCGATAAATAGAATATCTGAAACCACCTTCTCATCAGAAAACTCTTCAATCACTTACGATTACAGGTTACAATTTGAAGATTTTAGTCGAATTTAGTCGCCGGACTGGGTTTGAATGAATGTTGATAGAGAACCCTATCTTAAATGAAGTTCTGATGAGGATCTTCGAAGTGATGAACAAAATTGCACCTCGAGAGTGCAGCAAATTGCTCAGTTTTCGATTTCCACCAGTAGATTTGGCCCATAAACGAATAGTTACCGATAAATAGAATATCTGAAACCACCTTCTCATCAGAAAACTCTTCAATCACTTACGATTACAGGTTACAATTTGAAGATTTTAGTCGAATTTAGTCGCCGGACTGGGTTTGAATGAATGTTGATAGAGAACCCTATCTTAAATGAAGTTCTGATGAGGATCTTCGAAGTGATGAACAAAATTGCACCTCGAGAGTGCAGCAAATTGCTCATTTTTCGATTTCCACCAGTAGAATTGGCCCATAAAGGAATAGTTACCGATATATGGAATATCTGAAACCACCTTCTCATCAGAAAACTCTTCAATCGGTTACGATTACAGGTTACAGTTTGAATAAAATATTCGCTTTTGCCTCGCCGGACTGGGTTTGAATGAATTTTGATAGAAAACCCTATCCTAAATGAAGATCTGATGAGGATCTTCGGAGTGATGAACAGATCTGCACAGCGAGATTCAACAAATTGCTCAGGTTTCCATTTCCACTAATAGAAGTGGCCCATACACAAAAAGGATGAATGGAGCATCCGAAAACACCTTCTTATCACCAAACTCTTCAATGGGTTACGATTAGGTACAGGTTGCAATTTGAAGAAACAGTCGCTTTGAGTAGAATTTTCAGTGACAGTGGCACTAAAAATGGTTAAATAAAAAATAAATAAAAATTTAAAAAACCGACTTCAAAAAAACCTGAAAAGAAAAACTAACAAAACCTGAAAAAAAAAACAAAAAGTGAAAAATAATCCATTTCGGGTCACTAAGACAGCAGATAACTTAAACATAAGTACTTACTTGGAAGTCGGACTGTTTTCTTTATACCTCTCAACATTCAATCTAACCCAGTCAGACTTCCAAGTAAGTACTTATGTTTAAGTTATCTGCTGTCTTAGTGACCCGAAATGGATTATTTTTCACTTTTTGGTTTTTTTTTTCAGGTTTTGTTAGTTTTTCTTTTCAGGTTTTTTTGAAGTCGGTTTTTTAAATTTTTATTTATTTTTTTAATACAGAAATTTTAAAAATAACTATTCAGAATAATGTTTTCATCATTAAAAATTCAACTTTAAGAAACGGTAAACTATTTCTTTGTTTCTGAGAAAACTGTCAATCCTAGCAGCACCACTTTGGAATCAAATTGAAGGTGATTTTAGTATCTACAAATGTATATCTAATAGTTTTTCCTATAGGACTATTACTTCTCCTATAGGACTAGTTTTCTCAGAAACAAAGAAATAGTTTACGGTTTCTTAAAGTTGAATTTTGTTTAATGATGAAAACATTATTCTGAATAGTTATTTTTAAAATTTCTGTATTAAAAACGACCTAGACTATGAAATTGACAATTAACTTCTCAACTGGCCTACAAACCCCCGAGCGATTTTCTTTTCGGAGCAGAAAGTAGCCGTTGACTGGCCAAGTCGAAAAAAAATGGCCGCTTGAAGGGGGCAGACCCGTTTATGCATATAAATTAATTTTGGTTTGACTAATTCATAATATTGATACCTTTCTGCATTCAGAATGAAATTTCCTATTTAGATGACATAGTTTAAATATTAGTACTTGAACAAATAATGTGAGTAATTGCAGAGTGAAGTGCAAATTTGCAAAATGCACTTGCAAAAAAATTGCAAAAAAAAATCCTAAAGAAACTAATATCTCCTGCGAAATTTATGAGTTAATAATACAAAGTGAGGTGATCTAGTTACCCAGGCGTTGTTTTATCACAAAACACAACACATAAAACAAATGAAAACAATATTAATTAAGTCGAAACGCGCACTGTCCAAAACAAAAACAAACAAACATGGCCGTCAGAGGCAATTGATCGAAGTGACATTGACATTGAACGATTATAACCTTACCAAATTAAGTAGTATGGTTTTATATGCAACTCATGTACATCCCAGAATAGGTTGGCTATACTTGACCTTGACATACATTCATTCATTAGACGTAAACATCAAAATACGCCCGAAACCCCCGAGCGGTTTTGGCCAGTGTAGCGTTTCGGCCGAAAAACCGCTCGGGGGTTTGTAGGCCAGTTGAGAAGTTAATAAACAAACATATAAAACAAACATACCTGGAAAACGCTTTCAAGGGGTAGTTTTTCCTAAAAAACTAAAACACGTGCCAGAATAACGTAGCACCATAGGAGAAGCCCAGGGTTTTCAAGGATGACAACTCAGGAATAGACTACTCTCGGAGGGTCTAATAACATATTAAAAATATATATTTTTTTTTTTATGTATAGCGTTTTTGTGTCCATTTTTACTGACCGAATTGAAAGAAAAGTAAGCATATTTCGAAAATTATAAGTCCTATCAACATACTTCCAAGACAATTATTATAGAGAATTTAATGAAGAACAAATTGGTCATTGACAGTTTTGATGTGGCTTTAATCGTTTTTATAATAAAATCAAAAAACTCATTAGGGTTGATACAAAACAGGGTCGAGGGGGCGTTAAAATCACTTACAGCTTCTAAACTATAAGTCCGATCTACATACTTCCAAGGAGATTGTTGTAGTGAGTTTAATGAGGATCATATTGCTCATTGACAGTTTGGTTGTAGTTTGAACCGTTTTCATACAAAATGCAAAAAACTCTAATTTGGCACAAAAAGGGGGGGAAAAGGGGGGAAACAATAATTTCTCGACGTGCTTCCATATCGAAATTGAAGCACATATATGACAGCTACGTTCATGCCAAGTTTCATGCTTTCTTTACGATGGGACCATAAAACTGATTTTTGTTAGGACTGGAAGCTGCACTAGATGTAAATTGCTAGATTCAGTCGAACGAAAAAGCGACGTTGCCATTTTTACAAACATCTCAAAAATACTGTTCATGAACGGTTCATAAACCATTTATTTTTAGATACCAAAATTTTGCGATATCATTATTTTTGGGTACCGTAATTCTATTTTAAATTAAGATATCTTTGCATAAGGGTATCTGAATTTCAAGTATCCTAAAATATCGGTTTTTCGGTCCCTGGTTAGACCAAAAAAGAAACTGAACAATTGCAGTAGTTCGGCCAAGCAAACTTCTACGACAAAAAGTTGCAACAGTCCGCTAACCAAACTACTGGGCCAAAACCAAAAAAGATGTTAATGATCCTATACAAGTTTACATTACTATTATTTGTTATTATTTATATATCCTACTAACATTATAAAAGCGATAAAAATAAGATATACTTTAACGGATGCCTACGTCATACAAAGAACCTTCCAAGTTTCCGGTCTCTACGACCAGCGAGCGGTTAAGGCTGTGCGTTGATCCGTCAGTCAGTCATTCAGGCAAAGCATTTCATATGTATAGATAATTTAGTGATTGTCTGTATGTTGATCCTGATTGATTGAAATGATAATGTAGATAATTGGCGCCCTAGAAAAGCACATAGACCGCAATATTTCCACGGGATAATGAATATACACGGTTAAAGGTCGTAGTCACATATCAATTCGTAAACGTATCAACTCGGGCAGTTCAGTATTCTTTGTATGAAACTCCCTACTGCAACGCACACTAATCGGAATCGTAATCGCCTCGCCTCGGGACAAGCTCACGAACCGCGGTAAGATGCGTGGTCGACTTGCCGTACCCTCGCTTACGTCTCACCGTAAGCTATCTTACGACTCTCCGTACCCTAGCTTGCGTTTCTTCGCCTACACTTCACTTTCGGATACTGACTAACCGCGCGGCGGCACCCCGCCTAGCCGTAGCCGAGTTGATTCGGAGCTGCCGATCGGTTGGCAACGCGCTTACGTTAGGTTAACGGCGAGGCGATACGGTGACGATCCGTTTCCGAGTTGATATAATAATATGTGCTACGACCTTAAAACTGCAAGGCGCAACTAGTGATATAAATAATCAATATTGTATAACTCTAAAAAGGTGTAAACTATAAATTAAATCTACTGAATAAATTGATCAGCTAAAACTTCAGCGCTTGTCAAATCATCTTGTATTATTGTTTCGGCATCTTCAAACTCGTCTTGGATAACTTCCATCTGTATCATTTCATTTTCACCGATCTCAGCTAATATGTTATACCCTGGTTCGTATTCTGGATGTCGGTTCTTGATATGCATTTTCAATGTCGTCGGATGAGCAAAGGCTCGATCGCAAATATCACATGTGTGGTTTTTCTCCCTTGTATGCATAACGGCATGTGAATTTAGGTTACATTTTTTGGAGAATTTCTTCCCGCAAACTGAGCAAACGAATTTCTTCTCCCCGTTATGTTTGACCATGTGGAGTTTTACGTCGTAGGGACCGAAAAATTTGTCCCCACAGACTTCGCACTCGACGTTTTTCTCTCTTAAGTGGACGCGTCTCATATGCCGGGACATTATGCTTTCTTGCGGGTAAACTTTGAAGCAATACGGGCATTTGATTTTTAGCTCTTCAACCCCATGTATATTGGCTAAATGTAGCTTCTTTTGGTACGGACTTTTAAACGTTTCTGGGCAGTGCGGACATGTGCACAAATTAACCAAATGTACATTCTTTTCGTGGAGAATTTTCTTTGAAAGAGTTTCAAGGTTTATTCCGCAGTATTCACAGACGTAACCCCCTTCTCTGTGATAATATCTGTAGTGCATTTTCAAATGGTTCTCACCCTGAAAGCTAGTCCCACATACATCGCATATATAATGATGTGAAAGATGATGTTTATTCGCATGACGAAGCAAATACTCAAAGAATGCAAACTTCAAATTACAAATTGGACAAGTCGGTTGATCTTTGTCTAAAATGAATGGTAAAACACAATTTGGCGCAGTGACATCATACTCAGCATCGTGAGCGATAATAATATGATGTATTAATTCCTCTAACGTATTAATTGGCTCAGCACATAGCTTACATCTAATATCTTTAACATCTATTTTGACAGCCGCGTCTTTATTTCTATTTTTCTTCGTCTTATCGTATATGGCCAGTCCTAAATTAACATGCTGATGTTCCATTGCAGTGTGTTCTCTTAAATCAACAGTATCTTTCATAGTTGCTAAGCAAAAGAAGCATTTGTACTTATGCTTGTGCCACAAGAACGGTGTAACATTACTATATAGAAGTATGTATTCGATATTCCTCCGTTTTATTGTCAGCTTACGTTCGTGTTCCAATTTCTTTAAATTTTCCTCCATTGTGTATTTGGAACCTGAAAATAAATTTTCCACTATTTATTAACCCCCTTATTCATAATCTTCGATAAAATAAATCACTCCCACTCCTTAGTTTTATTTTCAAATACAATTCGACAAAATACTTTCGTTTTTGTGCTCGTTCCGTATGTATAAGTAGGTATAGGTAGGTTTTCTTAAATATTTGGCTGTAGAAATATTTTATACTCGTAGTAATGATTCCGTGTAGCCACGTTTTTCAACATTCTATGTCTGTTTTTATGTCTATGTGTGCATAATATGCTATATCACTTCACTACATAGTATAAAACAAAGTCGCTTTGTCTGTCCCTATTTCCCTTTGACTGCTTAAATCTTTAAAACTACGCAACGGATTTTGATGGGGTTTTTTAATAGATAGAGTGATTCAAGAGGAAGGTTTATATGTATAATACATGCATAATATAGCCGTGTGAAGCCGGGGGGTCGCTAGTATTAAATATATTATATTTATTTTGTCAATGTTTTCCGTGTCACACTCAAGTTAGAAATATGATAGGTAAATTGAATTAAACAATTTTTATCAATAATTTCCGTATAAGTATTCCAATTAAAACGCAAGAAAAAGATATTATAATAGATAAAATACATCAATAACCAATATATTTCTCTTCTGATTGCAGAAGAATGAAATTAACAGAAAAAAAACATTCTATTTGTCAAGACAAATTAAATAAGACATAGGTATTGCAGAAAACAATAAAAACATATTGACAAAAAATAGCTCAGTACCTACTTTTAAATGGCTTCATGAAAAATAGCTAAGGGAACGTTTAGCTTTCAGGTGAAATTTAAGCCTTCAAATAAGTTGATTCGTTTTGGAGCGATCTATGTACAGTCGAAGATTAAAATGGAGTATCTTAAAAGTAGAACATAATCCATACTTATCACTACATAGTATAAAACAAAGTGGCTTTTTCTGTCCATATATCCCTTTGTACGCTTAAATCTTTAAAACTACGCAACGGATTTTGATGCGGTGTTTTAATAGATAAAGTGATTCAAGAGGAAGGTTTATATGTATAATACATGCATAATATAGCCGTGCGAAGCCGAGGCGGGTCGCTAGTAATATTATAAAGCTGAAGAGTTTGTTTGGTTGAACGCGTTAATCTCAGGAATAACTGGTTCGAAATGAAAAATTATTTATTGTGTTGGATAGTCCATTTATCAAATATATATACTTTTTATTTTGATATTCGGAACTTACGCGGGTGAAACAGCGGGGCGGAGCTACTTTACAAATATTTCTTATGAGTATCCATGTGCGAGCGAAGATTCTTCAATCTAAGAAATGCCTTTCCGCATTGCTCACATTTGAACTTTCTCTCCCCATCGTGTTTCACCATATGATTTCTCAGCATAAAGTTATCAAAGAATTTCATATTGCATAGAGTACAAGGAACAGTCTTCTCCTTCAAATGTGTTCGTCTGACGTGGTTCTTCATGAAGGAATGCTTTGTAAATACGCGATCACAGTATTCGCACTTAACGCCATCGTTATGCACTTGAATTGAATGCTTTTGTTTCTGATAATGTGAGTAAAACAACTCTGGGCAATGTGTACATTTGATATACTTCACTTTGTGATGATTCCCCATATGACGGATAAGGGACTCGTTATTTTTTAACTTCACACCGCAGGTTGAACATTCGCAGAAACCTGTATGGTTCGCTGTGATATGGACTCTAAGGAATTGCGTGTTTTTAAAACCACGGCCACAGTAATCGCAGATAACTGATAAATTACTGTGAGATAATGTTATATGGCGGAGTAGAGAACAAAAGTAATTAAAGATCTTAGGGCACTCCGGACAGGAAATACTATCTTTCATAATTCTGTACGGTTCAAAGCATTCTTTCAAGTCTATCGTTTTGTCGTATTCCGCGTCATGTTTTATTATTGCGTGATCGACGAAATCTGACAAATCTTTCATCTGTTCATTGCAGATTTTGCAGGAAAGGAAAGCTATATTGACTCTGCACGAAGTTCTAGTCCCTTTCCGAGCTCGAATACAACTCATATCAATATCACAAGTTGTATGCGTAGACTGTGTATGAAGGGTTAGATCTTCGAAATTAATAAACGTTGTGGGACAGTAGAAACAGCTGTATTTTGCTTTAAATTTAAATGGAATAGCCGTCGACATGTTCAACACGCACTGTATATTCAATCTTAGGCTTGTCAAATACGATTTATTCCGTTTCTGAGGTAATATCACTTCTTCCTTCACCAGTTTCTTCTTTACGATATTCTTGTCACATCTCATTACGTGAATCTTAAGACCGGTTAAGGAGTGAAATTTCTTCTGGCAGAAATAGCAGTCTTTAAATCCGCCAGTAGCATGAGCCGTTTGCATATGCCTATGTAGGAAGCTCCAGGTTTTTTGGTGTTCACCACAGATGGGACAACCAATCAGATGATCTGATACGCGATGTTTTAATAGCAACAGACTTGCAGGGAACGTTTCGCCGCAAACTTTACAGGTGTAACCATCCTGATTTTGGCAGATCCTCAAATGGTTTTTAATGTATGATTTCTTGAAGAATTTCCGTCCGCAGAAGTGACAATGGTATCTCTCGCTATGGTGCTCATTGCAATGAAGTACCAGCGCTTTGAAACTGCTCAATTCCAACTCGCATATAGTGCAGCGATTGTCAATAAGCCTGTACGAACGAAACGTCATATCCAAAGACTTATCATACTTTAAACGATGCTCATAGATCAGATGGTCTACAATAACTTCAAGACTTTTAAATTCTCTATTACACTTCTTACAGGTAATGTTAGAAATATCAATTTTAACGTCATTGTAAGCTCCTTTTATGTTTTTCAAAGCGTAACATGTTATCGAGCAACTTCCGTGGGCCACAGTATGTTCTTTTAGTTGCAAGTATTCGTTGAATACGTCTCCGCAGTAGAAACATATATATTTCGCTCGCCATTTGAATGGGATTATTGTTGTATTATTGAAGAGTGTTTGTAAGCTTATCCGCCGTTGCTGTGACGCGTTTAGGACCGAAGCGTCATCTGGAACCAAATTATTTTGCGATTTACTATTGCATCCTTGATATTTCTTCACTATCTAGTTAGAAAGTATTTTGAGGTGACCAGTCTAAACCCATCACTACTGCGTGTATCCCATCCCTAATAGAGTAGAATGTCTATGCTAAGATTCCGTTTCCTGTACATTTGTCTCTGATCAATGGAAGCCTCGTGCTCGTGTGATATGTTGTCAAGTTTATTTTATAATTAAACTAGCGACCCGCTCCGGCTTCGCACGGCTATATTATGCATGTATTATACATTATAAACCTTCCTCTTGAATCACTCTATCTATTTTAAAAAAACCGCATCAAAATCCGTTGCTTAGTTTTAAAGATCTAAGCATAAATAGGGACAGATAGCGGAAAGTGACTTTGTTTTATACTATGTTGCGTAGACTGGCTGGGACTACTTGTTTTAAACATATTTGTTTAAATATGTATGTATTTATATATGTATGTAAGTTGCGTTATTTCTTCTTTAAATTATATATTTATAATTCAATGACTACTTTTCTCTTTGAAACTATTTGTACACTTTTTAATTACCTTCCGCTATATTATTTCCTTTCCCTAGAGGTCTGTCGGCAGAAAACTCTTAACAGGGTTAGACTCACCTTAGTCATAAGTTTATAATGTATTTCTTTTTTTTGTTTGTTTCTTGTGTACTGAATATATTAAAACAAATAAATAAATGTTATTATATAAATTACGTTTATTCTCAACCACTGCATTTCATTTATTCTGCAGCCCTCAACTTTAATAAAGTAAGTCATGAAACTAGAATTGCGGTTGCAGAGGTTTTTGTGTTTAACTTTTAGTAGAATCGCTTATTTCTCTTAATACATAAGTTACGTTTCTTGATCAATAGTAGCTTAGCTAATCGCGTTAGCTCCGATCTCGTGTAAATATTGGAATTAAACCTATTCTATCCTACCAAACCTACTAGCCAACCAAACTAGTTGTTTGTTTTTTTATTAATATTGGCTTAGCAAGGGTTCGCCATAACCATAGTAATCTCTGTTGTGTAGCCAATAAATGTTTTTTGTTTTTTTTTCTAAGTATACTTTGAATTTCTATTAAGTTTTCATCCAAATAGGTCGAGTGGCAGGGCTATTGTTTATGGCTATTCCACTCTAAGGACTTAAGTGATATCGCCTAGATCCCTCCAAGCGACACTTTAGTATTTAAGAATCTTAGATCCCAGGTCCTCAATGGCGACTTCATTGAAGTATTTTTTTATTAAGTAAATTTTATTTAAAAAAAAAATAGAAAAAATTCAATTAAAACACTTTAATCATTCAATTCCATATATTAAAATAATACTTACTTATAGAAAGTAGTTACTTATTATAATTATATTGTTCATAGTTTTAAAAATAATTTATTATAATCATCTTTTAACAAAAATTAAGGCAAGAAATAGTTAAAAGTACCTACAGTAATAACGCTTAACTGAGTAGGTTTGTCACTTGCTCATTAATAACAATTAATCTACTCAATTACGCGCTACCACTGTTACAGAAGTGTCATTCTTTATTTTATCTACAACTAGCGACCCGCCCCGGCTTCGCACGGCTATATTATGCATGTATTATACATATAAACCATCCTCAAGAATCAATCTATCTATTTAAAAAAACCACATCAAAATCCGTTGCGTAGTTTTAAAAATCTAAGCATACATAGGGACAAACAGCGGAAAGTGACTTTGTTTTATACTATGTAATGATTTGGCAAAACGCGAAATTGGCAGACTGGGTTTTAGGTATACGGGACTAAAGGGAAATATCTTTATTGGTCTGAATTTTGACAAATTGCGTGTGTCATAACTTTGAAGGAAGAGGTATTATCAGGGTCTTATCTACCAAATATATTAAAGCTGCGGACAGTATCCAGTCTATTTTTAACCGACTGTTTATAACACCCCTCCTCCCGAACTTAGACTTCAAACATAACCAAGGAAATGGGAGAACTATCGACAACTACATTTCATGCCAAGCAGACTGTACGAACGATTCAGCTTCCTAACTATAAACTTTAAAAATTCTAAGTCATTCTTTCCCAAAACTCCTTTATATGCATCTTCATATGCCCTCTCAAATTACGTTTTCTCAAAAATGTTCTCCCGCAGTGATCACAGCTGAAATTTCTTTCGCCTATATGTTTAACCATGTGATGTTTAAGCCCAGTCGCATCGAAAAATCTCTCATTGCAGTGTGTACATTGAACGTTTTTCTCATTTAAATGCGTTCTACGAATATGCTTATCAAGAAACGAATATTTAATAAAAGAAGTACCACAGTGAACGCATTTGTGTCCTCTATCGTGAATCTTTAACAAATGCACATTCATTCTATATTGGGATACAAATTTTTCAGCGCAAACGGGACATTTAAAGACTTTAACGTTATGCGCCTTACCACAGTGTATTTTCAAAGCGTTGTAAGAATGGAAGCTCAAATGACATTGACTGCATTTAACTGTATCTTTCTTGTGGTGATTTGATATATGACAGCGGAGATTCGCGTCTGCTTTAAAAGACTTGCCGCAGAAAGTGCAGACAAATCTGTTACCAGAGTGTTTTATGGTCATATGTTGAAGTAGTTTATTAAAATATCTGAATTCTTCACCGCAAGACGGGCAAGGAAACTTTTCGTGAGCCAATTTAAATGGTTGTAGTAATTCTATGCAATCTCCTATTGAAACTTTATGATTGTTTTTCAAATGCTCTACAATCCCGTTCAAATCAGATTGCTTTTCATAACATAACTTACAGAATAGATCGGATATATCTATTTTAACAACAATGCCATCAAAAACACCTCTTAGTTTCATAGATTTGCAGTTAATATTGCATTCGGGATGCTCTCCTTTTGTGTGTTGAGTTAAATCGCAACAGTTGATGTATTCTTTCGGGCAGTAAAAACATCTAAATCTATTGTGGAAGATTTTAAAAGGCATAGCGGACGTCATGTTTAGAATACTCGTTATATTTCGTCGCGCTTCGTTTAGTTTCGTGTATTTTTCGTCTTCTGTATCTTCAACAGTGATAAGTTCGTTTGCTTCGTCTTGCGTTTTTAAATTCTCACATCTATCAACGTGAAGTAGAAAGGAGTTTTTGGAACGGAATTCTTTGTTACAAAAACCACATGTGGCTGTATCAGTGTTGTGTTTCTTTTTCATGTGGATCAAGCATAGGCGGTGGTTCGGAAATGTCTTCAGACAAATTGTACAAGTTGATACATGAGCTTTACTTTTATGTTTGTATAGCAAATTGTAGGTTGTAAATATCTTGTCACATTTCTTGCACTTATACTCTTTTTTATGAAACATTCGTATGTGAGAAGCTAGATCTAATGTTTTGCTATATTTCTGCGAACAGAATTCGCAAGTTAGATGCTCTGTAGCATGGTTCTTATTCATATGTAAGACTAGACCTCTAAAATTCGTTTTAGTTTCATTGCACTCTAAACATTTAAGATCCTTAAGCATATACGGAACAAGACCAAGCGAAACATCTTTATTGTAAACCAAATTGTGTTTTAAAATCAAATGTTCAATAATTTCGTTAACAGTTTTGAAGTTATCTAAACAAATATTGCATTTAACTTCCGAAATATCAGTTTTGATTTCCAAATCGCAACGTTTTAAGAAGTATAGATCTCTATCATCATTGGAAATAGGTTTGTGGGTTTCTGTGTGATGTTTTAGAGTAGGATAGTCATGTATATCAGTGCCGCAAAAAAAGCAAGAGTATTTCCCGCGAAATTTAAATGGAGTAAGAGTTGTGTTGTTCATGAGGGCTCGGAAATTTATACGCCTCTGTTCAGTGCGATTCACCTCCTTTGCCGTGATGTTAAAATCTGAAACGAAATGAACTTTTATTGGCAAAAGGCGATTCTGTTTCCAAACGTTTGGGTTTTGAGATAACTTTTACTCATATAGCAAAAGTATACAGTTGTTTTCCTCAGACATTTCATGTCGTTTCTTAGCTAACTTATATTCTTCTTCTTCTTCTTCGTATTGATAGCACAGATTAAAGGGGGGGAATTGATAAGGCAGGGTCAGATCCGCCCACTCCAGTGAGCTGCCAGGTCCCTGGCGTTGTTATTAGCTGACATCAGGTCAGCCAATGTACAGTATTGTACAGCTATTAGGATTGGAGGGGCAGGTCAAGAGGTGAACTATAGTTTGCTTGAACTTATTTTGGAGAAAGTAATAAGAATATTTTTATTTTACACTATACAAATACTATAAATTATAATAACAGAAATCTATGAACCAATATTATGAACTTTAAACATGTGCCTCTTTAAATTCTTCTTCCATTGAAATTTCTTTCCACATAGATCGCAAACGTGGTTTCGTTCCCTCAAATGCTTAACCATATGAACATTAAGACGCGACTTATCAAATAACTCCGCATCACAGATTGGACAACGCACTGATTTCTCTTGCAGATGTATTTTTCGCTTATGAACATCCAAATTTGAAGCACTGACAAAGACTTTTGGACAATCTGTACAAGGGAACGAATAAAGACTAACATTATGAACTGAAACTAAATGTTTCTTGCGTTTGTAGTGTGATTTAAACTCCGCATCACATTCCTGACATTTCAATTTATTTTTCCCGTGAACTTGGGCCATATGCTCTTTCAAGTGCGTTTGACTTGAGCATTTTTTCCCGCACTCTTTGCAAGGAAACCCAGGACCATGAGCTAACGCCAAATGATGACTATAACCGGCCTGATATCTGAATGCTTTCCCACATTTATAGCATACAAATTTCTTATTCTCGTGTACTTCTATCATATGTGATACTAATTTATTGAAAAAGTCGAATTTCTGCCCGCAGATGACGCAGCATAAATTATCGTTATATAATTTGAATTCTTGTAGAATTGAGGGTAGGTTTTTATCGTATACTACGCCATGATCGGTAATAAGATGGTCTATTATCGTATTTAGATTTTCGAAAGGCATTTGACAGACTTTACACCTTAGATTAGCATTATCTACTTTGACGACGCAGTCTCTGTGTAATTTCTTCATGTATGTACCATTTGAATAACAATTTTCTTCGCTATGCCGTCTTGTGTAATGATTCTGCAATTCAGTACATTTCCGAAAGGTGTCCTTACAGAAAAAACATTGGAAACTACCTCTTGAGAAAAGAAAAGGTACAGCTGTACAACTGTTTAAAAGATTTGATATATTTGTTCGTATTTTAGGCATTTTATTGGCTTTGGTTTTTTGATCTTTTCGCTCGACGGTATCAGTCTCGATTTTTATATTAATGTCTAAGCTATCGGCAGCTGTTGGTAGTACTGGCTTTGCGAGTTTTCTTCGATTCGTCTGGCTCCCGGACTCAGGAAGTCCTGAAACGAGACGAACCTTCTGTATCTTTGAATGGAATAAGAGAAATTGACCCTGTAGCTCCGTATTTTGTTTACTTTGAATAAACTTTAAGTTACAGCCTAAAATATTGAAAATTCAGTACCTATACTAGAACAAAAGACATTTAGTGCCTAGACGCCATCGATTCCTACTTCCTTATACTCTCAAATGATTCGACAGACATCGATGAAATTTAGTACAGATACTTGTTTTCACTCGACACTTCATCCGCGTAGGGGTTGAATTTTAGAAAATCTTTTCTAAAATCTAGATAGCTATCATGACGTAGGTATCCGTGTGCCAAATTTTAGCCAGATTCATCTATTGCTTGAATCTGTGTGTTTATATATGAGATAGTCAGGATTTTGAATTTTATATGTAACAGTATAGTATGAAGAAGTACCTCCATATGCGAATTTTTATGGTGGTTAATTGCAAAGCTCTGCTAATCTTATACTAATATTATAAAGCTGAAGAGTTTGTTTGTTTGTTTGAACGCGCTAATCTCAGGAACTACTGGTTCGAATTAAGAAAGTCATTTTGTGTTGGACAGTCCATTTATGGAGGAAGGCTATAGGCTATTCTTATTTTGATCGTCTCACGGGATCGGGAGTTACGCGGGTGAAACTGTGGGGCGGAGCTAGTCTACTAATATTAAAAAGAGGAAAGTTTTTTGTTTGTAACGCATAGGCTTCGAAATTACTGGACCGTTTTTAATGCAACATGGAAACATGGTATGAGGATACATTGATTCATTGAGAATAACATAGGCTACGATTCAATTTATTTTCTTATGTAGTTTAATTTTAATTGGCACACATCCAAACTTAGTTTATAGGACGCTTCTATGTAATTTCATGCAAATTAATTCCAAATGAATAAAGAGGTTTGAGTTTTAACCTTGCCAATAATGTTTATTTTACGAAATAATTAAAACGACGGGTACTTCGGAAATTAAAGTTCATTTATATGATCATAAATTAAGTATGCGATACACGAATAAATTACCAATTACTTATACTAGATAAAAATACTTAATACTAAATACAATATGAGATCGATTGTTTTACAATAGTTTAGATACATTAAGTTGAAGAATTTATATGTTTTATGTTTAGGAGATAAACAAATAAATAAATATTGCAGGACATTCCACACATCGCCATCTAGCCCCAAGCTAAGTAACTAGACTTATGTTATGGGTGCTAGACAACGGATATACTAGGTACTTTTATAAGTACTTTTATTTCTAAATATACTAGCTGCCCTACGCGGTTTCACCCGCGTAACTCCCGATCCCGTGGGAATATCGGGATGTAAGCTATCCTATCTCTCAAGTTGGATCGAACTGCACATGGTGTGCGAATTTTATTATAATCGGTTAAGTGGTTTAGGAGTCCATTGAGGACAAACATTGTGACACGAGATTTATATATATTAAGACTAGCGACCTGCCCCGGCTTCGCACAGCTATATTATGCATGTATTATACATATAAACCTTTATCTTGAATCACTCTATCTATTAAAAAAAACCTTTGCCATCATTATTTTCATCGTACCCAATTTTTTCGAAGGTGATTTGGTATACCTGATGGACTGTCTAACGCTAACTAGTTTTTATAACGCAGCGTCGAGCTGGCAGTCAATTCCGGAACTGATGGATGTGAAAATTTCAACTGTCTAGTTATCACGGTGCATGAGATACAGCCTGGTGACAGACAGACAGTCGAGCCTTAGAGCCAGTTCAGACACGGCGGAATCCGCGCGGAAGCAAACCGCGCGTTTCCAATCCGCGATGCGTGGTCTGCGCGGTGTAGTGTGAACGATCTAGAACTTTTCCAATATAATATGATCCGGTTTCCGCCGTGTCTGAACTGGCTCTTAGTAAAAGGGTCCCGATAGATTATTTACATATGAATAGCCTCCAACTGCTTATGATTCCTCACAATATGAGTCCTTAAACTCTTCCTCCAGAAAAATCTCTCTCCACATACTTCGCAGTGGAAGTTTTTCTCTCCACTATGTCTTACCAAATGCCGCCTTAATAGAATATTGTTGAAAAACTTCATATTACAAATGGAACACTCCACGTTTTTCTCTTTAAGATGAGTCCGTCTGATATGGTCCCTCATGAAGGAATTTCTCGTAAATAGCTTCCCACAATATGAGCATTTGTGGCCCGAATCGTGAGCTTCTATCAAATGTTTCTGCCTTAAATACTGAGTTGCGAAGCTTTCGGGGCATTTCGGACATTTAGCTGCTTTTACACCGTGAGCTTTAGCCATATGCATGTATAGACGTGATGGTATATTGCACTCGGCATCGCAAATATTGCATTTGAATCTACCGTCTCTATGGTGTCGCCAGATGTGTACGCGCAAGTTCTGGTCTCTACGGAACGTTTCCCCGCAGTAAACACAAATGATATTGTTATCTGTGTGCTTTTTATTTACATGTTTTAATAAAGTACCGAAGAAACGAAAGATTTCTTCCGGACAGTTCGGGCAAGTCATATGGTCTTTGATAAGACGGTAAGGCTGAAGACAAGTTGTAATGTTCTTATCGTAATTGGCGTCATGTTTCGCGATCAAATGATCAAGCAGACTGTCCAAATCTGGTAAGGATTCAAAGCAGACTTTACAGGCTAGTGTTGAAATGTCTATTTTGACGCACGCGACTGATTCCTTACATTTCCTTATGCAATCATCTTTAACATCGCAAACTGGATGTTCTAATACCGTATGTTCCCGCATCAAATCCGAATCTTGGAAATCTTTCGAACAATAGAAGCAGTTAAACTTATTCTTGTAAAAATTAAAAGGTATAGCCGTAGACATATTAATCACTGTCACTATATTCTCTCTAATTTGTTTCACTGTTGGGCGTTTCGTTAAATCGTAGTTCTGATCCAAATCCATAGTTAGATCTTCTTTTTTGATGATGTATTCGTACTCTCCTTTACATTTTCGAAGATGCATTCTTAAGCCCTGTTTTGTGTGGAATTCTTTAGCACAGTTATCGCATTGAAGACAACCGTCATCGGGATGTTCGAGTTCCATATGCTTTTGCTTCAAAGCTGCAGATGGTAATCTCAACTGACAGATGCTACAACTCGCGACATGCCTATTGCTTCTATGTTTTCTTAATATATTTAGGGAATTAAAGCTTTGGGGACAATATTCGCACTGATACCCTCCTTCTCTATGATAATTCTTGATATGGGAGAACAGGTCTCTCTTTTTATTAAACTTCTGCTCACATTTGTCGCAAATCAAACAGTTTTTAGGATGATTTATATTGACGTGTGAGACTAAATAGCCGAAATAAGTGAATTTCTCATTGCAAACTATGCAATTAAGATCAGCAAGTCTGTATTCCTCTGTAGCCATATCTACATCGATATCATACTCCAACTTATGAACCAAAACAAGATGACTAACAACATCATCTACAGAATCAAAATTCTGACAACAAACTTCACAGTTTATATTAGAAATATCAATTTTTATCTCCATATTCTGTCCCCCTTTTAAAACTTTTAACGAATAGTCATTAATCGAGCATTTTCCATGCGTTTTCGTATGTTTTATCAATTCTGTGTATTCCGAAACGTGTTTACTACAATAGAAACATATATATTTTCCTCTCCATTTAAATGGGATTACAGTTGTGTTGTTAAATAATATTTGGAGATTGTTGCGCCTGCGCATTGAGGAGGTTTCGCAGCGTTTTAGTTTCTTCCCTTTAATACCTGTAAAGAAAATTTTTCACTTTAAATGTACCCAAGTTTATGTAATAGTTACTACTGTCTACTATAAAATAAAAATAATTTCAAAACAAAAGGGTACATTTAAAGTTGGGAACTAAATTCTTAACAAATATATACAAAGTCAAAGTTAAAAAAAATATTAATCTTGATGCTTAATACATTTGTACAAAGATCACATAGTATCGTCTTAAAAACGAAGTTAGGATGTGTGCCTTCGGAACGCGCCTAACAATGAGAAGGCACAAGAAACTCATGGGGTTTCTTTCATGTGATCACGCTCACAAAGGTCAATATTACAAATATTTAAAAGTGTTATTTGAAATGGAGCAACTAAAGTCACGTCCATGTGTTCTTATCATTAAGGTAAGACGAAGTATCATAGCACGCCTTACAGCACAATTTATGATTTATAAAAGTTTTGAACCTGTTAATGGACATGTCATATACATCTTTAGGTAATTTATTATAATAGAGCTTCTTAAAATGAATAGTTTAAGACCTCATAATTTTTAACGAGATTAACTCTAGAATTCCCAACATTGACATCGTCAATGGCTTGTTATAAAAGTAAAGGGCTGAAATGCCTTGGCTAGCCCAAGTCTTCAACATAATTTAGTTCCTAAGTTTAACCTTTGAGAAATTTGTATTTAAACAAGAGATTGGACCCCTAAACCTCGTAGGTAGGTATAAATGTTAAGGTAAAGTTGTGAATACCTATTTTAGTGGTAAACGCATTTGAACATAATTTCAGCAAATAAATACAATAAATAAATAAATCAATCGTGGCATATCTTTCTTCCTAATCTTCTATTCTAATATATAATTACGTGTCACGTTGTTTGTGCCCGATGGACTCCTAAAGTACTTAACCGATTTTAATCAAATTTGCACACCGTGTGCAGTTTGATCCAACTTGAAAGATAGGATAGCTTATTTCTTAGTTTATCCCGATATTCCCACGGGATCGGGAGTTACGCGGGTGAAACCGCGGAGCGCAGCTAGTAAAATTATAAGTTTGCGAGTGTACGAGGGCCCTACTACTCATACACTTGGTGGCTTTGTTCTGAATGTTTTATCGTGCTGTTGATGGGCTGATGAAAACTTCACTGAATATATTTTATACTTTATTGACTGATTATCTATTTTACAATGAGTACACTGAGAATATCCAATTTATAATACCGTACACTGATAGTATCCACACCATAATTAATATTATTTGACCGTAATAAGAAAAAAACAGTAATGGCCGAACCAAACAATTTTCTGAATCTAGTTAAACAAGAACACGCTAGGTGGCGCCAGAATCTTTCCTATTGCTATGTTGCTAGTAAAATAAAAATAAACCGTACCAAATATGAACTATGTTAATTTGCGTTAACAGCGAGTGTGATTCTATGTTTGTTGGTAACGAACTTTATGCATGAAATATTGAACCGATTGTGATAAAACTTGGTATGCTGATAGTTGAAAATCTCTAATAACACATTGGTTACTTTATATCTCGCCTTAAGGGGCTAACGCTAAGCGCAGCTAGATTACAAATAAAATACATTTTTCAAAAAATTATACTGTTTATATTTCATCAAGACTAAAAAATAGAGGATTAAAAAGGACAATAGTATACATTATGCCGAATTTTTTGCTACAATTTTTGGAAATCCTTTTTTAGAAAAAAAAACAAGGTCAGAGAGCTGAGAATCAAGAAGGTGAACAAGAAAATCAGCTGATAATGGAAATAAAGACCCTTAATGATTTTAATAGTAATCAAAACTCAATAAACGAATAGAACCCCAAAGTCAATGACCACTAACTCCAAAGAACAGCTGATTTCAAGTAAAAATATGACCTCGAAATTTTCTACAAAACCAAGGTTATAATTTTCAAAAGTCGTAGAACAAAACCTATACGTCTAGAACAACATTATTTGCAATTTATCTTTTTAAACAGAATATTATAAAGATTAAAGATTTTATTGTTTGTTTGAATTGAATAGGCTCCGAAAGTACTGGACCGATTTAGATGAAACTTGGTATGAGGATACATTGATTCATTGGAAGTGGCACAGGCTACTTTTTATCCCGATATTCCCGTCGGATCAGAAATTACGGGGGTGAAACCGCGACGTGATGCTAGTTGTAAAGATATTTTGAGAAATGACTTATTTTGCAGTAAATATTTTGTATTTTAAGTTGATTGGGTGCGTTCACATATATGCTCAACCAAATCCTGCTTCTTCGAGTATGCTGTGTTACAAACATCGCAGCTAAAACTCCCCGTCTCACCATCGTGTTTAGCAATATGCGCCATAAATCTACTTTTAACAAAAAATTTACGCCCGCAATGTAAGCAAGTGTGATTTGCTATTCGCTCGTGGACTTCCCGTGTATGCGTCTTTAATCTACTCATTTGATGGAAAATCTTAGCACATATACTACATGTATATTCTTTTATTGGTATGTTATGAACAGAATGGTGGTGTATTTTCCTTGATTTATAACTCGTAAAAGTCTGGTTACAGTAATTACAAGTAAACGATTTAATTTGATTATGGACTTGTTTCTCGTGTTTCGCTCGCGATATTTTAGAATTAAAATTTTCAGAGCAATTAGAGCAGTTGAATTTAAAACCGTGTTGTAATGAATGAGAGCGTAACCTAGACGCTGAGAGAAAGGATTTCCCGCAAAGCTCACAGATATATGTTCCAAAATGTTCGTTCATATGCTGATTTAATTTCACAAAATATATAAATCTTTCGCTGCAAACTCCACATTGGTATATACTGTTTTGCGTGTTAATTTTATATGGAATAACACCATATTCTCCGTCATTGAATTTCTTATCATGTTGCGTTTTAAGATGATCTATAAAATTACTTAGATTATCAAATTTGTCGCAACATATTTTACAGTTTAATACGCTTATTTCGATTTTGACTTTCTCGTCTCTAACTAAGCAAAATACAGCGGATTTAGCTTTATTATTTCCGTGGTTTTGTTCAGTGTGTTGTTTGATATCGTCTATGGAAGGTAGTGGAAGATGGCAGTAGAAACATAGGTAGTTTTGAAGCTGCCATTTGAATGGAAGCGCTGTTGAACTTTCTAGTATGGTTACAGCGTTTTCTTTTAACAGTTTATTCCGTTTTGTTGCTGTTAGTGAGGACTTATTAGCTGCCTCTTTCCCGTCACCTAGAAAGGAAAATGTTTGTTCAAATTCTTCGTATTTCTTCTTTAGGAACAGTTTAAGAGAATTGCCTCCATTATCTTTGTTTTCACAGTAGAAGTTTTACTTAGTTATACCTAGTCTTATTAAGTTTACTAGCTATTAATATTTGAACGCCATATGTATGGCAGAGTTTGCTTGTTCCTATATTATCACTAGCTGCGCTCCGCGGTTTCACCCGCATAGGTCCCAAACCCGTGGGAATATCAAAATAAAAAGTAGCCTATAGCCTTCCTCGATAAATGGACTATCCAACACAAATTTATCAATTAGCTCCAGAAACAACGGAAGCCCTCAAAGATTAATAATTTTACCCATTTTTTCCACATTTCCTACTGATGTTAAATACCCTAAAGCCTTCCTCGATAAATGGACTATCCAACACAAAAATATTTTTTGAATACGAACCAGTAGTTACTGAGATTAGCGCGTTCAAACAAACAAACTCTTCAGCTTTATAATATTATAGTATAGATTAAGACCAATTATTATTGTAAATACCGAATTCTTGGACAAATACACTTACTTAATTTTGGCTAATATTAAAAAGGTTCGTTTATTTTGATTTATTGTTTGGCTCTGAAACTACTGGACCGATTTAGATGCAATTTGGTATGAGGATACATTGATTCATTGACAGTAACATAGGCTACTTTTCATCCCGATATTCCCACGGGATCGGGACTTACGCGGGAGAAACCTCGTGGCGATGCTAGTGTTTTATAGAAAAGAGCTTAGAGAGTTCTTTAAGAGGAAAGGGTACCGGGGGATACCGGGGGATTTCCATACTAACTATTACAAACGTAGTCGACTGTTTTCTCCCTTGATAATGACACTAGAGCAAATATTTTTGGCGTGTAAAACTTATAACTGCCATGACCATGCCCCTAGTTTTTTTATTTTATTTTTTTAATCTTTATTATTATTTTTAATCAAAACATAGGGGCATAGTCATGGCAGTTATAGGTTATATGGCACAAAAAAAATATGTGCTAGTGTCATTATCCAGGGAGGTGACAGTCGACTACGTTTGTATGGAGAGAGCGCAGGTACCCTTTCACCTTAAGTAGAAAAAGTATTCATAAAAGTAGGTAAGTAGCATAGAGTTTTTATGTTAAGATATTTATTTAAAAAAATAGGTTTTTAATCTTGTTTTTTAATACATATTCCTACGTATTTGTCTATGCCTGAAGAATTTAACTAGATTTCAGTATGTGTTTAGAAAAATCACAAAATTACTAGATGCCGCCACTAGACTGTCTCTTAGAGAAAATTATTTTGATATTGAACATGATCCTCGTAGCTCAGTTGGTAAGACTCGGGTCGTAGGTTTATGTCCAACTGGGAAGATTTTTTACGTGACAACGTTTTATAAATTGGTTTGCCGGGTGACACTTCAAGAAACTGCGTTACGCTCCGCTGACGTTATGCGCTCACAATGAGAGCGAGTGAGAGGCACGCGGGCATGGTTAGCCCGCCTAAGAGCAAGAGAGACAGACATAAAAAGTGAAAGGCACGCGTCCCTTCCACTCGAGCACAGTTGTTGTCACGTAAAACTTTCGCCCGTATACCGACTTTACAGGCAACCAGTTTTTTAGGAAGAAATGATAATTCATTAAAGTGCATAAGCCATCAATAGGCAATTTTGGCAATATTTTATAAAAAAAATTTTTTAAATATTTCCAAAATGTTAAAATATCATGTGGTTATATTAATTTTATTTATAGGATTCAATCACGGATAGTGGTTTTGGTTAAAGATACGTTATAAATTTCGGCCGTAAGTGTGTTCAAAACTTAAAACTATTCCTTTGAGAGAAAATTGCATTTTAGGTTTAATATTATCCAAAAAACGTTGATTTTCCAAATGGATAATTTTAGAATAAGTGAAAAAAAACTTGTCGTTTCGTTAGGCTGTAAATTTATGTACAGTCGGCTGCATAATTGCAGACCCACCGTAGAGCTCCAAAACGGCTGTTATAAGAATGTTTTCAACACAAGCAAGATTCTAGGCACCTGCTTTAGTTGAAGTAAAGTCTCTTAACTTATGAATTTATCTAACAAAAATAATTAGATTGAAAACATGCCTAATAGTAATTTTTGAACTCTACCGGGGGCTGCAATTATTACATCCAGCAATGGAATTGCAGACCCACTGGAGAATTCTAAAATAACTATGGAATGTTTTCATTATGTTTGTCTTAATAAATTCATGAGTTGAAAGACAAAACAGCAGGACTGTAGAATCTTGCTGGAGTTGAAAATAAATAAATAAATATTTCAGGACATATTACACATCGCCATCCAGCCCCAAGCTAAGCAACTTAATGCTTGTGTTATGGGTGCCAGATAACGGATAAACTACTTATATACTTTTTTTTTGTAAATATATACATATTATACATATAGGAAACACCCAGAACCAGAAACAAGAATTTATGGTCAGCATAAATACTTGTTCCCGGCGGGAATCGAACCCGCAACCTTCTGCGTCGCAGTCGGGTGTTCGCCCGACGCGCCACAGAGGTCGTCCATTCTAATTCCATTCCATTCAACATTCTAATTATAGCAGTTTTCGAGCTCTACGGTGAGTCTACACTTTTGTTACAGATCTGTTCACTCACGAAGGCGCGCCCCTCCAGGGTAAATTTTCTCGGTGTGCATTAATATGAGTGTCGCACGTGCTAACAAGATGTCTTAATGTGAGTGTGAAGACTATCAGTAGAGACAGCATACAACAGAGATAGAATTATATACAGATTATGTTTACAACAACATTCATAAGGTGTGGAAGGGCGCGCCTTCGTGAGTGAACAGTGTACCTGATCGTACGTCTAAACTTTTACAGCTGTATAAACTTTAAAAGCATTATAAGTGTAACTTAGTCAAATAAACAAATGTACAAAAGGCCTAATCGCACCAATATTATTTATAAAATTATATTTTTTAAATAAATTTTAGTTTAAATTCACTTGCACGACAAAAAATAAACGCGTTTAGCACCCTAAACATGATTAACCAAACGTCAAAGTTCCAAACTGATTAAATTATACAAAGTGATTTTTTTATCTGGGCCTTTGATTTCCTTTGATTTGCCACACTATGTTTGTGTCCAAGAATTGATCTCTATCAGCAAGACTATATAGGATGATTATTTTTTTGCAAAATCAACAGGTTCGATTCCTGCAGTTTTAGTTTTTGTCAAAATCGGGCACGCAACTCCTTTCAGCATTTTTCGCTATCTCCTTATAGTTTAGGATATAGCCCTGAAGGCCAACATAAAAAAATCAGCCTGTATATCATTCTTGTGTTTATTGAAATAGAATTTAATTACCCGTTAAATGCATTTAGAATTTAGTTAAATATGTTTATGCACAATATCATGCAAGCCGCCCTTAGAATACAAATTAATTACTTTAGTGTCATTAAGCCTCTGTATGAAATGGTACGAAATAACATTTTAAAATGATGGACAAGTATATATTTTATTTAATAAGAATAATAAATAATTTTGAAAAAAAAAAAACCAGTAATTCTTTATTTTTTTTGTCAAACATAACTTATGTAGCATTTTACTTAACTTTATCTTTAAAGGAGGATGCCCAAAAGCAGGTGAACTGATGACATGTTTGAACTTTATTTTCCTTTAAAATCTTTTCATATTTATTTTTAGATTTTGTTACATTTACCATAGCACACATGGAAATTATCAGCAAAACCTTTGTTTTATTTTTATAATATGGGTCATCGTTTGACCACTATCTCACACGATGGTAAATGACGATGCGGTCATGTAGCACGCACGTCTAAAAGATACCTATACACTCGTTACTTGAAGACCCACAAATAAGCGAGGGCCTTCGAGGGACGCGAGTGAAGGGATGTTTCTCAATTATTATTATTTTTTATAGATATGAGGCACATACTACACAACAAAACCATCAAAAACATTAAATTATGGAATGCAGAATGAAAGAAATAAGATTTCTCAGGGTTTTACAGGTTGAATACAAAAAAAGATAGGTTTTTCAATATCATAAAGCTGAAACAACGTTGACATAACCAGTGGCCTGAATTTGCTTAAAAATGAGCACTCTCCTTTTGATAATTTATTTGATTTTGCAATAACTTTAACTGAGTACCTATTAAATTAAATACATACTGGTCCATAGAGAAATGTTGGAGAAATCTTTACGACTTTAGTTCATCAACTGGCAGATAGATGGCGCTATATTAAAAATGTATAAAGAAACCGCCGGGGGGTTAGTAGTAGTATAGTTTAAACGTTTCAGGACTATTGTATATTACAGCACTGATATTCGTGGCTTTATTTCCCGAGACCATAATATGATTTTTGTCTGTCAATCGGTTTTTGGTCTCTGCGATGCAAGTTTATCTTAGTGCAGGGGCCGCTATATAATATGCTTAGGGTATAACACCTTAAGCATATTTTTATTTTTATTCCTAAGATTAGATTGGTAGTAAGTATTACTTTGTACTTTATCATTTTTTGTTAAATAAAGTTATTATTCATCATCATCATCATGTCAGCCCATACACGTCCACTGCTGGACATAGGCCTCCCCCATACGACGCCACAAACAGCGGTCCTGAGCCGCCTCCATCCACCGACCACCCGCGACCGCCACAATGTCGTCGGTCCACCGGGCAGCTGGTCTCCCAACACTCCGTTTCGCGTTGCATCGTGGCCGCCACTCGAGAACCTTTACTCCCCAGCGGTTGTCAGTTCTGCGAGCTATATGACCTGCCCATTGCCACTTCAGCTTACCAATCCTGAGAGCTATGTCGGTGACTTTGGTTCTTCTACGAATTTCCGTATTTCGGATTCTATCACGTAGAGAAACTCCGAGCATAGCTCTCTCCATAGCCCGCTGAGCGACTCTGAGCTTATGAACGAGGCCTATAGTCAGCGACCACGTCTCGGATCCGTATGTCATCACTGGTAACACACATTGGTTGAAAACTTTCGTCTTGAGGCTCTGTGGTATTTGTGACGAGAAGATATTGCGAAGCTTCCCGAACGCTGCCCAACCGAGTTGGATTCGTCGGCTGACCTCTTTATCGAAGTTGGATTTACCTAGTTGGACCATTTGGCCTAGGTAGACATAGTGATCAACAACTTCGATAACATCGTCTCCAATGTGAACAGGTATGGGTACAACGTGGGCGTTCGACATGATCTTTGTCTTACCCATGTTCATTTTAAGACCCACCTGTCCGGAGACGGTGTTGAGGTCTCTCAGCATCCTGCTGAGGTCCTCCAGCGATTCTGCCATGATGACTATATCGTCGGCAAACCGAAGATGAGTGATGTAATCGCCATTGATATTGATGCCATATCCGTCCCAGTCCAAGAGCTTAAATATATCCTCCAATCCTGCAGAGGTGAACAGTTTCGGAGAGATAACATCTCCCTGTCTCACCCCTTTTTGCAATGGGATCAGATTTGTGCTCTGGTTCTGAAGCCGGATAGACATAGTGGCGTTGCTATACAAACACTTCAGCACTTGGATATACCGATAGTCAATTTGGCACCGCTGGAGGGACTGCAGCACTGCCCAGGTTTCGACTGAATCAAAGGCTTTCTCGTAGTCCACAAACGCAAGACATAACGGCCGATTATACTCCTCTGTCTTCTGTATAATCTGCCGGAGCGTATGAATGTGGTCTACGGTACTAAAGCCTTTTCGGAACCCGGCTTGTTCGGGAGGCTGGAAGTCGTCAAACCTTCGAGAAAGACGGTTGATGATAACTCTCGAAAACAGCTTATAGACGTGGCTCAACAGTGAGATGGGCCTATAGTTCTTTAGAAGGGCTTTGTCACCCTTCTTATGGAACAGCACCACCACGCTCCTGTTCCACGCCTCTGGCGTTTGTCCCTCGAGGATGACGGAGTTGAACAGCCTCTGAAGGACTTTAAGTACCGGTGATCCACCTGCCTTCAGAAGTTCCGTCGTTATTCCGTCATCACCCGGTGCCTTATTGTTTCTGAGCTGTTTGAGAGCCGACCTTATCTCGTACAGGCTGACGTCCGGGATATCTTCGGTATAGTATCGGGTTAAACGGGCTCTTGCATCGCCCGCCGTGTTGTTTGCAGGGCATTGCGATGAGGTGTACAGCTGTCCATAAAACTTTTCAAGCTCTCTCAAGATCTCAGACTTAGAGGATATGATGCTGCCGCTATCGGTCTTCAGCCTTGTCAACCGGTTTTGTCCCATAGACAGATCTGTCGTGAACACCTTGGAGCCCTTGTTCCGCTCTATTGCGCTCACAATACAGTTAGTACTGTAGGAGCGCAAATCGCGTCGTATGGACTTCGAGATCTGTCTGTTGAGCACACCGTACCTTGACATATCTGCCGAAGACTGCAGCCTCATTTCACTTCTCTCTGCCATTAATTGCAGAGTGTGATCCGAGAGTCTCTGTGTTTTATTTCTGCGGCGGGTCCTAAAGAACTCCGATCCGACCGCTTGGACAGTTTCCACCAGCCCATTATTCAGCTCCTCCACTGTTGCGCATTCCGCGAAGCATTCAAAGCGGTTTTGTAGCTCCAACTGAAAGCTTTCGGGATTTTGTATTTGGACAGGATTTGGGCGTACCGTAGACTTTACCAGACGAGACCGTTCCAGCTTAACATTGATATTCAATGACGCTCTTACTAAGCGATGATCGCTGCCGGTTTTCACCCTGTTCATCACAGAGACGTCATTGAATATGTGCTTGTGATTCGTCATGATTAAGTCTATCTCATGCTTGTTACCGCGTGGGCTCAGCCACGTCCATTTCCTGGACGACCGCTTCTTGAAAAAAGAGTTCATCGCGAAGAGTCCCTCTTTTTCCATGAAGTCGGCCAATCGCTGGCCCCTTTGGTCTCGCTGTCCAAATCCAAACTGGCCCACTCTCAGTTCGTCACCGCTCTTCTTGCCAAGCCGCGCATTGAAGTCCCCCATCACAACCGTGTAGTGTGTTTTCGAGGCATGCATGACACGTGCAATATCGTCGTACATGACCTCCACTTCATCGTCGGGGCGTTTCGAGTGTGGCGCGTATACCTGTATGACCTTCAGCGAATACCGGTTGGTTATTCTGAGTATAAGGTATGCCACCCTGCTCGAAACGCTCTCGATCTTAACAATGTTGTTGACGAGGGACCTGTGGACGAGAAACCCGATACCATGTTGGGACAGCTGGTCGCCCTCCCGGTGGTAGAACAAGTTGCCGGAATTAAGGGTGATCGTGTCCTCTCCCTCTCTTCGGACTTCTGATAGCCCTATGATATCCCACTGCAACTTGTCCACCGCTTCTTCCAGCTCTATCATCATCGCGTCAGTCCTCAAAGTTCGCGCGTTGTATGTTACCAGGTGCAAGGGTCGTCGGTATTTGGTTTGGTAGCTCGATCTCTTCCGGAGATTCTTAGCACCCCCTGCCCCGCCGTTACCGTGGCCGCTACCGTGACCAGGAATAGCGGAGCTGCCGGGGACTGGGGGCCGTTCTCTATTTGCATCCGTCATGTAGGGGGGGGGGGGTTTGCCATAATCACCACGCTTGGCAGGCGGATTGGTGATCGCAGTTAGGTAGTAAATACTCAGAAGGAAGCTGCTGCCCTTCCTCTGGTAGAATCCCTTAGTCGGCTCTTACGACATTCACGGGCTGAGTTGGAGGGGTCGATATTCTTACGCCGCCGCCCCACGGCAAAAGTTATTATTATTAAGTTATTATTATATATAGTTAGAAATAAGGTTAAATTATTTTTACTTTGTTTTGTACAACTCATGAATTTATTAGATAAATTATATTAGAATAAAAACTTTCTAAAAATTGTAGTCTTAGAAAACTACGATGGGTCTGCAATTCTGACTCCGACCATACATTATGCAAATGTATGCACATACATTAGTAAAATAAAAATATACATAGAAACGATGGACGATAGACAGTTCGCAATTTCGTACTTACAGTACAAAACCGCTGCACACTGGGGCCTTCCCATACAAGGTTGTGATCAAAACTTAAATACTTACAGAAAATGGGTGGGATGATAAAATTAGGCTAAAATATTGACTTAAATGGTGTTTTATTTAAAAAATAATAAATTTAGAGGTCCGAGTCACTAGAGGCGTAACCTGTGATTGCCGATTGATCTGACAAAAACTATTCTTTGCTTCTGGTTCAAATCGTTTACGGTTTAATTTGGGCAAAGGTCTTAAACTCGTAATGAATGGATCGGAAGAAATAAGAAGACGCTGGAATATATCCTGTAAATGATTGTGCCTAGAAGTTTTTCGACTAATCTCTCATGATATATTTTAAAATCCTTATTTCGGGCTTCTTGTGCCTCTTCACTTAACTGTCCGATTGGAAGAAGAAATTCCGAAATAATTTCATGGCCATCAATATCTTGTGAGCCGTAGTGGTCATTGGGTGCCAAGGATAAAGGTCAACATAAAGTTTAGGAGTATTCAAACAAAAAATTCTAAACTTATGGCTGTCTATTTGGAATCCACTTGATAAAGTTTGCAAAATTATGTAAAAATTATAAATTAGACTTTTATCAATGCCAGTTATTGATGCAGCTACTTCATAAATTTATTTGTGGTCGGCGCAGTATGTCTTTTTCTTCCATTCACTCCTATTAGTCGTCATCTCATCGTTCACATTCATCTCTCTCATATCTTGTCTCACGCAGTCCATCCATCTTTTCTTCGGTCGTCCTCTTCCTCTCCATCCATCTACATTCATACTCATCACTCTTCTAGTCACATGCGTCTCCTCTCTTCTCATCACATGTCCATACCAACTTAAACGGTTCCCTTTTACTTTTTCAGTAATCAGTGCTACTTTCAGGCTTCCTCTAATATACTCATTCCTTATTTTATCCATCCTCGTTACTCCACACATCTATTCTCATCAACATTCAACATTCTCATCTCCGCTGCATGCAATCAGCTCTCATCCTTCTTCTTCACGGCCCAGCATTCCGATCCATACATGACGACAGGTCTTATCACGGTTTTATGTTTATCGACAATTAATGACATCTTACTTTTAAACTCTGCTTGTATTATTTTTTTATTTTCTTCTACTATGCTCTCAGTATCTTTATTAATTAATACGCCATGATTTTGTGGGCAATTTATAAGATACATGCAACAAACATTCAAACAATCGTATCCACGCATGTAGGATAGATATTCCAAAAGATAAGTATTGTCTATTTATCGGTCTTTCAGAAAGAGCTCCGATGTAATTAAAATCTTTTGATGTGGCACTACATAAATAACATCGCATCGTAGACTTAGTATAGTAATTTTGCCATCTATGTAAAGAGGAGTTTATGAGCAATATAATACTTTTTGCCATCTAACTCATATACGGTTTCTATTAAATTATTGATTTGATCTTCAATTTGACTTTTTGTCTCTTTAGACAACTCTACTGTCTCTTTTTTGTATTGTAATTTAACTAGTAGTTCGCCCCGAACTGAGACCTCACGAGTTTTTTCAGCGTTTATTATATTTCAGCGTAAAGTACTAAAATGTATAATATAACGACGAAAGACTCCAAATACGACAGGTCTATCTTATTTGAATGATAGGTGCCTAGTATCGCTATTATCTGACATTGGATGATTTAGAGAATCCAAACACGATAGGCATAACTTGTTGTTGTTGTTAACTTGTTGTTGTTAAGTTCTAATTAGCATAGGTCAATCATCACACCCTGGACATCCGTTGACTCTTTATTTTTACTCAAGACATTTTTAATGTGTCCAACATAATATCCAGAAGATAGTAATTCCTTTCCTTCCTTCCTTATGTATCTACTTATCATAATGTTACGTAAGAGGAAACGAGAAGACAAGGTCGAGAACGAGAATATATTAGAGAAGTTTGAGACCAATATGTCCTGTAATAAGTCACTAAACTAAAATATAACAAGTCAATAAAAATTATAAAAAAATTAGTCACAAATTTTATAATTATCAGAGTCTCTAGATCGGCTAGAACCGAACATTCCTACTATTTAATACTATCCACCACTATTATTGTAAAACAGATGTAAAATAAATAATTATAGGAAATGAAGCAAAGAGAGTTCGGACGATTTGGGGCAAAGTAATAAATTTCTATAAAATTTAAATAAATTTGGATTAAGAATATTGTAAATAGTAAGCGTGTTACATTGTGAATTTGTGATGCTACACCTTCGTTATTTTTCTTTTGCAATCACAATGTAACACGCTTACTATTTAAGTACAATATTCTCCAAATTTATTAGATTTATTTATTTTCTATTTTTTAGTTGGACTTTTTTTATTAAAGCGTGTTTTTTTTAGTTTTTTACTGTATTAATTTATTTTATACTTTTTGGTCTTTGATAACGAAATATGTTAGATCAGACCCTGGTTACTATTGAAAGACAAACTACTCGTCAAGACGATTCTAACGAGCCTAAACTCGATGAGGTTGTGCCGTTTCATTGCGAATTTCCTATGACCACCTTCCAGTTCCATTATCAGACCCTGGTTACCATTAAAAGACAAACTACCCGTCAAGGCGATTCTAACGAGCCCAAACTCGATGGGGTTGTGTCGTTTCATTGCGGAGTTCCTATGACAACCTTCCAGTTCCATCATCAGACCCTGGTCA
Organism: Idaea aversata; assembly: GCA_907269075.1. Taxonomy (NCBI): domain Eukaryota; kingdom Metazoa; phylum Arthropoda; class Insecta; order Lepidoptera; family Geometridae; genus Idaea; species Idaea aversata. Next base: position 2,805,276 of record OU026112.1, on the reverse strand, counting down.
CCATTGAAAGACAAACTACCCGTCAAGGCGATTCTAACGAGCCCAAACTCGATGGGGTTGTGTCGTTTCATTGCGAAGTTCCTATGACCACCTTCCAGTTCCATCATCAGACCCTGGTCACCATTGGAAGACAAACTACTCGTCAAGACGATTCTAACGAGCCCAAACTCGATGAGGTTGTGTCGTTTCATTGCGAAGTTCCTATGACAACCTTCCAGTTCCATCATCAGACCCTGGTCACCATTGAAAGACAAACTACTCGTCAAGACGATTCTAACGAGCCCAAACTCGATGCGGTTGTGTCGTTTCATTGCGAAGTTCCTATGACCACCTTCCAGTTCCATCATCAGACCCTGGTTACCATTGAAAGACAAACTACCCGTCAAGGCGATTCTAACGAGCCCAAACTCGATGGGGTTGTGTCGTTTCATTGCGAAGTTCCTATGACCACCTTCCAGTTCCATCATCAGACCCTGCTCACCATTGGAAGACAAACTACTCGGCAAGACGATTCTAACGAGCCCAAACTCGATGAGGTTGTGTCGTTTCATTGCGAAGTTCCTATGCCAACCTTCCAGTTCCATCATCAGACCTTGGTCACCATTGAAAGACAAACTACTTGTCAAGACGATTCTAACGAGCCCAAACTCGATGGGGTTGTGTCGTTTCATTGCGAAGTTCCTATGACCACCTTCCAGTTCCATCATCAGACCCTGGTTACCATTGAAAGACAAACTACTCGTCGAGGCGATTCTTGACGAGTAGTTTGAATGAATGAACTATAAGGTATGGATAATGAGATAATTCCTGCAGATTCCCTCCAGCTCTATCATCAGATCAGTTCCATGGTACCATATTATTGTCACCGAAGTTACGCCCTTTCATTTGATACCCCACTCGGGTATATTTGCAGTATAGTTTGTGTGCCATATAGGTAGATCCCCTTTTGGACCCCTATCTCCGTAACCCCCTGACCGATCCTGCTCATGTTCGAACTTAAAAATTCTATGGATCTCAACTACTTGTATACCAAAAATCATGAAGATCAGAGCAACGGTACTCAAGTTATCGTCGAACAAACATACAAACATACAAACATACGAGCGACCGACCCTTCTCAACACTAGACCTCTCTCGCTTCGCTCGTTCGGTCAATTAGCCTACAATACCGTGGAGAAGAAGGACGAGGATTCTGCCATAGAATGCAAGATACTCCGTTTTGTTTTTTAAAAACTAACCGAATAGGAACCATGGAAGATAAAAACATATACTTGTCATCATTTGCGTCATTAGTAAACCTCTGCATATACCTACTGTGTATGATTAGAACTTCCATCAAAACCCCATTTACATATGTTAATTTGCTTTCTATATCAGTAGCACTACTTAAAACATCTTTTTGGGGTATCCATTATTCTAGTTGCTGTATTGTCTAACAATGATTGCATCGAAACTTCTGCTTCTACTTCACTGACTGTTATCTCTTTGGGTAAACATTTCTGTTTTATTTTTGGATCCTTGGTTTTTCTTTGGATTTTCTTTAGGAAATATATCCTTTGCATACTCCCGTATTATATTATATTGCTTTCTACTCAATTGAGCTTCCATCATTAGTGATAAAGCCTGTTCGTTGGTTATCATACTGCATCCAGGGGTAATTTCTTCTGTAGATGTATTCGGGTTAGTAAGTTCTTGAATTGTTTTTGCTTCAGTACGTTTTCCACTAGCTCTTAGCTCATTTGCGCCGCAAATGTTAACTCATCAGATGAATAGAGTTAACGGATTTGTGACGTTTTTCTACGTTTTGATATTTCACTACAGTGAGTATAATCTTTAGCAGGCAGTATGTTTCCGATAAAGCTTAAATGTTGAAACACGGTTTAACTAGGATTTCTCTGCTTCAAAGAACTTGTTTTTGATCCTACCACTTCTATTCCATTTAACAATGAACGCATTCTTGAAATTAAGTAAATCCTGTTTTATATCATTTACATTTGACTCAGGGCAATTCGTTTTCAGACTAATATATTCTATGAGATCTTCGAATTTCTTATTTTGCACTTTATATGTACCTACTTTTAAAATAAATTTCACACAACTCCTGATTTGCGAACGACTTTAAAGTTGTGGAATCGTCTGAAATCAATAATATATTTTTTATGTAGGTACTTAGGTATATTGAAAACTAGCACTGCAGCACTGCTATTTTATTTTTGAAGTAAAACTTCTTTAGGCACGACTAGGGAGTAACTCAGATTTTTTTCTGACGGAAGTAACGCTTACGTAGTTTCCGGTTATATTGACATGTGCTGATCTAACCTCAAAATGACAGCTGACTTAATAGGTTGCATACCTATATTATCTACTTTGTGAAATTAAAAAGTGGGTTGGTGCATAGAGTTACTCCACCTTTATCGAAGACCTTCATTAGTATTAGAAAGTTAGTGACTGTCCGCGATGTTATTCTTCTATCTCTAATTAGATAGTTTGATTATAAGTTAGAGTAGCGGAAACCTTTGAAAATACTAGATATTTTTGCAAAAATCTATTATTTATTTTGTTTACTTCAAAATTACGCTTTGAAAAGAAGTTTTACTTCAATCGCGCGTAAAGGTTACACGAGCACAATTTTTTTTACAGCAGCTTAAGTCCCGATCGAAGGAGGCTCAGGCCCATAGAGGGCTGTTTAGCCATTGATGATGATTAAGTCCCGATCCCGGGAATATAAAGATAACAATATAACATCAACTATTCAATGTTTCTTTTTACTAAGTATTATCATAATCGGTCTAATAGTTTCAGAGCCTATTCATGAATACCTACGTGGCCGTTTATTAGTAAAAATATATTTGAATGATGAAAATATCAGTTAGCAGAATAAATTATAGCGCTTGGCGAAAAGTTAATAATTTTTCATATCGATTTTTTTCTAAAACTGGTAAATTTGTGTAGCGATTTCCTTTCGTTTCACTACAAAGAAACCCTTGTTAACCCTATAAGCTTAAAGCCATACTTTTTTTTTTACATATCAGGTCAGCGTTTGACCACTATCACACCTGCCTGATGTTAGGTAACGATGCGGCCTAAGATGTAGCACGCTTTCCTAGAAGATACCTATTCACTCGCGACTTGAAGACCCCCTTTACAAATTTAGCCATTTCAAAATAAAGTAACCTAATATTTTGAACTGAAAAAAATAATTATTACCGACAAAGATTACCTACACCGGAGAAACAAACGAGAGAAACTTTATTTAAAAAACGTCAAATTAATCTACATACCCTGCTCCATTACCGACTTTATGCAGTTGAGCTGATTAAATCACTGCAATTGATATGCGTGCAAATGGCCTTACAACCCAGGATGCCGAAGATCGTGCGAAGTGGAGGCGTAAAAGTAGGAAAGCGGACCCCGGGCTCCCGAGAGGGATGCAACCGGGAACATCGCTCGGATGATGATGAATTGACAGAGAAATTGTTGAAAAATGACATTTACTGAACTAATTTATGGTTTACCAAAATTAATTACGTGAATAATTGATGATACACTTCCGAACTGACAGCAGATAACTCAGTGTTTGAACAGTTGATGTAAAGGATCCTTAAGACTACCCTCAACATTTTATTTTTTAAATACCTATTTTTTAAATTTTGTGTTTTGATCGTTGACTTGTATGGAGAGGCCCCTTAGTGGCGCTGTCTAGTGTGACTTTTATTTAAAAAAAAAAAAAATGAACTATTATTTATTTTAGTGAATACCAATATTTCGGTACTGTAACAAGCGCTATATTCACAAATTGTTTAAAAAGTCGTAAAAACTTCTCCAACATACACATACAATCATATAAAACACTTACCTTTAGTGATTTTATTCTTCTTAACGTCTGTTTTCTTGATTTTCCTCTCCGGTGCCTCCGTGGTGTCTTTGCGTGGTCGGCCACGTTTCCGGGGTGCTTCCGTCGATGAGGAGCAGGGAAGTTCCCGTTTTATTGTCGATAGAGGTTCCATATCTGGAATGTTAATTGAAAAATTAGGCTTGTTGTTTTTTTTTTACTTATGATAGGTCAGCGTTTGACCACTATCACACCTGCCTGATGGTAGGTGACGATGCGGCCTAAGATGTAACACGCCTTCCTAGACGATACCTATACACTCGCGACTTGAAGACCCCCAAATTGTACACGTTAGGAAAGACAGACGCAGGCAACCGATTCCATTCCCTTGCAGTACGAATAAGGAATGACGAAGCAAAGCGCTTAGTGCGTCTGGTATGTCCACCATGAATCGGTGCCGCACACCAGTCTGGTTGTATGACGAAAGAATGGAGATGACAAGACTAGGTCGAGGAGTTCTGTTGCACACTCCCCGAAATGTATCCGGTAAAAGGCCGACAAGCTCGCCACCTTGCGACGATGTTCCAGGCTCTGAAGCCTTTTGTTGGCAAGCTTATCGTCACCGATGAGTCTCCTGGCTCTCCTCTCAATTGACTCCAACGCCCCCAGCTGATATTTCGCGCAACCGTCCCAGAGGTGAGAACAGTACTCCATGCACGAGCGGACTTGTGCTGGGTACAAGTTGAGCATCTGTCCGGACGTGAAGTACCTATACTTGTATACATGCTGTTTTCCGCAATTAGACCCTTTTTAATTGGGTCCTTTTTGCGTAAAGATGGAGTAGGCTTGCCCAGCAGCTTAGTCGACCATGTCCAGAGGAGGGAACTTGTCAATACTTCTGGAGCCACCTAAGCCGCGGTTTCATCACGATGTTTTTCTTCTGGTGCACGCCCGGCCGGGATTCGAACCCACGACCTTTAGAATGAAAGTCGAGGTATCTACCACTAAGCCAACACCGCTCCAGCAGAAGTTAGCCTTTGTATCGATTTCTTACTAACCAACTACAAAAAAACAGGTTCTCAATTTGAAGATTTTATTTTAGACGACCCAGTCCCACAATGGTCACCATGCCGTACACACGGTCGCGGGTTCGATTCCCGCCTTAGACAAGAATTTATGCTTAGATATGTGGCGCTCACTTTGTGTGAAATAGCCTTATGTACAGTGGGAAGTAGAGCTTTATTTATATTCTTAAGTTTAAGAACGAAATGTTTGGTGGCAAAAATGTGCCACCGCTATTTGGGGGCAGCACGGTCAATGCATATTAAAAACAAGAATAAAAAAGAATCATTTCAATCGGTTGAGCCGTCTTCAAATGATCGCGTAACATACATACAAAAAAAAATAAACAACATACAGACGAATTGAGAACCTCCTCCTTTTTTAATGTCGGTTAAAAATGGTGTACTTCGTAATAGAAAACTTGGTTTTAATGTAACAATACGTCTCGTCTGTGGCCATCTCTTGCTGTCGCAAGTCGCAACATAGTATCCTGCCTATAACAAAAACTAGTGGTGTTGGAGACCACTAGAAGCGATCTCTTCAACAACGCCGACCCGACCCTAGGACTCCCGGCGTTGCTTGTGGTGCAACGATCTTCAAAGATATTTTCTTCATTGTCATGTTCATTTCTGCATTCCTGTGTTAGTCGTATGTTTGTTTATACTCAATAAATGCCTTTTTCTTTATAAGAAGTAACTTACCATCGGGTTGGAAGTCAATATCATCGAGGTACTCCACTTCGGCCGCAGTGTCCATGTCATCAAGTGACACCTCAACTGCTTCAGATTTCAACTGCTCTTGGTATATTAACACTGGAAAATTACATTTATATGTAAGACTAGCTGTTCGCTTTTTTTTTTTAAGAACCTTCTCCGGACAATAACAAACACAACAAAAAACAGAATTAGCGATATTGGTCTAGCCGTTCACGCGTGATGCTGTGACAAAGGAAAATAGGGATTCATATATAATAGAAGACTAGCGGCGCACCGCGGTTTCACCCGCGTAAGTCTCTCTTCAACATCTTTCTCACGGTATAAAGGCGGTTAATCCGCACAGCTCAGTGACGACACAGTGCCGTACCGTGATTTTCCATCAATGTCAGTGAAAAATGATATTGTTTCATACTTTTTGTACTAGACTATCCGTACTGGTCAGTGACAGTGATGTTCAGTGCTGTCAGTGCTGCTCCGACGTTGCTTCGACGCTCGCCATGATCCGTCGTGAATTTGTAGCGGATTTTGTCTATTTTGTTTGACACGGTCGCAGTGTTTCAAGATGGCCGACGAAAAGTAAATTGAATTGGTCCGTGTATTGCCAGTATTTATCACGTTTTTTTTGACGATCGACCCCTAGGTACATTCATTTTCCTTATAACCGCAGTCAAAATATCGGTCGTTATATTTGCTTGCTCTCGTTTTTTTACATAATATAATTTAAAAAACCGGCCAGGTGCGAGTCAACTCGCGCACTAAAGTTATGGTAACCCTTGCGATAGAGTACTAAAAATCACTGCGCCATGTCGGTACTGTCACTGACATGTACGAATAGCACATCACTGCACGGTACGGTACGGAACTGTCGTCACTGTGCCGTCACTGAGCTGTGCGGATAGGCCTTAAACCTTCCCTGGACTATAACAACATTTCAAAAACCAAAAACAGCTAAATCGGTCCAGCTGTTCTCGAGTTTTAGCGAGACAAAGAAACAGCAACCGATTTTTATATACATTTGATACTAGCAGGACCGGCAAACATTGTTTTGCCATAGCTTAACTGTGTATTTTTTACATTTAAATGAATTCTATTCTATTCTCTACCTTTACTTCTAAACTCTCCTCTTCCAAGCATATCTATGAACCTCTTCTCTGAATCCAAGACTTGCTTCTTGAAATTACAAGCATCTCGGAGTCGAGTGATGCATACTTCACATATAAGGCGTTTAGGACCGTTCGGCCCGTCATTGTGTTGAGTGATCTGTAGGAAAATACATAATATAGGAGCGGTGTTGGCTTTAGCTCTATGCTTATTCTGGCTTAGTTACGGGACTTATTTTAGTTTTTAGGGTTCGTACCTCAAAAGGTACCCTTAATTAAAAGATCACTTTCTTGTCCGTCAGTCTGTTTTATCAATGAGGTTATGTGTGAGTTGAAGTGAACTGGGAAGGGTTTCTCGGTTATCAAATTGAAATTTACGAGTGTGAAATTGTGTGCCTTAATGTTTTTTTTGTAAGTATTCATGGGAACAAGCCATTGGTAGGTATACGAGAAGTGAAATTATTTGCCCTCAACAATAACTATGGTAGGACTTAGCAATGTTATGGAGTCGGTTTCTCAAGTATAAATTAAATTAAAGACTTACGCCAACATCGAAGCAATCTAGCAGCATATCGGCATAAACTTCGGTTTCATTCATCCAAGTGTATTCGGTTCCCAAGTCTTTGTAACATCCTTCTGAGAGACAACACCGGCATAGCCCGGGGCTGTCCTTCACAGACACCTCGCTGAACTCCATTTTCATAGTTTTAACATCATTTTACGTCATAAAACACAATTTCATCAAATAAACATAATATCACTCAACCAAATTCTTATTTCTTCGCCATTTTGTTTGATTTTTTTTTATTTCAATCAATGAGATTGGCGTTTGCAGATGAGATTTGCGACATCTATAGTTATAAACCAGAACTAATTACAAGTTAGTTCTCCTACTCCACGGTAGATGTCGCTCAAAAGATTCTACAAAAATAAAAATATATTGTCTTTGGACTTCTTTTTTTTTGGTGGTTTAACTCACAGTTGACATATCCTCTTTGGACTTGACTGTCAAAATAATTTTAATTTGTAATGAAAATTGCGATTGCAGTTTTCTCCCGATTTTCACGGTTTTCTTTGTGAAAAACAAGATAAATACCTATATTTAGTGCAATACTATTAAATAATTCCATCCAAACACTCATTTCAATACATAACTCGTGAGTTTTCGCTGTATAAACCTTGTTTTGAACATGTCCAAATTTCAATTAGTTTTCTGCATTCGTGTTTAGAATTTTCACTAAAATGGAACTACTACCGGGTGTTTGCCACTGTTGTCTGACCGAAGGGGTTCACAAGGACCTGAGGAAACCCTACATTTTCATGGATAAGAAGGAGATTTACTCTGAAATGCTATTGGAATGCTTTCGCATTGTGGTAAGGCATTATGTATCTACATACATTAATTTTGTTTTTTACTGGATTTATTTAATTATAAAAGAAAATATATCTATAGTAATATTATAAAGCTGAAGAGTTTGTTTGTTTGAACGCGCTAATCTCAGGAACTTCTGGTTCGAATTGAAAAATTATTTTTTGGTGTTGGATAGTCAATTTATCGAGGAAGGCTACTTTTTATTTTGATATTCCCACGGGACGAGATTTCCGCGGGTAAAACCGCGGGGCGCAGCTAGTTATTCCATACATGATATCGCGGAAACCGAGAGACTTTCATAGAGCATAACTTTCATTTTTCTGTACCGGCACAGTGTCCTCTATCCGTAGGTGCCCGCTTATACATTCATTACCGGAAACCCTGTTTAAATTAAATTCTCATGTTGCAGTGTTAGTTACCAAACTCCTCCAAAATGGCTGAACCGATTTGTATAATTTTTTTGTGTACTTATATTCATTAGGTCTGAGAATCAAAGCAATTTTTTTTATATAGCAAAACAATGTTTACCAGGACAGTTAGTTTCATCATCATCATATCGCACAGCTAGATCAAAACTGTTGTAACTCAAAAATGTCGCATTTTGAGTTAACAGCATATTCGGATTCCTGATACGATTACCTACACGGCAATAAAACAGAAGTAATTCAGTTTACTTTAGTGTCCAAGAGATGGCGAGACGAATCAGTTTTGTCTACACCCACTCGTGCAACTAGGGTGTTGTATTTTGAGTTGCGACAACTTTGGTGTGTAAACTATTGAAAATCTTACAAAGTATTTTGACTTAATACAGTTTTGCTGGTTTTAATACAATTTGTTTTGTGATTTATTTTGAGTTAAGTCAGTTTTCTTACTTATTGCTTAACTGATTTGAATTTTTATTTCATTTTACTACAGTTTCAATGAGCATTTTTTAAATTAGTCGTTTTCTCATTATCTAAGGCTTAATTTATTACCTGATTAATATCATAATGGTTTATTTTCTACTACATTTCAAAATCTTTTTACAAAATGTTGCTATCGTGCATAGTTTTCATAATATCAGTTTTTTGCCATTTCCCAAAAATCATGTTTTTTGAGTTACAACAGTTTCGATCTAGGTGTGCGATCAGCCACAACACATCCACTGCTGAACATAGGCCTCCTCCAAAGACTTCCAGAGCGATCGGTCGCATGCTCTCTGCATCCAACGACTTCCCGCGACCTTGATTAAGTCGTCCGTCCATCTAGTCGGAGGTCGTTAGTTTATTTAAATACCTATTATTATTTCTAGGTAATACCAGTGGAGAAATACCCGACCAACATATGTGAAGTTTGTATCAATTCACTGCGAACATCTTTCAATTTTATGCATCAAGTGATGGGTGCTGAGTGTGAACTCATCGATAGGATCAAACATGGATATATTTCTGGTTAGTATGTTTTAACTGTATAACAGAGTTGGGCAAAATGTAACCTAACTACTGATTACTAACTACGATTACCTACATAAAGTAGTAAGTAATCTAATTACATAAAATAATTGTAAAAATGTAGTTAACATTTTGATTACTAACTGTGGCGACGCTTCACAACGCCACCAACAGATGGCGCCACTGATACGATCGGAGATCCTAGATCGCGCAAGCGAAGTTTTTCTGAAGATAAGCTCATATACAAGTTCCAACGAAACATCGTTGGGCCGCGGCTTACCGGGTATAACACCTGCCCGGTGGAAGATCTTCCCTTTGGAGGTACATACCACCTCGTACCTCCAAAACGGGTTCACCACCCCCAAACTAACTAATAATTGTAGTTGCAATCACGATTACATGATTACTTTTTTGCGCTAATTGACATTGCTCTTACGGTGAAGGAAAACATCGTGATGAAACCCGCGGCTTAGTTGGCTCCAGAAGTATTGACAAGTTCTCTCCTCTGGGCATGGTCGACTTAACTGAGAGGGTAGTAGGTGCTGGGCATACCTATTCCATCCTCACGCAAAAAGGACTCAATTAAAAAGGGTCTAATTGTGGAAAATAGCCCGTATACAAGTACAAGTAAATTGATTCATTGGGAATAACATAGGTTTTTATCCCAAAATTTGCACTAGATCGGGAATCACGGGGAACCGCGGGGCGCAAAATAACGTTGTTTCTTTTGTACAGGTGTATCAATAAAGAACGAGCCGAAACAAGACAAGAATCAATCAGATTCTGATGATTATTTCTTAGCGGATACAGGTAATAATAATATATTAGTTATATATTAGTTATAATTTTTTTTTAATGATTGTGATTTTCTTTTAGTTTTATTTGCTTTTGTTTTTATTTGTATTTTTTCAAATTTTAGTTTTTTGTAATAAATATATTAGTATATCAAAACTACATTTGTTAGGTTTTATTTTCGTTACGGAATTTCTTGATTCGGTCGCCGCGTTCAAAGCCCGCGTTAAAAGCTATGCAATAGCTTAAAATAATTTGTTGTTATAGTTATGTTTTTAATATACTCTGAAACTACTGGACCGATTTAGATGAAACTTGATATGAGGATACATTGATTCTTTGACAGTAACATAGGCTACTTAACTTTCGATTCCGAAAGTTACGCGGGTGAAATCGCGGAGCGCTACTAGTATTACATATTTCTACATAATTGTCTATGCCTGAAGAATTTAAACTAGATTATAACTATAATCACTATCACTACATAGTATAAAAAAAAAGTCGCTTCCCGCTGTCTGTCTGTTCCTATTTATGCTTAGATCTTTAAAACTACGCAACGGATTTTGATGCGGTTTTTTTAATAGATAGAGTGATTCAAGAGGAAGGTTTATATGTATAATACATGCATAATATAGCCGTGCGAAGCCGGGGCGGGTCGCTAGTCTAATATATATAAATTACGTGTCACGTTGTTTGTGCGCGATGGACTCCTAAACTACTTTACAGATTTTAATCAAATTTGAACACCGTGTGCAGTTTGATCCAACTTGAAAGATAGGATAGCTTACATCTTAATTTATTCCGATATTCCCACGGGATTTGGACTCACACGGGTGAAACCGTGCGTCGCAGTTCGTAATATAATAAAAATCTTTTTATTTTCCAGTAACAGCCACAGAAATATCAGTAGATCAAATAAAATCCGAAGCGTCCGAAACAAGGAAACCTAAAAGCAGTAAAAGTAAGAGAAAACACAAGATAAAGAACAACGCAACGGGAGAGCATCACGCGCATCGGAAGATTAGAACTATTGTTTTGAAAACTGGTAAATATATAAAAATAAATATTGCAGGACATTCCACACATCGCCATCTAACCTCAAGCTAAGTAACTACACTTGTGGTATGGGTGCTAGGCAACCTATATACTACTTATATACTTTTCTTTTGTAAATATTTACTAGATAGCGCCATATTAAAATTGTATGAAGAAACCACCGGGCGGTAAGCTCTGCCAGCTGAAAGGATATATACATACTTATAATACATACAAACAACCAGACCACAGACAAATATTTAAGCATAAATACATGTCTGAGGCGGGAATCGAACCCCCAACGCTGTGTTTGGCAGTCCGGCATGGTGACCATTGTGCCAACTGGGTCGTCAAGATGTATATGACATGTTACCATGACGCATGACGTCACACAATATTTCGTCAGACACTTTTTTGTGAATGCAAGTGTTCCATTAATTTATTAGACGTCAAAACAGAAATAAATAATAAGTATCTGATAAGTTGTGTTTCCCAAACAAAATTAACATTCTTACAAATATACTAGAAAACCAAATCCATAATAAAAATTATCCCCATTTTTCCAGGCAGACAAGACAAGGCAGAGAAATCAAAGAGAACCATAAAGTTAGTGAACCTAGACCATTCAAAAATAACCTTCAATTGGTCTAAAGACACTGAGAAAGTGAAACACAGGGACAATCTTACGACTATACTGGAGTACTCCAACGCTTTACCGTTTAAAAATAAATCTTTATTAGGTATGTATTATCTTATTCTATTTTCAGTTCTTTACTACCAATATTATAAATGTGTAAGTTTGCCCATTGGGCACGCTGGGCAAGTGCCCAGGGCCTCGTGATCGATAGCATGGGCTAAAAATTATGTCCACCCGTTATGTCCTCTGTCAAGGGAGAACATTATTTTGTCCACCTGCCAAAGCACGGCAAAAGGATAAGTTTATCCCCATTTGACATAACGTTCCCATTGTGTGACGTCATTGTCACGTTCCCATTGTGTGACGTCATTGTCACGTTCCCGATGTGTGACGTCATTGTCACGTTCCCAATGTGTGACGTCATTGTCGCGTTCCCAATGTGTGACGTCATTGTCACGTTCCCGATGTGTGACGTCATTGTCACGTTCCCGATGTGAGACGTCATTGTCACGTTCCCGTGTCACGTTTCTGTGACGTCATTGTTATAAAACAAACATGTTTGTTTTAAATTGTTTAATAATAATAATATCGCTCATCTGAGCTTGTGCTATGGTGACAAGTGACTAATATAAGACTTATGAAAAGGAATAAAGGAAACGAAAAATGTTTTTTTTAAAATCGGTTTCATAAGACGTTATCACGTAAAATTATCGTCCGTAAAATGACTTCACAGCCAACAATTTTTTATTTTATTTATAGATTTTTATTTCCAGGTTTCACATGTGCATACTGCGACGCCGCCTTTCCAGACCCATCAGACCTTAGAACCCATACGGACACAATCCACCAGAAAGATAAACTAGACATAGCGAAGCAAGATCTGACAGTGTACTGTCCAAAGCTAGACATAACAGACCTTTGCTGTACTATTTGCGATGAGCGAACAGATAATATGGCCATCTTGAAGGAACACTTGGTTAAAATACATAAGAAGGTAAAGTTAGATGATCCTAATTAATATAATCTTAATCCTAACTAATAGTATCCTAATCCTAATTCATATTACCTTACTAATATTAACCTAATCCTTAATAATATTATCCTCATCCTAACTAATTTTATCCAAATCCTAAATAATTTATTAATATACTAGAACTTACATAGGCACAATCCACCACAAAGATAAACTAGACATAGCGAAGCAAGATCTGACAGTGTACTGTCCAAAGTTAGACATAACAGACCTTTGCTGTACTATTTGCGATGAGCGAACAGCCAATATGGCCGTCTTGAAGGAACACTTGGTTAAAATACATAAGAAGGTATAGTTAGATGATCCTAATTAATATAATCTTAATCCTAACTAATATAGTATCCTAATCCTAATTCATATTACCTTACTAATATTAACCTAATCCTTAATAATATTACTCTAATCCTAACTAATAATATCCAAATCCTAAATAATATATTAAAACTCACATGGACACAATCCATCAAAAAGATAAACTAGACATAGCGAAGCAAGATCTGACAGTGTACTGTCCAAAGCTAGACATAACAGACCTTTGCTGTACTATTTGCGATGAGCGAACAGCCAATATGGCCATCTTGAAGGAACACTTGGTTAAAATACATAAGAAGGTATAGTTAGATGATCCTAATTAATATAATCTTAATCCTAACTAATAGTATCCTAATCCTAATTCATATTACCTTATTAAGATTAACCTAATCCTTAATAATATTACTCTAATCCTAACTAATAATATCCAAATCCTAAATAATATATTAATATATTAAAACTCACATGGACACAATCCATCAAAAAGATAAACTAGACATAGCGAAACAAGATTTGACAGTGTACTGTCCAAAGCTAGACATAACAGACCTTTGCTGTACTATTTGCGATGAGCGAACAGCCAATATGGCCATCTTGAAGGAACACTTGGTTAAAATACATAAGAAGGTATAGTTAGATGATCCTAATTAATATAATCTTAATCCTAACTAATAGTATCCTAATCCTAATTCATATTACCTTACTAATATTAACCTAATCCTTAATAATATTATCCTCATCCTAACTAATTTTATCCTTAGTATCCTAACCAATATTATAAATATAAGAACTCGCATGGACACAATCCATCAGAAAGATAAACTAGACATAGCGAAGCAAGATCTGACAGTGTACTGTCCAAAGCTAGACATAACAGACCTTTGCTGTACTATTTGCGATGAGCGAACAGCCAATATGGCCGTCTTGAAGGAACGTTTGGTTAAAATACATAAGAAGGTTAAGTTAGATATTCCTAATTCTAACTAATATTGTCCTAATCCTAACTTATATCATCCTAATTGCAACTAATATTATCCTTATCCTAGGTAATATTACTAATATTATCCTAATTCTAACTAATATTTAATTATTTATTCTGTCTGTCTGTCACCACCGATTATCTCAGGAACGGGTGGACCTAGCAAGTTGAAATTTATACCAGATACTGAGGTCTGTAGTCTGTATTAGGTGTATAAAAATCAAGTTCCTGAGTCAACACGATAACAAAAAAAATATATATGGGCAAATTTACATTTTCGCGAAGACTTGTAAGTAAGTAACATATTTTTTTTTATATTTAAGGTCGTCCACGAAGTGAAAGACCATATAATGCAGTTCAAATTGAAGAAAGGCGAAGTATACGACTGCGCGATGTGTTCATCGACTTATGAGACGTTTAAAATGTTAAAGCAACACATGAATATACACTATAGTAATTATTGTTGTACGAAATGTGATGCTGTTTTCGCTACTAAGAGGTCTTTGAGTGCGCACAAGAATACACATCAAGAAGGTACTTAATATTATAAAGCTGAAGAGTTTGTTTGTTTGAACGCGCTAATTTCAGGTACTACTGGTTCGAATTGAAAAATTAGTTTGTGTTGGATAGTCCAATTATCACGGAAGGCTATAGGCTACTTTTTATCCCAAAATTCCCACGGGATCGGGAGTTAGGCTATTTTATATTTTGATATTTCCACGGGTTTGGGAGTTACGCGGGTGAAACCGCGGAGCGCTGTTAGTATCTATATAAAATTCTCGTGTCACAGTGTTTGTCGCTAAACTCCTCCGAAATGGCTTGACCGATTCTTATGAAATTTTTGTGTATCGGTAGATTATAGAATAGGCCAAAAACTATATTTTCTTCTAAATTAAGAAAAGCTACAACGTACCACGGTATAAAAATATGATTATTTTTTTGCAAAATCAACAGGTTCGATTCCTGGCTAGAGTAATTAATTACTTTTTCAAAAATCTAGTGATGCAGTTTTAGTTTTTGTCAAAATCGGACACGCGACTCCTTTCAGCATTTTTCGCTATCTCTTATAGTTTAGGATATAGCCCTGAAGGCCCAAATAAAAAAATCACCCTGTATATATTTCATTTTACAGGCAGCTACAAATGCGAATACTGCGAGAAAATCTT
The DNA here is from genome assembly GCA_907269075.1 of Idaea aversata. Taxonomy (NCBI): domain Eukaryota; kingdom Metazoa; phylum Arthropoda; class Insecta; order Lepidoptera; family Geometridae; genus Idaea; species Idaea aversata. The sequence goes on along the minus strand of OU026112.1, from coordinate 2,789,810 downwards.
CCCAAGCCGAAGCAAAAAGCACTACCACGTGAAAATGAAACACCTAGGCGCCAGAAACATATCAAACTGTCCCTACTGCGACGAACCATTCCGTTCCTACTACCAAAGAAACCAACACCTAATCAAAGTCCACAACTCAGAATCGCAATACAAATGCAACATCTGCAACAAATCATTCATACTAAAAAGCCTACTCATGTATCATATTAAGAAAAACCACCTAATGGAACGCAATGCTCAATGCACGGAATGCGGCTACAGATTCTTCAGTAAGAAAGCTCTGAAAGCCCATATGGTTAAGCACACTGGTGAAAGGAATTATGCGTGTGAGGTCTGCCATAAGTCGTACGCAAGAAAGTATACATTAAGGGAGCATATGAGGATTCATAATAACGATAGACGGTTTAAATGCGATGTATGCAGTATGACTTTCGTTCAGAAATGCAGTTTAAAGAGTCATTTGTTGTCTAATCATGGTATTAGTTTGGCTGCCAGTGAGATTTCTACTTCCTAAGGAAGCTAAAAGCTTACTAAATTGTAAAGTAGCTCATGCTAAAGTTACTATATTGTAAAGTGACTCATGTTAAACTTGCAACATTGTAAATCAGCTCATGCTAAACTTGCAACATTTTAAAGTGGCTCATGATAAACTTGCAATATTCTAAAATGGCTCATGATAAACTTGCAACATTGTAAAGTGGCTCATGATAAACTTGCAATATTCTAAAATGGCTCATGATAAACTTGAAACATTGTAAAATGGCTCATGATAAACTTGCAACATTGTAAAGTGGCTCATGATAAACTTGCAATATTCTAAAATGGCTCATGATAAACTTGAAACATTGTAAAATGGCTCATGATAAACTTGCAATATTCTAAAATGGCTCATGATAAACTTGCAACATTGTAAAGTGGCTCATGATAAACTTGAAACATTGTAAAATGGCTCATGATAAACTTGCAACATTGTAAAGTGGCTCATGATAAACTTGCAATATTCTAAAATGGCTCATGATAAACTTGCAATATTCTAAAATGGCTCATGATAAACTTGAAACATTGTAAAATGGCTCATGATAAACTTGCAACATCGTAAAGTGGCTCATGTTAAACTTGCAACATCGTAAAGTGGCTCATGATAAACTTGCAACATCGTAAAGTGGCTCATGATAAACTTGCAACATCGTAAAGTGGCTCATGTTAAACTTGCAACATTGTAAATCAGCTCATGCTAAACTTGCAACATTTTAAAGTGGCTCATGATAAACTTGCAATATTCTAAAATGGCTCATGATAAACTTGCAACATCGTAAAGTGGCTCATGTTAAACTTGCAACATCGTAAAGTAGCTCATGATAAACTTGCAACATCGTAAAGTGGCTCATGTTAAACTTGCAACATCGTAAAGTGGCTCATGTTAAACTTGCAACATCGTAAAGTGGCTCATGATAAACTTGCAACATCGTAAAGTGGCTCATGTTAAACTTGCAACATTGTAAATCAGCTCATGCTAAACTTGCAACATTGTAAAGTGGCTCATGATAAACTTGAAACATTGTAAAATGGCTCATGATAAACTTGCAACATCGTAAAGTGGCTCATGTTAAACTTGCAACATCGTAAAGTGGCTCATGATAAACTTGCAACATCGTAAAGTGGCTCATGATAAACTTGCAACATCGTAAAGTGGCTCATGTTAAACTTGCAACATTGTAAATCAGCTCATGCTAAACTTGCAACATTTTAAAGTGGCTCATGATAAACTTGCAATATTCTAAAATGGCTCATGATAAACTTGCAACATCGTAAAGTGGCTCATGTTAAACTTGCAACATCGTAAAGTAGCTCATGATAAACTTGCAACATCGTAAAGTGGCTCATGTTAAACTTGCAACATCGTAAAGTGGCTCATGTTAAACTTGCAACATCGTAAAGTGGCTCATGATAAACTTGCAACATCGTAAAGTGGCTCATGTTAAACTTGCAACATCGTAAAGTGGCTCATGATAAACTTGCAACATTGTAAAGTGGCTCATGTTAAACTTGCAACATCGTAAAGTGGCTCATGATAAACTTGAAACATTGTAAAGTGACTCAAGCTTTACTTCTGATTTTACTCAGAATATTGCAATAATAATAATAAATTATAATTTATTCAAACAGCCTTATACAGAAAATAATTAAATTTAAGAAAAAGCTAATATTTTTGTATATAATTAAATTAACAAGTGCAATTTGAGATTCTAGGAACAGCATCTACGCTTTATTCTAATTTTAATCTATACTAATATTATAAAGCTGAAGAGTTTGTTTGTTTGTTTAAACGCGCTAATCTCAGGAACTACTGGTCCAAATAAAAAAATATTTTTGTGTTGGATTGTCCATTTATCGAGGAAGGCTTGAGGCTACTTTTTATTTTGATATTCCCACGGGATCGGGAGTTACGCGGGTGAAACCGCGGGGCGCTGCTAGTCTATAAAATAAGAATGAATCGCTGAATGAACCGATTTCGCTAGTTCTTTTTTGTTGTGTTTGTTATTGTCAGAAGGTTCTTATGAAAGAAAAAAAAAAACAGCGCACTCCGGGAGTGCAGGCAGAAGTGAAAACAATAAACTTGTTATTTCTCATAGAATATTTCTTGAAACGATCTGCTACTGCCATCATAGCGGTCTTTCTAGAAACTAAGTTTCTCAATTTGTGTAATAGATGGCAGTATAAGTTAAACAAAAAGACTAACACAAATAAAATCTCATCGGTCGCGTCAAAATCTGTCGCGAGAACGGCTGAAAATGCTCACCCACAAAAGTGCCCAACGCGCCATAAGAAGATTTCATTTCAAAAATTTAAGGAAATTGCGTAGAAAATTATTACGCTGGTGAGTGATAAGATCATGCATCAGCTATGGCGCTGTCGCTTGGTGGCCCAGATCGGAACTAACAACTACACAGACTAAACTGACTCGCCTTCAGAGGATGGCTTGCATGGCCATCACCGGCGCTATGCGCACCACACCCACGGCGGCGATGGAAGCCATGCTCAACATCCTTCCTATCCATCTATACGTCCAACAGGAGGCGGCTGCAAGTGCTGCAAGACTGACCTCTTTAGGCCTGTGGAAAGGGGATGTGAAGGCCAAACATACTATGGTCCTGTCCAAGCTTTCAGCAGAACAACCCATGCTGCTAGCGATCAGTGATAGGATTCCCAAAAGACATGAATTTAAAAGACACTACACCATACAAATGACTGAAGGACAACGTGACTATCCGCAACCCAGTGAAACGTGGGATATACACAGACGGCTCAAAAACCGACACGGGCACTGGATCCGGGGTCTTTTCGGAGGACCTAAACATAAAACTCAGCGTAACTCTAGGCCCCCACAACTCAATCTTCCAAGCGGAATGTGTGGGTATAATCAGGGCAGCATGGGCCGCGCTGGATCGCGATGTCTCGGGCCATGGCATTAGAATCCTGTCCGATAGCGCGGCGGTGCTACATGCACTGAACAGTAGAACTATAAGTTCTGCCCTGATTTACGAATGTTACGAGACACTCAACAGACTAGGTGAACACAATAGACTGACCTTACAATGGGTTAAGGGACACAGCGGCTCAAGGGGAAACGACGCAGCGGACGAGCTGGCAAAGAGAGGAGCGGAAGCGGTCAGTTACGGGCCTCAGCCCTCCGTCCCGATCCCCTCCAACCAACTCAGAGCCTGGATCCGCAACCACGCCAAAATGCGACACCGTCACCTCTGGGCCACGACGGAAAGCTGTAGGCAAGCTAAACTAGCACTCCCCGATACAAACAGCAGACTCACGAAACGCCTCTTGAACTTAAACCGATCGCAAATGCGCTTGGTTACAATCGCTTTGACCGGTCACGGCGCTTTCAACAAACACTTTCACAACTTGAACATAACGGACAGCCCACTATGCATAGCGTGCATGGAGGCCGAGGAGACGACTGCGCATGTGCTGCTGGACTGCACGGTACTAACGGAGATTAGACTCAGGACTTTAGGTGACATCAAAAGCCTTCCAAAGATTTTTGAAAAACCACATCTTGTGGCAAAATTTATGGAAGAGCTGGGCTGGTTCTCCCCCTGACAAGTAGAACCTTACGCAAAGGGGACCCAACTAAAGAGGTCTGATTGCGGAAAACAGCCCGTATACAAGTACAAGTACAAGTATTACGCTGGTGAAACCGCGGAGCTCAGCTAGTAAATAATAATTATACAATGAGGCTTCAAAAGTGCAGGCTCATCGTAGAGTTTTAAAATCGAAAAGTCCCAATACAAGCAGGACTTTAAGGCCCAAAGTTGAAAACAATAAACCGAAGTGGTAAGACCAGAAGCGCGATAGAGGTGTCTTAGAATCAGTTTTTGGGTATCAACCACTAAAATTCATAGAATGATATTCCTACTGTCGTAAAGGTGAAGAAATGCTTTGTATTGACATACACTTCGAAACACTATTAGAGTGATTAGCCTCGATAGAAAAATCGTCTTTTTTTTAATTTTTACGGCGATTGTAAAGAATAAAATTTATATTTTCATAAACATTACATCAAATCCATGATACTAAAGTAGATGTTATTTAATTACATAAAACAGTTAAAATGGCCGTTTCGCGGCGCGCAGGGGAAAGGGATAGAGTCATCGCTCGGCGCGCGCGTGGGAAAGGGAGAGGGGTTTTCAGGTCCTACTTCACATTAAGTATAAATTCAACAGTTTTAGAACTCTACGGTGGGTCTGCAATTCTGACTCCGACTGTACATAAAGGCATACATAGAGTAGGCATTAATTTATTTTACGTTAATTGATTCAAATTATGATTATAAATATTTTATTTTGTCGATCTAAGAATTACTATTAAGTATAAAAATATATTTTTATTTTCCTCGCATTATAAATATGTGTTTAATTTATTATTAATAATAAATATTGCAGGACATTCCAATCGCCATCTAGCCCCAAGCCAAGGAACTAGACATGTATTATGGGTGCTAGACAATGGATATACTACTACTTACATACTTTTCTTTTGTAATACATAGAAACAACCAGACCACAGACAGATACTTGTCTGAGGCGGTAATCGAACCCGCAATCCTATGTTTAGCACGCGACAGACTCGTGGTCGCACCGTTTTACTACACCAGTGTAACTACGAGTATTTTCTGTTACTCGTGGTTACCCTGTGTGGTGTGATTAACAAGAAATCATTAAAACATAAGACCGCAGTCCGGTATGGTGAACATTGTGCCAACTGGGTCGTCAATTCAATTCGAGTTCAGCAGATCTAGTTTAGGTATATACTGTTTTGCCTGTCTGTCACCAGGCTATATCTCATGAACCGTGATAGCTAGACAGTTGAATTTTTCAGACTTTTATTTATTTATTTATTAATAATAAAAACAACACATAGTATAACACATTAAAAACATCATCATCATCATCCGAGCGATGTTCCCGGTTGCATCCCTCTCGGGAGCCCGGAGTCCGGCATCCTGGTTAGTAAGGCCATTTGCACGCATATCACCCTTTACGGCGTCAAGCCAGCACTTCTTGGGTCTACCCAGTCTGCCACGACCCGGCGGAGGCGCCATGGCTAGACATTTGTTCCCCACGTAACTAGCCGGTTTTCGCAAGACGTGGCCGTACCAGCGTAAGCGACACTCTTGCAATTTATCTGCAATGTCTCGGACATGAAGGCTGCCCCGGATGCGGGAGTTCCTGACGCGATCCTTTCGCGTCACTCCACACATCCAGCGCAACATCTTCATCTCCGTGACACGCAGCTCCTGCTTATGTCGCTCAAGCACCGGCCACGCCTCACTACCATACAAAAGGACAGGTCTAATGATGGTTTTATAGACCTGTCCTTTTAGTTTAACCGGCATTTTGGGGTCGCAAATGACACTAGTCACCTCACGCCACTTGGCCCAAGCCGCTGAAATGCGTGACTTGACGTCGCAATCGATGTCGCCGGACGCGCGAAGCACAGATCCCAAGTACTTAAACTGGTCTGTCCGCTCGACCATATGACCGTCTACGCAGACAGGTTTGGGATCTGTGGTATTGCAAGCCAAGTACTCTGTCTTCGCCACATTCAGTTGCAAACCGCCGTTCTCAAGCGACTCCTTCCACGTGTGTAGGTACACGTTGGACCAGCCGCCCCTTATCCGAGTCCGCCAGCGCAATATCATCAGCGTACATGAGCAGCCATGGAGGCTGCTCGTGTGCATCCCTGATGGCAACGGACAGTGCATCCAATATTACGCTGAACAGGAACGGGCTTAGGACGGAACCCTGGTGGACTCCAACGGTAACAGGGAAGGGCTTAGTGTCGCCAACAGCAGATTAAAAACAATGCCACAAAAACTCGATCGAGTTTTACCGGGCATCATACTACTACGTCGACTTAACTACACACTATTTAAAAACACCTCATAACAAGTAATGCTGCGTTGACATAATTCAATAACAACTCATATAAAAGATCATACGATACAAAGCAAGAATAGGTAAGTACCCACAACGTAGTTAGCAACAGTAGCAGATGATGTATTTCTGTTGCTGCCATAACAACAATTACTAAAAACATAATGTATTGTACGGAACCCTTCGTGCGCGAGGCCGACTTACACTTTGCCAGTTTTATGTTACTGGTTAAAAATCATATTAAAAGAATTTTATTGTGAACGAAACAATGAATTTTAAGGTAAAAACCAGTCAAGTCCGAGTCGTACTAACGCGCCGAAGGTTCCGTACATTAGTTTCCAATCTCTTTCTCTACCCTTGCAGTGGTTTGGTAGTTACCAATTTAACTTGACCTCTATTTCGTTTGGGCGCCTATACAATGTAAGGGTCAAGTTAAATTGGTCCAACTATGTATGTATGGGGACACATATTATTTGGAAATTTTCCATTATTTATGCTGGACCTTGCGTTTTGCCAAATTTCGTGATTCTAGGTCAACGGGAACTGCCATATAGGTTTTCATTCCCTAGCGAGTGCCGAAAATTTGCGGCATAAACGGCTTGCGGCATCTTTTGATAGCTCAAAGGGCCAGTAGACCTGAGTAGGTATCATTATCATTACATAGTATAAAACAAAGTCGCTTTCCGCTGTCTGTCCCTATGTATGCTTAGATCTTTAAAACTACGCAACGGATTTAGATGCGGTTTTTTTAATAGATAAGAGTGATTCAAGAGCAAGTAAGTATACCTATGGTAGAAATTAAAAGACGTTTTTTTATTGTATTTACAATAACAATTAAGTAATTTATTTCAGTAATGACATTACATAGATTACAAAATTACATATCTATACTAATATTATAAAGCTGAAGAGTATGTTTGTTTGTTTGAACGCGCTAATCTTAGGAACTAAGTAGATACAGGTTCGAATTGAAATAGTACATTACGTTAGAAGTGTGGAAAATTGATCTTTGCATGGAGGCGGTTCAAACGCGCGAGCGGAACGCGAGCGTGTTAGAAGCCGAGATGCAAAGAACAATTCCACACGCGTATCGTACGCCGTTTTTTTATCACAGTTGCGAATAAAAGAAAATACTTAAAAAGAAAATAATAAATAACAAAATATTTGTGTTTTTAAATATATTTGTGCTACAATATTTTTTTGTTAATTATACTCTCCAAAGGCCAGGCAATAGACTTTTAACCTATACAGCCTCGTCTAAAATACCTACAATATTTTTTAGGGTTTTTCCATTTGTTTTTGCGTCGGAGAAAAACAGGATATAATGGTAAGGAAAAAATGTATGTAAATAAAAACAAAACTCAATTTTTTATTTTTTTCTGGCGTTATCACGTAAAAGCACACCGTGTGCAGTTTTATCCAACTTGAAAGATAGGATAGCTTGCATCTTAATTTATCCCGATATTCCCACGGGATCGGGAGTTACGCTGGTGAAACAGCGGAGCGCAGCTAGTAACATATAATTCTCTGTGAAATACTCAGAGAAATTGGATTGAGAACTTGTTTAGGGTTGATAGATGGATGGTGGGCGTTATATGCACCGTTCTCTCTGGTCAAGAAAAAATTAAGTACAAATATTTTTTTAATTTTACACGATCAAGCAAGGCAAGGACTGCTGAGTGAGTCCATACAGCCTCATCATAGACAATTATTAGTAATTTTTACCTTCCTCGATGGAAATATGCTGCTGGCATCTCAAAACTACTCCTTTTAAGTTAGCCTAATTATCCGTTGCTTTTTGCACCTTCGCTCGCTTGTGACATCTCGTATTCCTCTAAAGAGACGTCATGAATTGAATGCATATGGCTCTTCATACTGCGATTTTGAACAAACGTAGAGCCGCAAATACCACATTTGAACCGCATATCATTCTGATGGATTCTTTAATGTTCTCGTAGAGTCTTCTTTCTAGCATTAGATTTCAAGCAATCCGTAAATTTAAATATTTTCTCTCCGCCATGTTTGATCATGTGTTATTCTAAGTGCTTTTTGGCAAATAACTCCATATTACAAATCGTACAGTTGAAACGCTTTTTCATTACTCATATTCGGAAAGTGTTTGTTTGATCCGAGTAGCGGGTCGAAGACGCTGCTTGCCACCCTTGGGCGGAAAAGGCAGCAATTAGCTACCTTATCTAGGGCGGGAATGAATTTTACCTTTTAGGTAATCACTGTTTTGGTGTTTGTATATTCAACCTCCATCACAATGGTTTTACAACCTCCTTGCGCAAAAATTCTGTCTGTCTGTCTGTCCGTCCGCGCGTCCGTGGCGGGATACTAACTCTGTAAGCTGTACCGAAATTCAAAATCTCGATTTCAAAGACACTGCTATTTTTTACATTCCTTAAATTCGAAATGAAAAGTAGAGTTTTTAACACGGGTGAAAGTACCAATTCCTACTCGGACTATAGCCGCACACGCTATAATCCTTGTATAATAATCTACTATTCCATTAAATGCACTGTTTTAGTGTGTGAATTTAAGTATTTTTTAAAGAAGAAAGACTTATGACATACATTACATTTATAACCAGCCTCAGGTGTTTTATGTACAGAATACATATGTAATTTTCTATGTCGGTAACTAGTAAATGTTTTACCACATTGTGGACATTTGATTTTATTTGCATAAGCTTTATGTGCGTATTTGATATGCCTAATTAACTTCATCTTATTCGAAAACGCTTTGTCGCAAACCGTACAGGTGACCGTGCCAACTTCGTGAGTTTTCTCATGTAGGGCTAATTTTCGCTTATTGACGAATCCTGAATCGCAAACAGTACATATACAATTTCTATAGTGTCGATTCATGTGCTGCAGAAGCATTTTAAAAGTCTTAAACGTGGAATCACAAAGAGCACAGGTAAGGACATCGTTTGTAGTCAATTTAAATTCTATTATATAATCTTTCATATCGGGATAAAACTTTATATTATGATCTTTTATTAAATGCTGCCTTAGATCTGATATGTAAGAACATTTTTTATTACATAAATTACATTGCAGATCTGTACTGTCGAATTTATAAGTTAGATTTGATTCTACAGTTCTTCTTTTATTAGTTAAGATTTCTTTCTTATGCGATTCAGTGTTGTGAGTTTTTAGTTCATCTAAATTAGGTAAACTTTTAAAACAATACGCGCACTCTATGCCTGATATAGTTTTGTTATAAAACGGTGTGCAGTTTGAAAACCGAAGTATATTGTCAACATTGGCTTTAAGTTTTTCTTCATCGGTTATCTGGCGATTTTGTAGGTATTTTGCTATAGGTTTATCTATATTTTTGCGATCCATTAAAAGCTGTTCCGACGATCCTTGCTTCATTTCTGTAAAGAAAGAGATTTGGCTAAGGCTAGTGACTCTGTATCATACCTAACTTTGCGTAACTTTTTTTTAGAAAACTAATAATATAAGAATAAATATTCATAAACTATACAAATAAATATGTTTTATTATAATTTAATTAAAATGCAATAAAATATGTGAATTATTAAATAACAAAATGAGGTCCACCTCAAGGATCAAACTTAGGTCCCATATTATTCATACATAATTTACAATAAATGATGTGCTAGAAATCTAAAACTTTAAAAAACAATAACATGACAAAAAAAAATTAAACTTTATACAATATGAAGGCCAATTCTCTTAAATACTCGTAAAATTGTTCAAATTACATGTCATAATGTTATGTTGGCATTCTGAATGTTAGGTACACGATAACTACGACTACTGGGTATGTTATATTAAGTAAATACTGTATACAAAACAGGCGGCAATTGTTTTAATTAAATAAATAAATATTGCAGGACATTCCACACATCGCCGTCTAGCCCCAATCCCCCCCCCCCCCCCCAAAATGAGTTATATCTAGTTTATCTTTATATGATAACTTTAGATATAGTATTATCTATATCTAAAGTTTTAATAGCTCAAAAGCGCTGCATCCGTGCTATACGTGGACTGCGGAGAAGGGAAACTTGTAAACCGTATTTTAAAGAACTTCATATCCTCACTTTTCCCTCATTGTATATCAGTGAGATAGTTATTTTTGTAAAAATGTATTCGCAGTTATTTTAATATTATGCCCCAGGAAGTCGACGTGAAGCTGATCTGAAGGCTCACGCGAGTAGTTCGCGGCTAATGCAGAATAATGTGTTCTGTATGGCACCCAAAATTAATAATAAGGTACCCTTATCAATTTGAGCTATCGATAATTTTAATGAATTTAAAAATGCAGTGAGAAAACTATTAGGCGAAAGAACTTCTTAAGCATTGATAAATTTTTGAATGATAAAAATTTATAGCATAACCAGAATTTTGTATAAAAAAAGAAATATTTATTCAGTGGTATTGATTATTACCGGTTGAAGGTCGGTGCGTGGGGCGGCCCAGGTATCGCTGGAAGGACACGGCGGAAGCTGACCTGCGCGAACTTCAAGTCAACAATTGGCAAGAAATAGCGCAGGACAGGGAGCGATGGAAGATCTCGTTTCGAAGGCCAAGATCCACTTTGGGTCGCTGAGCCAGCGGAGTAGTAGTATTGATTATTAACACATTATTGTTAAGATGTATATTAATTGATTTGACTTATTACTGTTACTTATCTACTTTATAATCAAGTTGACATCTACAGACAAACTACAGATGAAGATTTTTTTACCTATAAGATTAATTTTATTTTTTGACCATTCGTAATTTACACTCTATTATAAGGAAATGTTTGTGTGCTTATTAAGGCGAGGTCTAGCGGACTTTTAACAACTATTAGAACTATGTTATTAAATTATTCTAGACTTATAAACAATAAATGATTTGATTTGATCTATATTCTAGTCTGTCTCCCTAGTCCAGCTGCACGTTGAATGATGTGATGTCAATCAATACCAACATCAGAGACGTGGCAATACATTGAGTGAGCAGATCTAACTTAATTTACATAGTTTTGTACCATTAAACACAAAATAAGGGTACTATTATGTATTTTCACTTTGTTTCTCTAATTCCGCCAGATACTTTATACTCCTCCATACTAAAACCATGATTAGACTGTAAACTACTCTACCCGCATTTATAAGTGAAAGCAGATCCACAAATACTACATTTAAATCGCTTATCATTATTGTGTGTGTATCCACATGTGATCTTCTAGAGTCTTCTTCCGAGCATACCCTTTTTGGCAAAAACCACATTTGTAGATTCTTTCAGCGTGTTTAACACTGTGTTCCTGTAGGCGACGGTTAGAGGAGAATCCTTCATTGCAAACTGAACACACGTGGTTTTTTCCATCAACCATCAAGTGTAACTCTCGTATATGACCGGTAAGTTCCGATTTCATTCACTGGTTTCACTGGCATCTGAAACTAGTTCTCTATTTGAGTAATTTAACCTAATTATTCCGTCACTTTTTGTACCTTCGCTTGTGACATCTCGTATTCCTCCAAAGTGACACCATGATTTGAATGCATATGGCTCTTCATACTGCATTTCTGAACAAACGTAGACTCGCAAATACCACATTTAAACCGCCTATCATTCTGATGGATTCTTAAATGTTCTCGTAGAGTCTTCTTTCTAGCATAAGATTTTAGGCAAACCGTACATTTAAATATTTTCTCTCCACCATGCTTGATCATGTGTTCTTCTAAGTGCATTTTGGCAAAGAATTCCATATGACAAATCGTACAGTTGAAATGTTTTTCCATTAAATGCACTCTTTTAGTATGGGATGTTAAATCATTTTTCAAAAAGAAAGACTTGTCACATACATTACATTTATAACTAGTTCCAGGCGTGTTATGTTCAGAATACATATGTATATTTCTTCGTCGGTAACTAGTGAATAATTTATCACATTGTGGACATTTAATTTTATTTACATTCGTTGTATGTGAAGATCTGATATGGCTAATTAACTTCGTCTTATTCGAAAACGCTTTGTCGCAAACCGTACAGTTGACCATGCCAACTTCGTGAGTTTTCTCATGTAGGGCTAATTTTCGCTTATTGACGAATCCTGAATCGCAAACAGTACATATACAATTTCTATAGTGTCGATTCATGTGCTGCAGAAGCATTTTAAAAGTCTCAAACGTGGAATCACAAAGAGCACAGTTAAGAACATCGTTTGTAGTCAATTTAAATTCTATTATATAATCTTTCATATCGGGATAAAACTTTATATTATGATCTTTTATTAAATGCTGCCTTAGATCCGGAATATGAGAGAATTTTTTATTACAAATATTACATTGCAGATCTGTACTGTCTAATTTATAAGACAGATTTGATTCTACGATTCTTCTTTTATTAGTTAAGATTTCTTTCTTATGCGATTCAGTGTTGTGAGTTTTTAGTTCATCTAAATTAGTTAAATTTTTAAAACAATACGCGCAATCTATGCCTGATATAGTTTTGTTATGAAACGGTGTGCAGTTTGAGAACCGAAGTATATTGTCAACATTGGCTTTAAGTTTTTCTTCATCGGTTATCTGGCGATTTTGTAGATATTTTGCTATAGGATTATCTATATTTTTGCGAGCCATTTTAAGCTGTTTCGACGATCCTTGCTTCATTTCTGTAAAGAAAGAGATTTGGCTAAGGCTAGTGACTTTGTATCATACCAAACTTTGCGTAACTTTTTTTTAGAAAACTAATAATATAAGAATAAATATTCATAAACTATACAAATAAATATGTTTTATTATAATTTAATTAAAATGCAATAAAATATGTGAATTATTAAATAACAAAATGAGGTCCACCTCAAGGATCAAACTTAGGTCCCATATTATTCATACATAATTTACAATAAATGATGTGCTAGAAATCTAAAACTTTAAAAAACAATAACATGACAAAAAAAAATTAAACTTTATACAATATGAAGGCCAATTCTCTTAAATACTCGTAAAATTGTTCAAATTACATGTCATAATGTTATGTTGGCATTCTGAATGTTAGGTACACGATAACTACGACTACTGGGTATGTTATATTAAGTAAATACTGTATACAAAACAGGCGGCAATTGTTTTAATTAAATAAATAAATATTGCAGGACATTCCACACATCGCCGTCTAGCCCCAATCCCCCCCCCCCCCCCCAAAATGAGTTATATCTAGTTTATCTTTATATGATAACTTTAGATATAGTATTATCTATATCTAAAGTTTTAATAGCTCAAAAGCGCTGCATCCGTGCTATACGTGGACTGCGGAGAAGGGAAACTTGTAAACCGTATTTTAAAGAACTTCATATCCTCACTTTTCCCTCATTGTATATCAGTGAGATAGTTATTTTTGTAAAAATGTATTCGCAGTTATTTTAATATTATGCCCCAGGAAGTCGACGTGAAGCTGATCTGAAGGCTCACGCGAGTAGTTCGCGGCTAATGCAGAATAATGTGTTCTGTATGGCACCCAAAATTAATAATAAGGTACCCTTATCAATTTGAGCTATCGATAATTTTAATGAATTTAAAAATGCAGTGAGAAAACTATTAGGCGAAAGAACTTCTTAAGCATTGATAAATTTTTGAATGATAAAAATTTATAGCATAACCAAAATTTTGTATAAAAAAAGAAATATTTATTCAGTGGTATTGATTATTACCGGTTGAAGGTCGGTGCGTGGGGCGGCCCAGGTATCGCGGAAGGACACGGCGGAAGCTGACCTGCGCGAACTTCAAGTCAACAATTGGCAAGAAATAGCGCAGGACAGGGAGCGATGGAAGATCTCGTTTCGAAGGCCAAGATCCACTTTGGGTCGCTGAGCCAGCGGAGTAGTAGTATTGATTATTAACACATTATTGTTAAGATGTATATTAATTGATTTGACTTATTACTGTTACTTAACTACTTTATAATCAAGTTGACATCTACAGACAAACTACAGATGAAGATTTTTTTACCTATAAGATTAATTTTATTTTTTGACCATTCGTAATTTACACTCTATTATAAGGAAATGTTTGTGTGCTTATTAAGGCGAGGTCTAGCGGACTTTCAACAACTATTAGAACTATGTTATTAAATTATTCTAGACTTATAAACAATAAATGATTTGATTTGATCTATATTCTAGTCTGTCTCCCTAGTCCAGCTGCACGTTGAATGATGTGATGTCAATCAATACCAACATCAGAGACGTGGCAATACATTGAGTGAGCAGATCTAACTTAATTTACATAATTTTGTGCCATTAAACACAAAATTAAGGGTACGATTATGTATTTTCACTTTGTTTCTCTAATTCCGCCAGATACTTTATACTCCTCCATACTAAAACCATGATTAGACTGTAAACTACTCTACCCGCATTTATAAGCGAAAGCAGATCCACAAATACTACATTTAAATCGCTTATCATTATTGTGTGTGTATCCACATGTGATCTTCTAGAGTCTTCTTCCGAGCATACCCTTTTTGGCAAAAACCACATTTGTAGATTCTTTCAGCGTGTTTAACACTGTGTCCTGTAGGCGACGGTTAGAGGAGAATCCTTCATTGCAAACTGAACACACGTGGTTTTTTCCATCAACCATCAAGTGTAACTCTCGTATATGGCCGGTAAGTTCCGATTTCATTCACTGGTTTCACTGGCATCTGAAACTAGTTCTCTATTTGAGTAATTTAACCTAATTATTCCGTCACTTTTTGTACCTTCGCTTGTGACATCTCGTATTCCTCCAAAGTGACACCATGATTTGAATGCATATGGCTCTTCATACTGCATTTCTGAACAAACGTAGACTCGCAAATACCACATTTAAACCGCCTATCATTCTGATGGATTCTTAAATGTTCTCGTAGAGTCTTCTTTCTAGCATAAGATTTTAGGCAAACCGTACATTTAAATATTTTCTCTCCACCATGCTTGATCATGTGTTCTTCTAAGTGCATTTTGGCAAAGAATTCCATATGACAAATCGTACAGTTGAAATGTTTTTCCATTAAATGCACTCTTTTAGTATGGGATGTTAAATCATTTTTCAAAAAGAAAGACTTGTCACATACATTACATTTATAACTAGTTCCAGGCGTGTTATGTTCAGAATACATATGTATATTTCTTCGTCGGTAACTAGTGAATAATTTATCACATTGTGGACATTTAATTTTATTTACATTCGTTGTATGTGAAGATCTGATATGGCTAATTAACTTCGTCTTATTCGAAAACGCTTTGTCGCAAACCGTACAGGTGACCGTGCCAACTTCGTGAGTTTTCTCATGTAGGGCTAATTTTCGCTTATTGACGAATCCTGAATCGCAAACAGTACATATACAATTTCTGTAGTGTCGATTCATGTGCTGCAGAAGCATTTTAAAAGTCTCAAACGTGGAATCACAAAGAGCACAGTTAAGAACATCGTTTGTAGTCAATTTAAATTCTATTATATAATCTTTCATATCGGGATAAAACTTTATATTATGATCTTTTATTAAATGCTGCCTTAGATCCGGAATATGAGAGAATTTTTTATTACAAATATTACATTGCAGATCTGTACTGTCCAATTTATAAGACAGATTTGATTCTACGATTCTTCTTTTATTAGTTAAGATTTCTTTCTTATGCGATTCAGTGTTGTGAGTTTTTAGTTCATCTAAATTAGTTAAATTTTTAAAACAATACGCGCAATCTATGCCTGATATAGTTTTGTTATGAAACGGTGTGCAGTTTGAGAACCGAAGTATATTGTCAACATTGGCTTTAAGTTTTTCTTCATCGGTTATCTGGCGATTTTGTAGATATTTTGCTATAGGATTATCTATATTTTTGCGAGCCATTTTAAGCTGTTTCGACGATCCTTGCTTCATTTCTGTAAAGAAAGAGATTTGGCTAAGGCTAGTGACTTTGTATCATACCAAACTTTGCGTAACATTTTTTTTAGCAAACTAATAATATAAGTATAAATGATTTATAAACTACACAATTAAATATGTTTTATATAATTTAATGAATTATTGAATAACAAAATGAGGTGCACCTCAAGGATCAAAGTAAGGTCGCATATTATTCATACATAATTTACAATAATATAATTTGCTAAAAATCTATAACGTCCAAAACCAATGAAATGACAAATTGTTTCGAAACTTTAGTACCCTGAACGTTACATCGAAAACTACTACTACTACTAGGTCGGTATACATTTCGTACTATAATCAATACAGGCGGCAATTTCTTAAAATAAGTTATATTTATTAGTCAAGTCTGTCTGGGGAGACAGGGTCCTAGCATTTTCAGGTTGGATGTAATGTCTATCCATACCATCATCAACGACCTGGCAGCACACTGAGTGAGCAGATCTAACTTAAATTGTATTTAATTTTGAGCCATAAAATACCAAACCAAGCGTACAATTATATATTTTCACTTTGTTTCCCTAATTCCGCCTGAGATGCTTCATACTCCTCCATACTAAAACCATGATTAGACTGCAAATGACTCTTCAAACCGCATTTATAAACAAAAGCAGACCCACAAATACTACATTTAAATCGCTTATCATTATTGTGTATCCACATGTGATCTTCAAGAGTCTTCTTCCGAGCATACCCTTTTTGGCAAACACCGCATTTGTAGATTCTTTCAGCGTGTTTAACACTGTGTTCCTGTAGGCGACGGTTAGAGGAGAATCCTTCATTGCAAACTGAACACACGTGATTTTTCTCCATTAAGTGTAATTCTCGTATATGACCGGTAAGTTCCGATTTCATTATGAAAGTTTTATCGCATATATTGCATTTATAATTAGCTGCCGCTGTGTTGTGCTCCGAACGCATATGTGTGTTTCTCTGGTGGTAATTTGTAAATGTTTTATCGCAATGAGGGCATTTTGTCTTGTATCTGGCTTTGGTAGCGTGTGTGTATTTCTCATGGCACACTTTTCTAACTTTAGTCGTGAAGATTTTATCGCAAAAAGAACATTTAAAGCTTCCTTCTTCGTGGGTTCGTCTATGCTTTTGCATTTTGTACCTATTTACAAATCCCATATCGCAAACATCGCAGATATAATTTCTATAATGTCCATTCATATGTTGAAGTAGCATTTTAAATGTTTCATAGGTAGAATTACAGACAGCGCAACTTAATAATTCATCTGTAGTCAATTTAAATTCAAGAATGTAGTCTTTTACGTCGGAATGAAACTTTATATCGTGTTCTTTTGTTAAGTGGTCTTTCAGATTGGAGATTAAGTCGATATTCTTATTACAAATATTGCATTTTAAATCTGTAATATCAACTTTATAAGACAGGTTGTTTTGTTCAACTTTCTTTTTATATAATGTTGCGTTTTTGTGTACTTCACGGACGTGAGTTTTTAATTCTTGTACAGTTTTTAACGTTTGTTTGCAATAAGCGCAATCAATACCAAATATAGTTTTAGTACGAAATGGGGTGCAGTTTGAATTACGTAATACATTTTCTATGTTCGTTTTAAGTTTTCCGACTTCAGAAGGATATTGCAAAGTTATATCTCTTGGTACAGTTTTCTTACCAAATGCTTTTCGGAGGGTTATTTTTAGCGGTCTCGATGATTTTTTCTTCGTCAATTGATCTGCAAAGAAATAGATTTTTCTGAAGCCATTGACTGTATCATTCTTCAAAAAAAATAATTTCATCCTAAATACATAGTACCTATAATTAACTCAGTACTACCTATAGAATATTGCTAGTTTTACATCAACTTTTTTCTCCCCTGTTGTTTGTCTCTGTCTATCTATATCTGGAATTACTAAATTGATTTTGTGGAATCATATTATTGTTACTTATTTTAAATCTATGACTACAATTTTTTCGATATTCCTGCGGGTCTGGTGTTACTTGATTTTAAATAAAAAAGAACGATATAGCAAAGTTTAGTATAGGTGCACCTCAAGGCTATAACTTAGGTTTCTTATTTTTCAAAATGCATATTCAAGACTATGTTTGACTGGATAAATCTAGCGATAAAAAATAAGTATAACAATTTTTGACATAAACACATTTATTATAAATAAAAATCAATAAATTAAACATACAATAATTTGTAATGGAATTAGGCATTTAAGAAGGTAGGTACCTTAAATAAACTTTACAAACAAAATTTCAAATTGATCATTCCCTATTTGAAGCACAGTTAATTTTATTTAGCGTTTGAACTTTCTCAATTAACTTTAAGAATGAATTACGAAGTATGCGCCTGCATACTTTGTAATTCTTAATTAATTAATTTCAATATTAATTTCAACCCTTTATTCACAAACAACTTTTGTTCTACGATTTATAGAAATTAATAAAAGATACATACAAAAAACTCGAAGGTTTTTTAAAATTACGAGCATAGAAACGGAACAGACAAATAAGTAAAAATTTTATGTCATTTTACCACTTCTTGTGAGAACAACTAATTTGCGAATGAAAATATCCTCAATACTATTCGAAATAAGGCCTAGTTAAGCCGTAAATAGTTAAAAATTGTGTTATAGAGCCGCAAATGACAAAATAACCGTTACATTTCTATTTCCTACTGGGTAATTATTACAAAAAAACTGACAAAAATTTGGTTTATGCGGGCAGGTTAGTTCATCTTAAATCTAATTCCTGTTAAATCTTACTTAGGACTATAAACTGTGCGTGTGTTTGCTTCAACATTAACATCGAAATAATATTTTCCTATAGTAAGAAAGTAACACTAAAGTACCATGGCCTTGGGTAGAACACCCATCTGGCTACCGGTTTGATTCCCGCCGATTATTTCATTCTTTATCTGATGGTATAAGGCGTAACAGAAGCAGCATCAAGCTGAGTTGCGTCCTTATTTAATAACTGTAAAGCCTTAATGTTTTTTCCATTTTAATTATTAATGTATTATTGTAAAAAAATGTATTATTGTAAGTTTATTTATATTGCCCCCTGTAACTTTATAAATGTAATGTACCTAATAGTACCTATTTTAGGGTTTAGTTTAAAGTTGTTAAATACAAATCTTTTTTCTCTTTCTTTCTTGGTTTATTTGTTGCTTAATGATCATCATCCACTGTTTCAAAAAATTGGTACTCCACCTTATTGTGTTTAGATAGCATATGGTTCTTCAAACTAACTTTGTGATGGAATTCAGCATAGCAGATACCACATTTAAATCTCTTATCATTATGAACCTTCATGTGCGCTCTTAAAGACTTCTTCCTGGAGTAAGCTTTAGAACAAATACCACATTGATATATTTTATCACGTTCATGTACGGCCAAATGATCTTTCAAACTTGTCTTTTTGAAAAACCTGTCACCACAATAGGAACAAACATGGTTCTTCTCCAGCAGATGCGTTTTTTTTACATGCTGAGTGAGATCTATCTTCAGAAAGAATGTTTTGTCGCAAGCATTGCATTTGTAGTTAGCTGCTTTAGTGTTGTGTTCGTTGAATAAATGACGGTTACGATGATAGTAGCTACTAAATGTAGCATCGCAGAAAGGACATTTCGATTGAAATCTTGCCTCTTTTTTATGAACCTGATTCTCATGGTTCACTTTAGCCGGCTTATTTGAGAATTCTTTACCACAAACAGAGCATTTATATGAGTCCGTACCATGCATATACTTCGTATGATTTCTTCGCGAACTTTTATTAATAAAACTGACACCGCAAACTTCACAGAAGTAGTTGTTATAATGTTTGCGTAAGTGCACTAGCAATGATTGAAATGTTTCGTAGTTAGAATTGCAGAACACGCACGTGAATATTTGGTTTGAAGTTAATTTGAATTCAACAAAGTAATCATTTACGTCTGTGAAGAATACAATAGCGTGTTCTTTAGTTAAATGTTCTTTTAGATCGGAAATGTGATCGAAATTGTTATCGCAGATAGTGCAAGCTAAATCTGTTATGTCGACTTTGATCAGAAGACTGTCGATAGATGCTAATTTCTTATACTTATCAATATAACTGTCTTCTTTATAATGTATCTCTGTAACATGCGTTTTCATATCTTGTATATTATCTATACAACTGTCACAAAAAGCACAGGCAATACCAGCCACGGTTTGGTTAATAAAAGGCGTGCAGTTTGAATGTTTTAATATATTTTCTAAATTGTATTTTATTTTCGTACATTCTGATTTTGATGCCAGTTCGAGCTTCATGGATTCTGTAATGTTTTTACTTACAGATTTGGTTGAGCATTTTTTTTCATGATTTTTTAATGCTTGTCTATTAATGAATCCTGCTTTACAACCCCCACAAATATAATTTTTATAATGTGAGTTCATATGTTGTACCAACATAAGAAATGAGTCGTATGTTTCATCACATAACGCACAACTGTTAACTCTGTCTGAATTTAGTTTGAATTCACTGAAGTAATCATTAACATCAGAATGGAATGTAATATAATGATCTTTGATTAAATGATGCTTTAAACTTGATATACCAGGGAAATCTTTATCGCAAATTTGACATGCTAAGTCCGTTATATCTACTTTAAAAGATAGACGATCTTCTTCTAGCTTTCGGAAGTCTGTTACCATTTTGTGTTTATGAGCGTCGTTTATATGAATTTTCAGGTCTTGTACATTTTTTAAAGTTTTAATGCAATAGCAGACGACGCCAGAGCTAATTTTGGTTAAAAATGGTGTGGCGTTAGAATGTCTCAACACATTGTCTATATTAATTTTAATTTTTAAATTTGAGTTAGTAACTTTTGGCTTGATGGGCTGCGAGTTTATTATTCCACTCGATGATTCTCCAGTAACGTTTTTATCTGCAAAGAAAGATATTTTTCTAAAGCTATAGATATCGTATAGAATTTTAGATTGGGGACCTTTTTGAAGCTCTTGACTGTATCATAAAAAAATAGGTTTTTTTTAATAATTCAGGTAAGCTGTTTTCATTAATAACAGGTGCCTACATAATATTATTACTAGTACATGTTACCATTCTATATATAGTAATACATTAAAATTTTGGACAGAATATAAATGAAGGTGCACCTCAAGGGTCAAACTTAGGTCTCTTGTTTTTCATAACTCGTATTAAGGATTAGTTTACGATACGATATAATTATTGCTGCCGACGATGAATATTTATAATTTACAAATTAAACACTTAAGTAAATCTTACTTTATTACAGTTAAAACATGAAAGCACGTTTTTAACGTCTATTAGTTAACTACTAAGAATATTTATCAGTATTTTAGCACATTGTTCATAGTACCTACTGCTTCAGCTGTAGCTGTCCTGGGCACGCACAAAATATAACATCAAAATACAGTACGAAATGCCAGGCCGGAGGCGATACTAATATGATATTTCATCCAGAACTGACGTAGATACCATTATGTAAATATCTACATTTACACCCCGTCGTTTTTGCGTCGTCGGGGGTTAAAAATAGTTTTTCAGAAATATGATTTAAAGTAACACAAGAAGTTATTATGACAATGGTATACCTAAATCACTACAAAGTATAAAATAAAGTCACTTTTCGCCATCCCTATGTCCCTTTGTGTGCTCGCGGGCACAAATCTTTAAAACTACGCCACGGATTTTCTTGCGGTTTTGAAGTTATACTTCTTTAGGCGCGTTATGAAAAAATGATGAGAGTGAAATTTTACAAAAGCGTCACACAAAATTCTCACGTCACACAAAATTCTCACGTCGGACGAGTTTTTTGCCGGACGAGTTTTTTGTCGGACGAGTTTTTTGTCGGACGAGTTTTTTGTCGGACGAGTTTTTTGCCGGACGAGTTTTTTGTCGGACGAGTTTTTTGTCGGACGAGTATTTTGTCGGACGAGTTTTTTTTTTTTTTTTTTTTTTTTTTTTTTTTTTTTTTTTTTTTTTTAATAATGCCAAAGAAGTATAACTTCTCACGCGCGTACATAAGTACACGCACCCATTTTTTTTTAATAGATAGAGTGATTCAAGAGGAAGGTTTATACATGCATAATATAGCCGTGCGAAGCCGGGGCGGGTCGCTAGTACATCATAAAAATAGTTTTTCGGAAACATGATTTGAAGTAACACAAAAAGAAATGATTATGACAATGGAATACCTACATATAATCCAGTGGTGCTCAACTTGCATTTCTCCAAGGGCTATTTTGAAAATCTCGATACGCGGGCACCGCCGAGTTAATCATCACTACATAGTATAAAACAAAGTCGCTTTCTCTGTCCCTATATCCCTTTGTATGCTTAAATCTTTAAAACTACGGAACGGATTTTGATGCGTTTTTTTAAATAGATAGAGTGATTCAAGAGGAAGGTTTATATGTATAATACATGCATAATATAGCCGTGCGAAGCCGGAGCGGGTCGCTAGTAAAAAATATATAAAAGAAAACTACATAATACAATTTTTATTTATTATGTTAAAAAAAAAGCTAATTTGATACTTGGCTGTTCACATTTTTTGTGGCCTACCCACTCAAATTCATTTTTTTCATTCCTCCTGACGACTCATACCATATTTAGCATAATTAAGTGACATATTTTATTTTTTCATTTACCTATTTTATCCATTTTTTTTTTATTTATCCTATTTTGTTCGCAGGCGTCTAGAAAACAGGCCGCGGGCTACCAAGTGCCCGCGAGCTACCGTTTGGGTACCACTGCTCTAATATTTTACGTCACAATAAAGCTGTAACTACATTCGGTAGAGTGAGCCAGAATTAATTAATTTCAGCAGTTTTAAATTGCAAACGAGGAGACAGTATTTTTTAAAACTATTAATTCTGCTAAAGTAGGTGTAAAAAGCCAGATTGAAGTTTCATATGCATCATTTATTTATTTCAATATTAACATAACAACCATGTTTAACATGAAAAAATTAAATGTATTCTATACAGATTAGGAAATTATTTTTAACAATATTTTAAACAACATTATCTATACATTCATTAAGTTTTGGAAGTGAGCGTTCTACGTCCATACCTACTTATCAATCTAGAATCATTAGCAATCTAGAATTCGCTATCCTTATATTTTATAGCTCCGGAAGATCTTCTATAAGTTCAATAGGTATATACCTTTAATATATTAAAATATAGATAAAATTATAATGTATTTTCATTCATAATAAATATAAATGAAATAATGATAGAATCTTTACACATAATAAAAACAGACATTCCAACATGGATACATTTAAACTAATATATAAATTTTTTTTTAATTTTTTTAAAGTGCTAAGCCTGCACTGGGCTATCTGAAAATATTTTTAAGGAAAAATGCATCTTTAAAAATTGCGACTAAGACGAGACTCGAACTCGCATCCTTTGAATACCGTTCAAATGCGTTACCAATTCCGCCACTTAGTCAAGTACCGTCATAGTCGAATTTAAGAATCGCATTATCCTCTTTTTTTTTCTTTTTTTTTTTTTTGAAGATGCATTTTTCCTTAAAAATATTTTCAATATATAAATAGTTTGGTTGTCGATGCGGCCGTATGGCTTAGGCATTTGCGGGAAACGCAGATTCTAACAAACAAACAACGTCAAATGCATATCCATAATTTCACCTGCGCGGTGTAGTTGGCCGCGCAACAAAGGTTGTGATTTCAAATCTCTTCATTTGGATATGCATATTTCATAGAAAATATATCTAGGTGCAGCCAGTGCACTTAAGGTGAAAGGGTACCGGCGCTCTCTCCATACAAACGTAGTCGACTGTTTCATCCCTGGATAATGACACTAGCACAAATATTTTTGTGTCATAAAACCTATAACTGCCATTAATATGCGCCCCGATGTCTTGGTTTTTTAATTTTCTTGTTAACTATCATAGAAATTAGAGATTTAAAAAACAAAAATAAACCAAACATGGTCATGGCAGTTATAAGTTATATGGAACAAAAATATTTGCTATAGTGTCATTATCTAGGGAGGAAACAGTCGACTACGTTGGTATGGAGAAAGCGCCCGGTACCCTTTCCTCTAAAACTAAATAAAAAGTTTTAAGCAGATTCAAGTTATGGCAGGCCTAATTTTGGTAATCCTAACTAATATTAGGAATGCAAAACCTTTTGTTTGTTTACTATTTCTTCTCGGTTAATAGCTAGACTATATTTCTATAAAGAACTTAGTCTACTTTAATCAAAGAGTAATACATGGATTATACTCGATGATTAAAGTAAATTAGCGGAATAAACTTTGTATAATTATTTATTTTTCTCTTGGTGACCAAGCCGTTTCTTGGGAGCGGCAAAGTCACCCACAAGGTGCGGCCGCAAGACCAGCGCTGCAGATGCGCGTGATTTTTATTTTTATGGTCTGTTCTTTGTTTTAACTTTTCTCTGTAACTATCTCATTAATGTTTCTTATTTGTATTACTTTTCTCTGTAACTATTTCTTACTGTTTCTTTTTTGTGTAAATTCTATTCTACTTTTTATCTCGAATTCTACCCCGTATCTAACGCTGTTGAAACTGCAGAGTCAAAAACTAGTCATCACAATTCACTATATTGCTTTGTTTATCCAACTCTGCTCTAGCCACTTCATATTCAGCTAACGTGACACCATGGTTTGATAGCATATGACTTTTCATACTGCATTTCTGAACAAACGTTGAACCGCAAACGCCACATTTGAATCTTCTATCATTATTATGGATACGCATATGTTCGCGTAGTGTCTTCTTCCTTGCATATGCTTTTTGGCAAACCATGCATTTAAACACTCTTTCTCCATTATGCTTAATCATATGCTCATCTAAACTTTGCTTCATAAAGAATCCCTGACCGCATACGGAACATATATGATTTCTTTCCATTAGATGTACTTTTTTAATATGTGACGTCAATTTCGATTTTAGTATAAAAGATTTATCGCATATATTACATTTATAGGTAGCTGCTGATGTGTTATGTTCTTGGAACATATGTCTATTTCTTTGATAGTAGCTGTTGAAGGATTTTTCACATTGAGGGCAATTCGTTGTATATCTTGCATTTGTATTATGCGTATATTTTTCATGACACATTCGTCTAACTCTAGTATTGAAGACTTTATCGCAAAAAGAGCAATTAAAAGTTCCAACATCGTGTGTTCTTTGATGATTTTTTAGTCTGTGTATGTTTATGAAGCCTACATCGCAAACTCCGCATACGAAGTTGCGATAGTGCCCGTTCATATGTTGTAATAACATTTTGAAAGTTTCATATTTAGAACTACACAATGCACAATTAAAAGCTTCATCTGAAGTAAGTTTGAATTCTAAAACATAGTCTTTGATATCAGAATAGAATTTAATATCGTGCTCTTTCATGAGATGTTGTTTCAGTTTTGATATGAAATCAAAGTTTTGACTACAGATTTTGCATTTCAAATCTGTTATATCTATTTTGTACGCTAAGTTTGTTCTGTCCATCTTTTTATAATCTGTAATTTCCTCATCTTTGTGAACTTCATCAATATGTGAGCGTAATTCTTGCGATGTAGCTAAATTTTCTTTGCAATATATACATACAATTCCAGCTAGTGTTTTGTTAAGAAATGGTGTACAATTCGAGTAGCGTATTAAATTTTCTAGATTAGTTTTGTGTTTTAAAGTCTCAGTTACACGACGCATATTTATATTATCTTTTGGTGGTAGTATGTCACCGATAAACTTTCGTAGTGTGATTTTTAGCGGTCTCGAAGATTTTTTCTTTAAGTTTTCATCTGTAAAGAAATAGATTTTACTGAAGCTAGCGACATGGTGTCCTAAGCTTAGGGTATCCGCGTATATAACCGTTTTGACAGCGGACAACAATGGTCAGGTTCCTATATAATTATGTTAGCTAGTCTCGCTTAAATGTAAAAAAACAGTATAGGTACTATGTTCACACAATAAAACTTACAAAATAACCTTCTTCTCGTATAGTGGTGTGGCTCACCTATTGTTAGAATTTTCAGATCGCCTTAAGATCTCTAACTTGACCTAACGACTGCTACTAGAGGTAGCAACCGGGACCAACGGGTTAACGTGCCTTCCGAAGCACGGAGGGGCTTAAGAAAACACATTTTTGTAAATTGGTCACCCATCGAAAAAATGACCGCGTCAAGCGTCGCTTAACCTGCACGACTGCAGGAAAATGATTAGGTATATTGTACGTTCACCGTACACCTAGTGGTCTTGATATCACCAGATGGTGTGAACATAGGCAAATACCGTTCGGTGACGATTGCTAAAGAAAAGTCTGCTGCATATTTGTATAAAACTGTCACCTGACAATGACAAAGAGAAAGGCAACCGGTGAAAAATATCCAGGTATGTTTCTAATATCATAATATGCAGAATAACTCCCAGCCCAATTCGAATCACCAGCTAAATAAGAAACACGTACCTACATATTTCTATATAATAGTACATTGAAGACCAAATATTACATTATTAAAAGGTGCACCTCAAGGGTCTATCCTAAGTCCCAAACTATTTACATTTCCATAAAAGATTACTCAATAAAAAAGAAATAAATAAATAAAATACTGGGTAAATGACTATTATAATTAAAACTATTTGAAATATCTACCAAAGACATTCAATAAGATAAAGAGACCCAAATTGTAATAAATAAATTTTTACTCGGAGGTAAGCCTGACATCAAACATCACCTTGAGTTTATCATAACAGGTTTAATTCCTGGTTAGGTAAAAGCATACAGCCGATAGTCTCGAATGCTATCTCTGGTATCAGTTTATAAGTATACTTAGAAGCAATTTTTAAGAACTTTAAAAGGCAAAAGTCAGTCTTCTTGACCATGAAAGCGTTTACCTCATGTTCTCCCTAACATATTTCCATGGGTAAACCTCTCGAAACTTCTTTAAAATGGTTTTTATCATCATCATATCAGTCTGACGACTTCCACTGCTGACAAAGAATTCCCATACCCTTTCCGGCTAAAGGCTAAAATGAAATGTTTGATTACAAGTTAAATTCATGACAACCTAGGATAACCTCTGTTGGATCTCCGGATTAATAAATAAGTAAATAACAATTTTTTTTGTAGTTTTTTTAGAAATTGTTAAACATTATAATATTGTATCACCATATTGTACCATTTTCTAAGCAAATTAATTAATGAATAAATAATTTTAAGTATCTGAGTAAATAACACTAGTTCTCTATGTCAAATGTCTTTGGTAGAGGGTAAGATAAAAATTGTACTTACCATTCTTTTTCTTCACTATGGTGAGTTTCTTTTTGTCTTTCTTGACGGATCTAGGGAACAATTCTGCAAGATTCTTGTCATCATCAGCATCATCTCTCATCTCGAAATCTGATTCTTCTTTTAAATCTGTGAACAACGATTTAAAATAGAGATTGGGAGAAATCTTAAGTGCAAAGTTCCTGATTGACTGAAATAATATGGCACAGCCAATGGACAATTCGAGGTTAAGTTAGTTACATATAGTTGTCATTTAAGAAGTTGAAGCTAGGAATGAAATTAAGACTTTAATGGTTTTTTGAAAGCGCTAATCTCAGGAACTACTGGTACGAATTGAAAAATTATTTTTGTGTTGGATAGTCCATTTATCGACGTAGGCTGTAGGCTACTTTTTTTTTATATTCCCGGGATCGGGACTTATGCGGTTGAAACCGCGGGGCGCAGCTAATAAATGGATAGTGTGAAAGCCAAGTGATCCAACTGACATTTAAGCCTGGTTAAATTGGTCAAAATTGAGTTAAGATTAAAAATACAAAAATACAAATATAAAAATACAAAATATTTATTTCAGCAAAAAAACTTAGAAACTGTAACGTGCTGCACTGTGTTAAACTGTATTCGTATTAAATAATATTATAATATTTTTATTACTTTGACCTATAATCTGAAAACATTACAACAATTCAGAAACATGGACGTATTAAGCAAAAACGCATTTTGTTTCATATCTCGAAACTTATAAAATTGGCTTCTAAACTAGCCAAATAATGAAAGCTTGAAATTGACTACAAAAAACTTACCCAGAAAGTATATATCATTGTCATTGTTTTCCTCGTCTTCATCATCATCATCATCGTCTGCTTCTAGCTTTATTGAGGTGCGTGTTTCAACTGTAACAAACAATGAGTTCGAACTTGAGCAACGATTGTTTGATTTTGACGACCCAGTTGGCACAATGGTCACCATGCCGGACTGCATATATATTTGTCTGTGGTCTGGTTGTTTCTATGTAAGTATTATTACTACATAGTACAAAACAAAGTCGCTTTCTCTGTCCCTATATCCTTATGTATGCTTAAATCTTTAAAACTACGCAACAGATTTTGATGTGTTTTTTTTTATAGATAGAGTGATTCAAGAGGAAGGTTTTTATGTATAATACATGCATAATATAGCCATGCGAAGCCGGGGCGGGTCGCTATTAAGTATATATTTAATTTACAAAAGAAAAGTATATACTTAAGTAGTATATCCGTTGTCTAGCAACCATAACAGAAGTCTAGTTGCTTAGTTTGGGGCTAAATAGCGGTGTGTGGAAGGTCCTGCAATATTTATTTATTTATATCGAGCGCAAAATCAGCTGTAGGCAAAGCCTCGGTCTGTCATCGCACGCAATTGCAATGAGCAGCATTTAGCTTATAATTGAACTTATATGCTGAGTGTAACATCATAACTACCATATGAATGCAAATAAATGAAATAAACTGAAATTAAATCTATAATAATTGTTGCGGACGGCTACATTAGGCTAAGGTTTAGAATAATTTTAGTCTTAAGATCATTTGTGTTAATATAGTTGATAAGGTTAAAACTCTGTTAATTAAGGAACTTTAGAACGTAAGCTATGTTTGTAAAATAAAATACCACGAGTCGGTATTAGAACAAAGGAGCCAGATGCGCCCCGGCCGGCAGGATACACCGTTATCCGGCCGCCTATAAAACGCGGGCCGGCCGGGACGCATCACGCATTCTCCTACGAACCTCCGATCGACCACTACGCATTCTCCTACGAACCTCCGATCGACCACTACGCATTCCACTACGAGCCTCCGACCAAGGAACAATAAACGAACTACAAACAACGAGCTTCTTTCATTTGACCGAACCAGCGAACATATACAGTCCACCGATCTAAGAACCACGACCATTAAGTATTAGAACCACAATATCCACAATAATAATACTAGCTCTCCCGGCAAACATAGTTTTGCCATTTAAAAAAAACGGGTTGCACTCCAGTAAGTGAAAACTAATTTTGGCTGGTAAGACATTTTTAGATGGGTACTAGGGGTTATTGGGTTATGAATTGCATTTTATTTATGAAAACTAGCGACCCGTCTCGGCTTCGCACGGCTATATTATGCATGTATTATACATATAAACCTTCCTCTTGAATCACTCTATCTACTAAAAAAAACCGCATCAAAATCCGTTGCGTAGTTTTAAAGATTTAAGCATACAAAGGGAAATAGGGACAGAGAATGAAGAAACTTTAAAATACATTTAATATTCTTTTATGAATCATCGTTAACAATTTCGAGAACGCTTGTATCATCATCATTATATATCAGGTTTATGGTAACTAAAATTCACGAGATATTTAATAGTACATTGTTATCCTAGGTGTGAAAGTCACTCATTATAAGTCCCGAGACGGAGTTAGGCGCCCGAGCGTAGCGAGGGCGCTAATAGTTCGAGGGACTTAATGAGTCTTTCACCCGAGGTAAACACTGTGCTTTTCATTACGAATAATACATAAAATTCTTCATAACAACGAGAGTGAATGAGACTATGAGACTCCATACCACATGAGTAGGTACTCATGTGTCCATACTACCTGATCCTCTTACAAGGTTGGGACAAAAGAGGTTATACATTATGTAGTGTTTTTTTTAGGTTTCTGCTATTTTTGTATTAAATACTTAAATACGGCGGTACTTATTGAAGAAGTTTTTATTAATGAGTTAATCCAACATTGGGAAATGACGCGAAGTCTGTAGATTTAACTTACAGTTTTTGTAACACGGTTTGTCTAGAAAATGTTATTTTTACAAAATACACAATCATAAATGAAAAAACCAGATTAAACCTAATACAAAAACATAATAAAATAAGAAAAAATGGTACTAATTAAAACGTTTAAAATAATTTGGAAATGCTAGCATTTTCCACCAGTTTTTTTTTTACTCAACGTACGACATCAGCAACATCGACAGGGCGCGGGCAGGCGGCATGGTCATAGGTCGCTTTGACCATTTTCGTCTTTACATTTATTTTATTAAATAAGATATCTTGAACTAAATATAGGTACCTACTTGAATTTGATTACTGAGAAAAAAATTACTTAGTACTAAACTCTGGCAGTATGCATGAGCCGTGCCAAGCCATAATTATTATTCTTTGGTGTAAAAAAGCAAGGAGGTTAGGTTTTTGAAGTTCCTAATGCGTAATGATACTGATACTGGCTACATGCAGATCGCACAAGTCGTGCGAAGCCATAATTTGACATGACAGCTGCCAGCCCTAGGGCTTTTCACTTTCACTGACAGCTGTCATGTCAAATTATGGCTTCGCACGACTTGTGCAATCTGCATGTAGCCAGTATCATTACGCATTAGAAACTTCAAAAACCTAACCTCCTTGCTTTTTTTTTTACACCAAAGAATAATAATTATGGCTTGGCACGGCTCATGCATACCTACTGCCAGAGTTTAGTACTAAGTAACTATTTTTTCTTATTTTATTATGTTTTTGTGTTAAGTTTAATCTGTAAATTTATAATCATTTTCTAGACAAACCGTGTTACAAAAACTGTAAGTTAAATCTACGGACTTCGCGTCATTTCCCAATGTTGGATTAATTAATAAAAACTTCTTCGGTAAGTACCGCCGTATTTAAGTATTGAATACAAATAGCAGAAACCAAAAAAAATACTACATAATGTATAACTTCTTTGGTCCCAACCTTGTAAGAGGATCAGGTAGTATGGACACATGAGTACCTACTCATGTGGTATGGAGTCTCATAGTCTCATTCACTCTCGTTGTTATGAAGAATTTTATGTATTATTCGTAATGAGAGCACAGTGTTTACCTCGGGTGAAAGACTCATTAAGTCCCTCGAACAATTAGCGCCCTCGCTACGCTCGGGCGCCAAACTCCGTCTCGGGACTTGTAATGAGTGACTTTCACACCTAGGATAACAATGTACTATTAAATCAAAATTGTTTATTTCTTAAGTTTGATTTGAAGTTATTTAAATATTTCGTGAATACAGCATCAATTGTACTTTTATATCTCGTTGTGCTAATACTGCGTTGATTGGACATAGTAAAATCAAATTCTCTATTCAAAAATTCAATGAATGGTAGTTTTTTATTGTCTGCAAAGTTTATGTTGAAATTCAAACATCAAACTTCTTCATACAAAAGTAGACCATAAACAACAAGTATTTAAGCTCAAAGTCAAGTGGAGAGATTTTGTCTCACTGCAGAGCAAAAGTCTCCTTCATCTGTTTCCAAGCCTGGGCCAGACCATCACGCCTTCTTTTACGTTATCTGCCACGGCTAAGTTTGCCGTCTATCGGCACCCATAACTACTATCCGTAACCACTAGTATTTAAGCTGAAAGTTAAGTGGAGAGAGTTTGTCCCACTGCAGAGCATAAGTCTACCTCATCTGTTTCCAAGCCTGGGCTATGTTGGGCCAGTGTTCATCGAATGCCTCCAGGGCCAGATCATCACGCCTTCTTTTACGTTATCTGCCACGGCTAAGTTTGCCGTCTATCGGCACCCATAACCACTATCCGTAACCACTAGTATTTAAGCTGAAAGTCAAGTGTAGAGAGTTTGTCCCACTGCAGTGCAAAAGTCTCCCTCCCTCATCTGTTTCCAAGCCTGGGCTATGTTGAGCCAGTGTTCATCGAATGCCTCCAGGGCCAGATCATCACGCCTTCTTTTACGTTATCTGCCACGGCTAAGTTTGCCGTCTATCGGCACCCATAACCACTATCCGTAACCACTAGTATTTAAGCTGAAAGTCAAGTGGAGGGAGTTTGTCCCACTGCAGTGCAAAAGTCTCCCTCCCTCATCTGTTTCCAAGCCTGGGCTATGTTGAGCCAGTGTTCATCGAATGCCTCCAGGGCCAGATCATCACGCCTTCTTTTACGTTATCTGCCACGGCTAAGTTTGCCGTCTATCGGCACCCATAACCACTATCCGTAACCACTAGTATTTAAGCTGAAAGTCAAGTGGAGAGAGTTTGTCCCACTGCAGTGCAAAAGTCTCCCTCCCTCATCTGTTTCCAAGCCTGGGCTATAATGGGCCAATGGTTATCAGATGCCAGGGCCAGATCATCACGCCTTCTTTTACGGGGTCTGCCACGGCTAAGTTTGCCGTCTATCGGCACCCATTGCGTGATGGACACCTACCTAAGAAAGACCTCACCTTTGACAATTTTAGGTTCCACCACATTCTGCATATCCTTCAGGCACTTCTGGACCTGCAGTCTGAAGTCATTGGCGTCGGCTAGCTTCATCTCACACAACTCACAGATACCACCATCGTCTGATTCATTTAGGAATATCTGCAGAGAGGAGATTATATACTTTATTTATAATTTATTGGGTTTTTTTTATTACAGGATGATTTTTTTATGTGTTCAGGGCTATATCCTAAACTATAATAGATAGAAGAAAATGCCGAAAGGAGTTGCATGCCCGATTTTGACAAAAACTAAAACTGCATCATTACATTTTTGAAAAAGTCATTGCCCTAGCCAGGAATCGAACCTGTTGATTTTGCAAAAAAAAAAAAAACATCCTATATTTTTATACCAATCGATAGTGTTGCTGATAGAGATTAATTCCTAGAAACAAACATAGTATGGCAAATCCACAAGAATACTAAATACTCTTATTTTTTAAATGCCTAGTACAAAATAGAATAGACCAGGAACTCTGTAGATCAAACAAATATTTGTTTCATGGCAGGAATCAAAGCTACAACTTTCTATGTCGGAAGCGAGTTGGCTTACCAGGCCATAGAGGTTTAGTGGTTACAGGGTTCGAAAATATCCGATATTTATAATAAATATCAAAATATCGGATTTTTTTGATATATATCAAAAATGTGATATTTACATGATATTTATCCATTTTGTATGACAGCCATATTGTTATTTTATTGTATTATTTATGTATACTGTTTGCATAGCTATGTTTTATAAATATAATAAATTATTAAAAAAAAAAAACAACATATAAAAGAAAAATCAACTCAAAAACATAAAAGCTTCTTATAAATCAGAAAAATCAACAATCAACATAAACAACATCAGAAAAAGATAAAAATCTTATAAATTCCAATCAGTCAATGGCTTCATTAATTTTCTGAATACCTACACTCAAGGGCGGATCCAGCATTGGCGCCAGGGGGGGGTCACATATAGTTGTGGTCAAGTCAAGAACTTATAATTTAGTTTTGATAGCAATAGATACAAGTAAAAAGTAGGTATTTATTAATGTACGTACGTACTGTACTTAAAAATATTTATTCTTTATTGTACATTTGAAGAACTTAACACATTATAATAACTTGTACATACAAGGTGTCCGGTAATTAATGGCCAAGCGGGAACCTTCGGATAGAGGACACTGTGTTGGATCAGAAAAAACAAAAGTTATGTTCTATGAAAGTCTCTCGGTTTCCGAGATATCCGTCATTTAAAAAAAAAAATCACTCCGTTCTCTATGTTTTTTTATGCCAAAACTGCAAATGAATCAATTATCCCAATCTGTTTTTGGGATAGTATTTCAGGATAAATGTGCTATCAAAAATGCAAACAATATTTATTATGACACATTGAAAGTTTTTTTTAAAACTAAGATTTAACTCAAACTTCATGGTTTTTTAATTTCTTAACCTAAACTTTAACCAATCCTGGTGTAAAAAAAATGTATGGTCACCCTACTGCCAAATAAAAAAAACTTGCCTATTTCATTGAGATTTTGAAAAGGTATAATATGTGGTACTACCAGTATTTAATACCAAATTAATTTCTAATAAAATGAGCAAGAGCATGCTTTTTGTGAAGTAAAAGTAGTAGTTGGTACCTACTACTTTTACTTTATTGTACTTAAAATATACAAGAAATTTTGGTTCTGAAATTCCCCGAATTTACTATGAAAAAAAGGAAGAAAGACAGCTCTGGCCGACTTGAATAGGAATTAATTTTGTATTGAATGCTGGCAATACCACATATTATACCATTTCAGAATCTTAGTGAAATAGGCAACTTTTTTATTTATTTAGCACTTTATGATTTTTTAATTTTTTAACCTGAACTTTAAGCTTTCCCGGTGTAAAAAAATGTACCCTGGTGCCAAATATAAAAAAACGTTGCCTATTTCATTGAGATTCTAAAATGGTATAATACGACCGTGATATTGCCAGCATTTAATACCTAATGGTTCCAAATTAAAAATAATTTTTAATATGAAACCAGGGTTAAAAATAATTTTTAATTTGGAACCAGGGTGACTAAACATTTTTTTACACCGGGAAAAGTTAAAAATCAGGTTAAAAAATTAAAAAATCATGAAGTTGAAATCATGAGTTCAGTCTTAGTTTAAGCCTGTAATCCTTGACCGTGGGAACTTCTGATAGAACACACACATTGATATTTTCTAGCCACACAGGTGCAACGCAGTATTAAAATTACGCACCCTGGAAACAAATAAATCTACTTTCGATGCATCGTACATTTTGTACAAGTTACATATTCATCAAGCGTTCGTCTTTGTAGGATGTTTATGAATATCATAGAAAACACGCAATGTATGTAGTATTTAACTTGTCACATCGCAAAACTGCAGTCCGGTAGTAAGTAGCTGGCGGGAAAGGGTGGGGTCAGAGTGTACGTTTTTTGGGTATTTTGTTTGATAACGAAATTGTCAATAAGTAAATGTTCTGTACTATAATAATTTTTATATTTATATATTTTTATAATAATAATTATGCGAAATAATTATTACATCCGTCTCTATATATTGAAAATTCACACATAAACGTTCGTATGTACCTATGTGCCCTACTAAGAAACAGGTTAAAACGTGTCGGTATCGGCATCATATATTATTATATAAATATTCAGGCAAAACACCTACCAATCTTTATAATATTCAATATAGTTGGGTAAAAAGATGAGTACATTATAGTTACTGGTTTGTCTTAAATCTTCCTTTATTTTTTTGGGATTTATAGTAATTTCCTTTTACTTTTCCCATTATTATTAAACTTGAATAAAAATAAGTTACGATATATAGGATTAAAATATAAAAATAAGCTACAATTTTAATACATCCTACCTACCTAAATCATACCTTTTCCATATTTTTATTTAATTTTTGACAGCTCAATAAATTCCTGTTTTAATTTCTTTAGAGAAAACAAAAAAAAAAAAAAAAGTCCTGCAAAAGGCAGGAACGTCAAATACTAGTTGAGTTTTTCTTTCCCGCAAATTGTTTGTAAAACATATCCAATTAGAGATCGAAATGTAAAGATCTTTGGACACAACCGGCATAGTAATTTAAAATGCCGCTGTGCAGTTTGACACCCATACCTATTGATAAAAGGCATTACAATAAAAAAATAATGTCTTTACACCAAACCTCTAAAACAGCTCAGAAACGGGATATTCAAATAAAAGCATTGTGACCAAGTATTTCTACAAGACGTATCACCGCGTCCTTTTCCGTGACACTTTTGAGGTTTGTTGTGTAGGCATAATTTTTTCGCTGTAATGCCCTCTATCGAAGGGTATGGGTCTCAAAGTGCACCGCGAACTTTTATAAAATCGTAGGATAAACGTTTCTTCAAATATCCCATTTCCGAGACGCTTTAGAGGTTTGGTGTGAAGGCATTATTTGTTTGTTGTAATGCCCTATATCGAAAGGTAAAAAACCACAGTCCATGAAGTATTTAATTTTTTGTCTATGTTTGCCTGTCATAATTATGTCAAAAATTAAAATGAAATATAGAAACAGTTATTTCTTAGGTTAAAATAAATAATCAATATCACATTATAACCCGCGCGCAATGAGAATGGGATGGAACCTTGTCAAAGTAAATCGAAAATGACAGAAAAGTAGCGTTAGAAAAAAAGTTCTGAATAATAATTAGGTATAAATTAGTTATTTGCACGGTCATAGTGTCGCGGATTTGAAACAGACCCATTGATTTAAAGAAAAATTATTATTGTCTGTGGTAGATTGTCTATGGAGCAATGGCGATTTCATTTAAAAAAATGTTTTCTCCAAAATTATAAATAAAACGAGCACATAAGGACTGTGCTTATTAAAGTGATTAAATAAACAAATAATAA
The DNA here is from genome assembly GCA_907269075.1 of Idaea aversata. Taxonomy (NCBI): domain Eukaryota; kingdom Metazoa; phylum Arthropoda; class Insecta; order Lepidoptera; family Geometridae; genus Idaea; species Idaea aversata. Next base: position 2,753,005 of record OU026112.1, on the reverse strand, counting down.
ATTCCGACCGTGGTTTGTGTTGTTATAAATTGCGGTTTGTTTTATTATAAATGCTAGATTTATGTAATTAATTATTGTGTGATTATTTTAGTGATTTAGTGATAATTAGTGGAAAATGGGGTAAAACTTTGAATAGTCAACCACCTCAAATAGTTCTGGCAGTCGATAGATATTTCGATCAGGAACGAAGTCGGTTGTTCTAACGCATTGAAAATGATGACATAGTTGGCTGTGGATCACGAATCTAGTAATTCGGGAATTACATTGTCAAGAGATCTTTTTGACGAACCTATGGGTTTGTTCAAAAATACAAAAAAAAAACAGCGCACTCCGGGAGTGCAGGCAGAAGTGAAAACTGTATATCTGTGTAAAATCTCATCTGTCGAAATCTCATCTGTCGCGAGAACGGCTGAAAATGCTCACCCACAAAAGTGCCCAACGCGCCATAAAAAGTTTTCACTTCAATAACCGAACGAGCAACAAGCATATCTAAAACACGGTGTCACGCATCCGAGGTGAGGGAACTTTGGCTGCATCAACTTCATTTTTTTCAGAAAGCGATACTTCTGAAGAAAGTCAAAGCTCTGATGATGATTCCCATGAAGCACATATGAGTGGCATTGGGGAATAATAATTGGAATAACTAAAAAATATTCTTAAACATTATTATTGAAAGGATTACAACCATGAAACATTTTTGTGTATTTTTAACAGACTTCAAAAAAAGGCGGTTCTCAGTTTGACCCGTATATGTGTCAGTATGTATGTTTGTCCGTGAAGTCTTCACATACAGTAGAAATGCCTAATACTATATATGTAGCTACACTAAATATGAATAAATAAAAAATAACTAATTACAACAAAACGAATTACCCATTATTCAGAACTTTTATGCTAACGCTACTTGAAGACGACCCAGTTGGCACAATGGTCACCATGCCGGACTGCCACACAGGTACGATTCCCGCCTCAGACAAGTATTTATGCTTAAATATTTGTCTGTGGTCTGGTTATTTCTATGTATTATAAGTATATATTTACAAATTTTTATAAGTAGGTAGGTATTTGCTGATTTTATAAAACAAAGGTCATTCAGACCAAAAACAGTACATGAAACTTAAAAAATAAGTCAAATTTTAAGGTTACTGACCTCTCCGTGTAAGGAACAGCTGATTTTCAGGTAAACCTAACCTCAAAATTTTCGAAAAAAAGTTCGAATTTCTAAAAGTCGTAGAACAAAAGTTGTTGGTTTGGGTGCACAGAAGTAGCCCTCAACGGCTTGCTAGTATAATTTCCAATAACCCAGTATATGTAGTAATATCCGTTGGCTAGCACGCATAACACAAGTCTAGTTACTTAGCTTGGGGCTAGATGGCGATGTGTGGAATGTCCTGCAATATTTATTTATATATGTATTTATAAACTGTCATTTTCGATTTACTTTGACAAGGTTCCATCCTATTCTCATTGTGCGCGGATTATACCTAGTTTCGACTCCTTGCTCGAAGAATAGGTACAATTACAAATTAGTTGTCGTGTGCAACACTCGCACCCCACCCTTATGCCAGGTCAAACAATAAATGTCGGGAAACAAATGGACGTGCTCTCACCTTGAATACCGAGATGACACTGTCACTTTTGCGCGCCGCGACATCTAATATAAAGCGAAATGTCACGAGCTACTGCTTCATACTAAAATGTATGGGCAGCGAGGAATGATTTTAACCAAAAAAAATATCTATGTTTCGGCATTGATTATTATTATTTGGTTTCAATAAGTAAAAAACTGCAATGATGAATGCATTCTCTATACTTTTGTCTCACAATTTAACCAAAAATATTTTCAAATATAACAACGAAGTAGCACAGATACTTAAAATAGAAAAGGTCGATTTCGATGTTTTTCATCAAAGTTAATAATTGTTTTTTCAAAAACTATGGATTATTTTCAAAATATCTGACAGTGAAACTGTAGACTCATCTAATAAGCTATCGAGAATTCTTTTTAGTGTCTTACAATGCAGGGAGTTCTTCAATATTTTTAAAATAGTAAATGACGTTTTTAGGGACTCGCCTCTTAAAAAAAAACTTTTAATGTGTCATAAAAATTATTGTTTTTATCCTGGAATATTATCCAAAAAAGAGATTTGAATAATTCCTTCATTTGCAACTTTGGCATCAAAAAACATAGAGAAAGAAGTGAATTTTATTTTAAATGGCGGATATCTCGGAAACCGGAAGACTTTCATGGAACATAACTTTCATTTTTCTGAACCGGCACAGTGTCCTCTATCCGTAGGTGCCCGCTTATCCATTAATTACCGGACACCCTGTATATTGCCATCTCGTTGAAGTTAAGTCGTTCCGATACCGATTGAGGTTAGGTCTAGACGTTATATGGCGCGGTAAAATTCAAATTTTCGATGCGTTCCTTCCCAAATGTTGGCCATCATACAAAGTTATTATATTAAATTAAGCAAGTAATTAAATATTGAAGGTATGTAGTTACATAAAATCTGTATGGTGACAAAATATAATCATTATGTTCAATTAGTGGTCCACCTAAGTCCTGGAACCAGCTCAGGGGGGGGGTCATGACCCCCATGACCCCCCCCCTGGATCCGCCCTTGCCTACACTAATACTTAAAATACCTAAACTTGAAACGTTAATACCTAAACTTACTATTAAGGAGTATGTTTTAACTTTACTCCAACGCCATCTATATTTAGGATGGAGAACTACAGTAGAAAACTGCAAAACATGACTTATTTTCATCAAATTTTTAAACAATTTTTGTATTGATATATATCACAAAAAACCCTTTGATATATATCGGATATATATCATGATATATATCCATTGATATATATCCTCGAACCCTGAGTGGTTAGTTGTATAAATATTATGGCAAAAAATTGTGAGTATCTTATCTTCAAGTTTGTTACCTCTGCATGCAAAAACTACTCTAAACTGATTGTTTTGAAATTTGGTTTGAAGATAGCTGGGGTCATGTATTAACACATAGGCTACTTTTTATCCCTATTTTCCCATGTGATCCGGACTTAGGTGGTAAAACCGTGGTTTACACTGTAAAATATAATAGGCACTACGTTTGGTAGCCTTACGAGATGTACCATCAGCCAGAGCTGCGCGGTCCCACCTTAAGGTTGATTATCCTGTGTAGGGCCCTATTGTTTCTCCAGCCTCTTAATTTTTGTTGACCAATATGGGAAAGGCGCATTGTTTTTTTTTTCAAACGTCTACGTTCCTTAAAGCGTTTTTTGTATGCTTTTTATGCCAAATGTGTTGTTTGTTGTTGAAACGAAATGTTTCAAAACAATAGAATTTGACAATAAAAAAGGGTACTGGACCCTAATTGGCAAACAAAAAAAAGGGCGGGATTTCGTAGGTTGCACTACTCCCGAAGAAAAGTGTTCATAAATTGGGACTGCACAGCTCTGGCCGATAGTACATTAGTAGTTTTCCTACGAATTGAAATTTTAGCAGTTAAACACACTTAAGCTAACAGAAAACTTATTTTACTACATTATTGTATTATTCAGAGCATTTTCTTAAAAAACTTGCCTGTATTTCGAAGCATTCTTTTAGCATATCGCCGTAAACGACATGTTTGCCTCTTCTCGTGTATTGTGCTTTCAGATCCTTGTCCGGTGGCCTCGCCATACAACAGCGACACACGTTTAGAGACATTTTGTGGCTTTTCACTTAATTTTTACAGGGAATTCATTGGAAAACTGGAAAATAAATTCACCATGCAACCATCTTAGTTATCTTTTTTTTTACTACTTTTTTTCTGTCCTGACATTAGCTACCCTTGTCTGTGGCCAGCACATAATTTGTCTATGATTGCAATGTGTTAGGTATTAGTTTTGCTATTCGAATTCAGATGTCGCTAGATAACCAAAAATCAATAATCGACCAACAAAAAAATATTACAACGAAAAAATGGCGGACGCTCGTTGGCGTCGCCGCTAAGTAAAAATAGCAGAATTTATCTGATTCTAGTGTTAATAAAGCTATTTTGTTATAAAAAATGGAGATGACATCAATGTGTCGATGTTGTGCTACCGAAGGCTCGTATAAGGACATAAAAAATCCTTATTATTGGATGGGCGAAGAAGAAGTTTACGGCGACATGTTGAGAGAATGTTTCGATGTAAAAGTAAGCAATAGCACAGTATTTTACACTATAAATTATTAGCTAAAACACGAATATATCAATTTACAATCTATAACTGCATATTTTGTAACTATTAGGTATGCTGTAATTTTAAAGATTACCTTTCAGTATGGGTCTTTTACAATGTATTGGGAGGGTTAAGTGGGCGGGCCATCTTAGGTTTATAAATTGAACTGTAACCTTCATGTTTGTTTGGCTTAGCTGTTTTATAATTTCGTGAAAAGCATGCCATGATAGGTACCTACTACTCAAGTTGTTTGACAACTAGCAGTGCTCCTCGGTTTCACTCGCGCTAGTCCCGATTCTTTAAGTACCTATAAGACGTATTGGGATAAAAAGTACCTAGCAAGATGCTAGCAAGTTAATCCTAAGAAATCTATGTACCTATCACTATACCAAGTTTCATTAAAAACGGTCCTGTAGTTTCGGAGGCTATTCAAGAATATAAATTAGTACGCCAAGTCCAAATCACACAATGTCTGGCATGGTGATCATTGGGATAATTGGGTCAAGCTGTTGAGTTCTTTTTAGGGTTTCGTAAACAAAGGGTAAAAACGGGACCCTATTACTAAGACTTCAATGTCCGTCCATCCGTCTGTCTGTCACTAGGCTGTATTTCTTTTGCCCACTATAACATCAACTAATAAAAATATAAGTCACAAAAAGTCAAGTGGGGTATAGGAATACAACATGGACTCCGACTTGTTCGGTTTTAAAATTTTTATGGTTCCGTACCTCAAAAGGTAAAAAAGGAACCCTTATTAGATCACGCTGTTGTCTGTCTGTCTGTTCGTGTATCACCACCGATTTTCTCAAGAACAGATGGACCTAGCCAGTTGAAATTTATACCAGACTAGCGACCCGTCCCGGCTTCGCACGGCTATATTATGCATGTATTATACATATAAACCTTCCTCTTGAATCAGTCTATCTATTATTAAAACCGCATCAAAATCCGTTATTAAGCAATATTTAAGCATACAAAGGGATATAGGGACAGAGAAAGCGACTTTGTTTTATACTATGTAGTGATAGTGATACAGCCTGCCTTACATGAAGACCAAAACACGATACGATAAAGCGATATAACTACATCAACTCTCAAAATATGATCGATAAATAATAATAATAATAAATCTTTATTTCAGACAAAAATCCATATAAAACATAAAAACATACATACAAACTAAAACCTAGGTGGCAATAGCCAACCATTTTCGGTACGTTGCAGTCGGCGGCAGACGAGCCGCAAGACTTTTTATAATATTATTTTTACACTCGCCAACCCTGTACATGAAAGAAGCTATGCGCCACCGATGGATGGCGTTGAAAGTATCAAGATAAAGCTGCCATGTTGAATTTTTATCGAAAATTGCGATAAAATGTATGATAAAAATTCAAAATGGCGGCTTTAGCTATCATATTTTGATAGTTGATGTAGTTATATCGCTTTATCGTATTTTAGAGAGCGGTGTTGGCCTAGTGGTAGATACCTCGACTTTCATTCTGAAGGTCGTGGGTTCGAATCCAGGCCGGCCGTGCACCAATGTATTTTTCTTAAGAAAAATGTATGTGCGCTAATTGACATTGCTCTTACGGTGAAGGAAAACATCGTGATGAAACCCGCGGCTTAGTTGGCTCCAGAAGTATTGACAAGTTCTCTCCTCTGGACATGGTCGACTGAGCTGAGAGGGTAGTAGGTGCTGGGTAAGCCTACTCCATCTTCACGCAAAAGGGACCCAATTAAAAAGGGTCTAATCGCGGAAAACAGCCTGTATACAAGTACAAGTACATCGCTTTATCGTATCGTGTTTTGATCTTCATGCTAGGCAGGCTGACGTCTTTAGTTCCCCATATCCATATAAACCTAGCTGCGCCCCGCGGTTTCACCCGCGTAATAATTTTCTACGCAATTTTCTTAATTTTTTCTTTCTATGAACCTCTGACAATAACAAACATAACAAAAAAAGAATTAGTGAAATCGGGTCAGCTGTTCTCGAGATTTTCGTTTAGCAACCCATTTAGCTATTCATTTTTATATTATAGATTTTCGTGTCGCGGTGTTAGTTACCAATCTCCAGCTACGTCTGAAAACCAAAAGGACAATGACCAAAAATGTATAGCGGAAAAACCCAGCGTCGATTAAAATAACACATATAATATACTGGTTGATAGCCCTTGAATACCATGTAATAAATATGAAATCATATTCACGAAAAATTGTAACCATAAATGTCTGCATGTGTCTAAGTTAAGACTTTGCTTGAAAGAAAAAGTTGGTGCTCAGGTCGCAAGTTAAGTTAGGTATGTATCCAATGAAAAAAAAAATTAAGAAATATCAAGTTAACTTAGACACATGCAGACATTGGTGCTTATAATATTTCGTGAAATTGATTTCATATTTATTACCTAGCATTCAAGGGCTATCAACCAGTATATCAATTTTTTTATCGACGCTGGGTTTTTTTTGGTCATTGTCCTTTATTTTTTGTATACATATAGCAAAACAACGTTTGCCGGAACAGCATTGTAGAAAACTACAAAAAGGAGCTATTTCCTTTGATTTGCTGCACTATGTTTGTTTCCAGGAATTAATCTCTATCGGCAACACTATCAATTGGTACAAAAATATAGGATGACTAGCTTTTGCCTGTCCGCGTTAAAGTCAAAAATGGACCAAGGAATCACGTCGTCCCATACAAACTTTGCCCCCCTTTTTCCTAAGGGGTAGCATTTCGGAAAATCCTTTCTTATCGGATGCCTTCGTCATACAAACACACCCTCCAAGTTTCAGATCTCTACGATCAGCGGTTTAGGCTGTGCGTTGATCTGTCAGTCAGTCATTCAGTACAAAGCATTAAGGTTATACGTTTTCCCTACTAAATGTTTTAGAGATTCCTACGTTTTATACTGAGATATTTAACTTATTATGACTTAAAGTAGGCCTAATTTAAGCTATTGTAGGGGCAGACCAAAAATATCACTGTTTAACATCCAGGAAGTACTCTGTTTCAGCGTGAAAAAAGAGACCAATTTTACGTATGTAGTGGTGCACGGTTATATTGACGTATGGTCATAGTGTAAGTGACGCATAGATGTGTGGAAACACGCGACGTTGTCGCGTTGTGTGTGGAAGCAGGAACACGCAATTACGCTAGAGCAGAGCCGCAATACAGTTTGCTGGATAAGGGCGACGTTGCCTCTCCGTCTAATCTGTCTAATAAAAATCAAAATATTTTCAATTGCATGATATTCAACTGAGTGCTGCCAGACCTACACCTGCAAGATTTTATGTAACTTTTGGCACTGTCGCGTCACTTTTGATACTTGAATTATACGTTATTTTGATAGACTTATCAAATTATCACTTTACGTATATAATAAATAAATAAACATTTATACTTGTTTGCATTTAATTAATAGTATAAAAATATAATAAAATATAAATGAAGTATAGTAATTCGCGAGAAAAAAAACCAAGCAGTCTTGTTGTTTTTTTGGTACTGTTTGTTGTACACACTGGCAACATACACCCAGTCGATACTTTGCCTCGCACTAGATGCGCGCTTGTTACCTAGGTAACGGAGAGTCAACAGAGATGTCAAGTAGTCAATAAATAGAAAAACCAAAAATAAAATATTATAATCATTTATTATATTCCTACTATTGTGTTTAAAGTGTCATCCATCTGAGCACCTACTGAAAATAAACCTTGAGGAAATTTTAGTGTCTTGTAAGTGATTGAATTATTAAACACAAGTTGGGCCGTAGGAACAAACTACGACTACTCTGGGTCCCAAGCCATGAAGGAATAGCAGGAAATGAGAAGGCTGATGAGCTGCAAGAACAGGATCGGCAAGTGCTATGCTTGGACCAGAACCATGTACGGGCCTGCCAGCATGCACAATCACAAAGGCCGTAAAGGATTACTTTGATAAGAAACACACGCAAGAGTGAGAAATCAGTGAAGGGCTACTACATTCAAGGAACATAGGATTTTTCCTCTTAGTGGGATCGCTGCGTTAATCGATCCCAAGGGGTCGAAGTGTTGCTGGCTATGTCAGCCCGCGATATAAGATAAGATAGAACTAATTTTAAATAAATAAACCTTTTTGTACATTCCTTTGTCTTTATTTTTCTCTTTTCATTCAGACCTAGTACAATTTGCATAGTTCAGAATTCGTCCTAGTTTAAAAAAAAATTATTACTAACAGTACCTACCATAAAATTGATCCTGTTTTTGAAAATTTATTCAAAAATATATTTTCATTAAAAAAAAATATTTGTATCGAGATTTGAACCGGGGCTCTTCAGAACACTACCCCGCCGCTCTAAATGACTACACCAATCGGTATCTGTAGGACTACGTCAAATATAGTCTATAGTTGCTACAGTTTATTGTTTTGTATGTGTGCGTGTCATTTATATCGTGACAAGAGTTAAAAATTGTACTTTGGAAATACATTAAAATGTGACTTCCAAAAAATTAAATTATGTTTGAAATATGTTCAGAGCAAACTAGAAAACAGGCAACATATATACAAATACTTTAATTCCACGTCAATTATAGCAAAATAAAATAAAACAATACTTTCGGGGAAAACAAGCGCCATCTAGCGGAATACTTTGCTTAGCGATACGAAACATTCAACCTTAAGGTTGAATGTTTCGTATCGCTAAGCAAGCGCTAAACATTTTAATGTATTTCCAAAGTACAATTTTTAACTCTTGTCACGATATAAATGACACGCACACATACAAAACAATAAACTGTAGCAACTATAGACTATATTTGACGTAGTCCTACAGATACCGATTGGTGTAGTCATTTAGAGCGGCGGGGTAGTGTTCTGAAGAGCCCCAGTTCAAATCTCGATACAAATAGAATTTTTTTTTGAAAATATATTTTTGAATAAATTTTCTAAAACAGGATCAATTTTATGGTAGGTACTGTTAGTAATCTTTTTTTTTAAACTAGGACGAATTCTGAACGATGCAAATTGTACTAGGTCTGAATGGAAAGAGAAAAATAAAGACAAAGTAATGTACAAAAAGGTTTATTTATTTAAAATTAGTTCTATCTTATCATCTTATATCGGGGACTGACATAGCCAGCAACACTTCGACCCCTTGGGATCGATTAACGCAGTGATCCCACTAAGAGGAAAAATCCTATGTTTTTCGGTTTGGGATATAGTTTCTCTGACATCACCGCAGGTTCTGCAGTCAATATTAGAAGTTATCTTAATTTTTAAAAGCATGGTTTTGTAAAGCCATGTCAAGGCACCAATCACAGCTCGTGCTTTGCTTTTTCCGTTATTCAATATAAATTTAGAAGCCCCTCTGGGCCTGCTACCTATGAATTTCTTCGAATGTAGTAGCCCTTCACTGATTTCCCACTCTTGCGTGTGTTTCTTATCAACGTAATCCTTTACGGCCTTTGTGATTGTGCATGCTGGCAGGCCCGTACATGGTTCTGGTCCAAGCATAGCACTTGCCGATCCTGTTCTTGCAGCTCTTCAGTCTTCTCATTTCCTGCTATTCCTTCATGGCCTGGGACCCAGAGTAGTCGTAGTTTGTTCCTACGGCCCAACTTGTGTGGATAGGTTACCCACCTTGAGGGGTATACTTGTGAAATAATTCAATCACTTACAAGACACTAAAATTCCCTCAAGGTTTATTTTCAGTAGGTGCTCAGATGGATGATACTTTAAACACAATAGTAGGAATATATTAAATGATTATAATATTTTATTTTTGGTTTTTCTATTTACTGACTACTTGACATCTCTGTTGACTCTCCGTTGCCTAGGTAACAAGCGCGCATCTAGTGCGAGGCAAAGTATCGACTGGGTGTATGTTACCAGTGTGTACAACAAACAGTATCAAAAAAACAACAAGACTGCTTGGTTTGTTTCTCACGAATTACTATACTTCATTTATATTTTATTATATTTTTATACTATTAATTAAATGCAAACAAGTACAAATGTTTATTTATTTATTATATACGTAAAGTGATAATTTGATAAGTCTATCAAAATAATGTATAATTCAAGTATCAAAAGTGACGCGACAGTGCCAAAAGTTACATAAAATCTTGCAGGTGTAGGTCTGGCAGCACTGAGTTGAATATCATGCAATTGAAATTATTTTGATTTTTTATTAGACAGATTAGACGGAGAGGCAACGTCGCCCTTATCCAGCAAACTGTATTGCGGCTCTGCTCTAGCGTAATTGCGTGTTCCTGCTTCCACACACAACGCGACAACGTCGCGTGTTTCCACACATCTATGCATCACCTCACACTATGACCATACGTCAATATAACCATGCACTACCACATACGTAAAATTGGTCTCTTTTTTCACGCTGAAACAGAGTACTTCCTGGATGTTAAACAGTGATATTTTTGGTCTGCCCCTACAATAGCTTAAATTAGGCCTACTTTAAGTCATAATAAGTTAAATATCTCAGTATAAAACGTAGGAATCTCTAAAACATTTAGTAGGGAAAACGTACCACCTTAATTAGGTATAGATTATTTTTTAGCAAAATCAACAGGTTCGTTTCCTGGCTAGGGTAATGACTTTTTCAAAAATCTAATAATGCCGTTTTAGTTTTTGTCTAAATCGGGCACGCAACTCCTTTCAGCATTTTTCGCTAACTCTTACAGTTTAGGATATAGCCCTGAAGGCCCTCTTGAAAAATTCACCCTGTATATATTTTTTTATGTATGTTCGTATTTTCTAGTTGTCGTCGGCAGAGCAAGGCGGTATATGCGAGGTTTGCATCACGCAGCTCCGGAACGCGTCCAACTTTAAGAAACAAGTGCTGAGCACCGAGGAACAGTTCAAGAAGCAATTGAACGATCATAAATTTAAAGGTAAACATTGGATTTGCTCTGCAAAACCAACAAAAGATCGTTTGGTAAAAAAATATAGGCGATTTTTTTTTGCAAGATTAACAGGGTCTATTCTTGCGTCGCAATCTGAAGGCCAATTCTCGTAAATACCATTGTTCAAATTACATTTCAATAGCCGGGTACCCACCTAGCGCACAGGCTCGCGCGGCAGCCTCGGTGTCCAGATCGCGAGCGATGGCTCCCGAGGCAGCCTCAGTAGTTTTGTTCAATTTACACGAGGAAGCCTCGCGAGGCAGGCTCAGCCATCATAAGTCCGCGAGTATTCGTTGTTCCCACCTAACGCACAGCGCTCACTGAGGCGCCTTTGAGCGCGTCAAGTTTACCGACAACAGATGGCTCGGGGCCGAGCCGTGCTCGGGCGAGCAAACGCGCGCCCGTGGCCGCCCGAGGCACGTCCACATCAGCCGAGGCATTTGGCTCGCGAGGCCGCCGCGCGAGCCTGTGCGCTAGGTGGGTACCCGGCTAATAACATTTCGATTGCATTTCGATCACGAATAATACCCTCAAAGTAACTAAAAACACCCTCAAAGTTAGCTTTTTGTAGAAAAAAACTGACTTTGAAGGTATCTTTTGCAATCGGGATGATATTGAAATGTAATTTAAACAATATTATTTACGGGAATTGGCCTTCTGATAACTCTCCAAGCCACTATGGTCTGAACTTAAAGTTTAAAATCTCTAACTCATGAATTTCATCACCATCATCTTCCTGCCCTTATCCCTATTTATTTGGGGTCGGTGCAGTATGTCTTTTTCTTCTATTACGACGACCTAGTTGGCACAATGGTTACCATGCCGGACTGCCAAACACAGGGTTGCGGGTTCGATTCCCGCCTCAGACAATTATTTATGCTTAGATATTTGTCTGTGGTCTGGGTGTCTGTATGTATATTATGTACAGTGGTGGTCATATAATTAAGAACGATTTGAAGTTCTAGAAGTTTTTTATTTAAATCGTCTCATACACAGAAATCTGTACCTTCTGAGAAGCAACTAGTTATGTTATAAAATAGCCGCACATGAATAGAGCAACGTAGCTTAGGAATAAAGAATAAAATCGCTAACTATTTTTTACACATTTTATATATTTTACCAAAGTAACACATTCAAATAGTACTGAAGCTGGACAAATAATTAAGAACGATTTATTAAACTGCCCGGAAATTGTAGAATGACACTTACATTTAAAAAATCACAATAATATGTAGTGAGGAAAATTTTAAAAGAAATTTAATACATTTTTAACTAAAATTAATAGTCAATAGCATATCCACGGCTTTTAATTACTGCTTTACACCGACGAGGCATTGACTCTATTAATTTTTGACATTTCGCAAGAGAAATAGAGTTCCATTCTTCTAAAAAAACGTCGTACAGCTCTCTTAAATTTCCACACTTTGTATTTGAAACCTTTTTCTTTACTTCGAACCACAGATTCTCTATTGGGTTTAGATCTGGGCTGTTAGATGGCCAGTCTAAGACAGAAACTGATTGCGCTGTAAGGAATTCCTTAACGGTGCGTGCAGTGTGCTTTGGATCATTGTCATGCTGTAATGTCCAAATAACCGGTAGAACGTCTTCAGCATAAGGTAACATTGTTTCTTCCAGTATATTTTTGTATTGGAACTGATCCATGTTACCTTCTACCAACTTTACAGGTCCCACACCATGTCCAGAAAAGCACCCCCAAATTTTCACATTTCCACCACCGTGCTTTAATGTAATTTTCGTGTACTTAGGGTCAAATGCTGTATTCGGGGGACGTCGTACATATCGTTTTCCATCAGAACATACTCTATTTATTTTCGTCTCGTCAGAAAAAAGTACATTTTTCCACTGTCGCACAGTCCAGTTTTCATACTTTCTCGCAAATGCAAGCCGGGCTTGCCTGTGGCAAAGTTTCAACATGGGTACCTTTCTTGCTATCCTACCGTGCAATTTTTCTTCTACCAAACGTCTTCGAATAGTGCGTGCTGAGATTGCTGAAGGGTTGTTTTCACCAAAATATTCTTTTCTCAGCTCATTAGACCCTTTAAAAGGATTTTGTTTTGCCATACGAACGATGTTTCGGTCATCTCGAGGAGTCGTTTTTCTCTGTTTAGGTACACGTGGAACATTCGAAGTAGTTTGATACGTAGCATAATGCTTTACAGCGTGGAAAACCATCGTTTTTGAACATTTAAAATGGTCGGCTATCTTTTTATAAGACCAATTCTTCCGGCGAAGTTTTATTATTACTTCCCTTGTAGATTTATCACAACTTTTATTTTTTCCCATTGTTTTTTCATAAGAAGCAATCACTTTTAATCTTTCCAGCACTACATGGCGCCAAAATTATACAAACAGTAACAAATCGACTGAGTATTCTCTATTTAAATTTGAACAAAGGTATACACTATTTAGCGTTCTTAATTACGTGACCAGCCAGTAAATAGGAATACTATGTTTAGAAGTAGTGTAAAAAGTTTGTCTATTTATTTTTAAGCTAATCATGTGTATCAATAAATACAGTGGTATTATGGAAAAGTTTTACGATACCGAGAGAAATGAAAAAAAATACATGCAATTAGTTTTGCGTCCTATTTTGAATAAATCTTCCTTTTATATCAGCGTTCTTAATTATATGACCACCACTGTATATGTTTACAAAAGAAAAGTATATAAGTAGTATATCCGTTGTCTAGCACCCATAACACAAGTGTAGTTACTTAGCTTGGGGCTAGATGGCGATGTGTGGAATGTCCTGCAATATTTATTTATTTATTAGTCGTCATCTCATCGTTCACATTCATCTCTCTCATGTCTTGTCTCATGCAGTCCATCCATCTTTTCTTAGGTCGTCCTCTTCCTCTCCATCTCTCTTTTAAGTCAAGAATTTATTAAAAAAAAATATTAGAATGAAAACATTCCAATAATAGTAATTTTAGAAATCTACAGTGGATCTACAATTATGCTGCAAACCGTACTTCTACACTTAACTTTATAATAAACTAGCGACCCGCTCCGGCTTCGCACGGCTATATTATGCATGTATTATACATATAAACCTTCCTCTTGAATCACTCTATCTATTAAAAAAAACCGCATCAAAATCCGTTGCGTAGTTTTAAAGATTTAAGCATACAAAGGGAAATAGGGACAGAGAAAGCGACTTTGTTTTATACTATCTAATGATGATATTATCTATGTTTATAAAAATCAATGCCACTTTTCGTTGTAATTTTATAACACAAGAACGGGCTCACCTATCCCAACCAAATGTTTAAGCTTTGTTCAGACTATTTAGTAGATGGTTTATGTGAAGTTTGCACAAAATCGGCCGAGCGGTTCTTCATTTATCACATTTTTTTATATGGCAAAACAACGTTTGCTGGGACAGTTAGTTATGTATATGATAAAACTCTTCCTTGAATTAACTTGTATGTATAATTTCCAGCGACAATTGTCAAAGAAGAAGTGTCTGCCGAAGAAGATAATGACAAATTTGATTCCGATGACAATCCCAACCAAGATGATGACGATGAGGATTACGTACCAGGTAACACATATTTTAGATTCGATCTTGTAGGTTCTACTTGTATCCAAAAGTAACGTCAACATAACATAAGAAGAGCGGTGTTGGCTTAGTGGTAGATACCTCGTCTTTCATTCTGAAGGTCGTGGGTTCGAATCCAGGCCGGCCGTGCACCAATGTATTTTTCTTAAGAAAAATTTATATGCGCTAATTGACATTGCTCTTACGGTGAAGGAAAACATCGTGATGAAACCCGCGGCTTAGTTGGCTCCAGCAGTATTGACAAGTTCTCTCCTCTGGACATGGTCGACTAAGCTGAGAGAGTAGTAGGTGCTGGGCAAGCCTACTCCATCTTCACGCAAAAAGGACCCAATTAAAGAGGGTCTAATCGCGGAAAACAGCCCGTATACAAGTACAAGTAACGTCAACATAATACAACGCCTTCAAAACTCCATCCTAAAGTCAGTATCAAATGCACCCTGGTTCATAAGAAATAAGGAAGTCCATGAACATCAATACAGGAAGAAATTAAAATCGCAGAACACGCACATAAAAATCGCCTCGAACGTAAAATCCAAGCGCATTGAAACGGCTTAAACGCCATAACCTACTGGATCGCAATGGTTAAGATACAACCTAGTGCCATGCCCATTGGGGTCATCTACAACTTATTTGTTTATAGCCTGATGGCTGATTGCAGATCAAACTCAGAAGAAAAAAAATACTTGTTCTTGTGTACGGGCTGTTTTCCGCAATTATACCATTTTTAACCGACTTTAAAAAAAGGAGGAGGTTCTCAATTCGGTTTTATCAATTTTTTTTAAGCTATTGCATAGCTTTGAGCGCGGCGACCGAATCAAGAAATTCCGTAACGAAAATAAAACCTAACACCCCTCACTCCGCCTATTTTTTTTTTAATTTATTGGGTTCTTTTTGCGTGAGAATGGAGTAGTCTTGCCCAGCACCTACTACCCTCTCCAGCTTAGTTGACCATGTCTTGAACTTGTCAAAACTTCTGGAGCCAACTAAGGCGCGGGTTTCATCACGATGTTTTCCTTCGCCGTTAGACCAATGTCAATTAGCGCACATAAATTTTTCTTAAGAAGAAATCAGGGATTTGAACCCACGACCTTTGGGATGAAAGTCGAGGTATCTACCACTAAGCCAACACCGCTCTATCATCTTCTTTAAAACTATATATTATAAAGCTGAAGAGTTTGTTTGTTTGAACTCGCTTATCTTAGGAACTACTGGTTCGAATTGAAAAAATATTTTCGTGTTGGATAGTCCATTTATCGAGGAAGGCTATAGGCTACTTTTTATTTTGATATTCCCATGGGATTGGGAGTTACGCGGATGAAACCGTGGAGCGCAGCTAGTGTATACTCACTACATAGTATAAAATAATGTCACTTTTCGCCGTCCCTATGTCCCTTTGTATGCTTAGATCTTTAAAACTACGCAACGGATTTTGATGCGGGTTTTTTAATAGATAGAGTGATTAACGAGGAAAGTTTTTAGATATAATACATGCATAATACAGCCGTGCGAAGCCGGGGCGGGTCGCTAGTAGTAATATTATAAAGCTGAGCCCCCTTATTCCAAAACAAGGTTTAAGGATAGTCCGAGATGTGGATTTAAACCTTTGATTTAGACACAGATTTACTCGTGAACTATAGTCTTAACACTATCCCTATAGATTATATAGGGATAGTGTTTAGACTATAGTTAACGAGTAAATCTGTATCTAAGTATAAGGTTTAAATCCAGATCTCGGACTATCCTTAAACCTCGTTTTGGAATAAGGGGGGAAGAGTTAAAGTATATTATAAAGCTGAAGCTGTAGACTACTAGAGCATTGACTAGTAACAGACCATTGAGCATTCACTGTTTTAGGAATCCGTACCCAAAGCACATGAGGAAATAATACAACCAGAGACTAATGTGTCATACAAGGCTCTCTGACAAGTCCACTACTACAAGCTTGACGCGCGTGTGTGCCTGAGCACTGGCGGCACATCACGTACGGAGAGTAACCGGTCTATACTGGCTCGGCCAGTGCCCGAGTTCAGGGCTATCACACTCGCATGCGAGCGGTAAACATCACGCGTCGCATGTTTGTTTCATATTGTTTAATAAAATATTGTGTTATTAATTTGATATTAAGTAGGGAGGGAGTGAGTGTGGACCATTCTTGTGTTATGGTGACGAGTGACGAAATAGAAGACTTAAATAATTTTCTTTCTTTCGAAGGAAGGGTGGAAACTATTGAGTGAGTGAGTGAGCGTGTGCTCCAGTCTAAGCAACTAGGCTTGTGTTATAGTGACTAGACGCGACGGATATAAATATGTACCTTTTCTGGGTGGGAATTGAGTGCGTGAGTGCCTCAACCTAAGCAGCTAGGCTTGTGCTATCGTGACCAGACCACGGATAGAAGATTTTCTTTTATAGAGAGGGAGGGAGGAAGGATGGAAACGATTTAGTGAGTGAGTGCTCCAGTCTAAGCAACTAGGCTTGTGTTATAGTGACTAGACACGACGGAAAGCATAGTTGTATGTATGTATGACATACTACTTGTGAATTCTAGTATGTCAACGTTTATCTATTTAACGTTCGATTCTGTGACATCAAAGTATCCCGGAAAGCCATAAAAATTTTTGATTTAGGTATTATGTGCATCATTCATTTATTTACCTACTAGCTGCACCCCGCGGTTTTACTCGCGTAAGTCTCGATCCCGTGGAAATATCAAAATAAAAAGTAGCCTTCTAGAAAAATGGACTGACCAACACAAAAATATTTTTTCAATTCGAACCAGTAGTTCCTGAGTTCAAACAAACAAATAAACTCTTCAGCTTTATAATATTAGTATGTATAGATTAATCTTTATTAGTATTGATATTCAGATTACATTGTTACCGCGTTAAAATAAACGCCCATAATAAAAGACACTGATACACATTTTTTTTGGAACGAAGTTCCTTATCGCGCGTTGCGAAAAAAGAGACGGAAAAAATTAAGACCAAAAGATGTAACGACACTTTTTGCATAGAAAGCAATCCAGTTATTTTCGTTTCGTCTTTCTATTTCGCATTGAACAGTGTGGTGTCGCGACGATTATTTACAAAAAAAAAGTAGATATAAAAAAAAATAAAAAACAATAACTTTATTTTATTACAAACTCCTTAACTAATTAATCGAAAGGAACTTCGTTCTATCCGGGTGTCCCTTGACACCTCTCAAGTTTTTTTTATTTAATATAATCCACCTGTGCCAACCCTACATGATTATGTCACAATTACGTATTCATTTTGACAGCTCCGAACAACCTTAGTCTCTGGTCATCTCTACTCATGTGCCCAAAGGGGACCCTATTACTAAGACTTCACTGTTCATTCGTCTGTCTGTCTGTCACCAGGCTGTATCTCATGACCGTGATAGCTAGACAGTTGAAATATTCACAGATTATGTATTTCTGTTGCTGCTATAATAATTAAATGTACGGAACTCTTCCGTACGCGAGTCCGACTCGCACTTGGCCGGTTACGGCCACGTCCTTAGGAATACAAAGTTCGTCTATTTATACTTGTACTAGCCTTAGTCCGCGACTTAGTGGTATCTGCGTGCTCTCCATACAAACGTAGTCGACCGTTTCCTCCCTGGAAAATGACACTAGCACAAATATTTTTTTACCATAAAACCTATAACTGCCATGACTATGCCCCTATGTTTTGGTTTTTTTCATTTTCTAATTACCAGAGAAATTAAAAATCAAAAAATCAAAAAACAGGGGCATGGTCATGGCAATTATAAGTTTTATGCACCAAAAATATTTGCTCTTGTGTCATTATCCAGGGAGAAAACAGTCGACTACTTTTGTAATAGTTTGTATGGAACATCGATCATATAACCGAATAGATACAACATCGCTTCGTTTTAGCTTAGGACGTAGTTCACCAAACCATGAGGTAGCGGGGGGCGAAACTGCCGACGTCTAGTGTTGGTAATAAGTAATTATTAAATATCGATACTATAGATTTTATCGATGTTTGTATTATAAAATTATTGAAAAAAAATACTGCAACGAATGTATTATTTTAAAATAAATATAAATAATTAACCACTGAGCCGACTTACATAATTTATTTATGGACCCACCTTATCCTCAAGCTGTCTTCGAGTAATCGACGAATAAATATACGCAAGTCGTAAACTCTTTCTTTTTAAAGTCAGTTAAAATACTTTTTTACTTTTTGACAAATAAATTCATTAATGTAAAATACAAAACATGTCAGTTCTAAGTTTTATCGAATCGATATTATTTTTTTCATTTATACCCCACCACTACTTACACGTGCTTAATATTTTTGATAAAATAGCACAATTCGTTTTCTATTGAGTGAGGGCGCTGTATCGATATTTCAAACAAATTTGTTCCTTACCAATTAGTTTGCGTGTATACCGCATCAAAAAAATAAAATTGTTTTAAAACCAACTTATTTGTGCAGTTGAGTGGAGGCGCTAGTGTCCGTACTAAAACTGAATTTTCGCACCAAAATATGGTTAGTTTTTGTTTTGTTACACGCAAAAAAGTGTTGGTTTTACTACAAAAAGACTTCAACGCGAGCCCGTTTTATTTGACGAACAATTTTTACCAAGATATCTTTTGCAGTTGGGACAGTCAAAATGAAAGTTTAAATCACTTACCGGTGGAAAGTTATCCCATCTTTCTGGTAGCTGGATGTTTTTTTATTTTTCCCACACCATTTTATAGAACAATACGCCATTTCTGAACCGATTCTCGCGACGACAACAGCAAAAAATAATAAAAAACTGCGAGTAATCGACTGCACCACTCCTTGGTTCCCACTAAAGTTGTATTCGAAAGGACCCTTTGATATAGAAGCTAAAACTACTATGCGTGGTGAACATTACAGACCCTTCATTAGGAGTCTATTGGTAGTGGTCGATGGTATGGAAAGAGCCTCCGGTACACTTTCCTCTTAATAATGGGATTTTTTTTAATTAAATCGGATTGAGTTTTCAAATATGTGTCAAAATAAAATGTAAATATAAACCCTCTAAAAATTCAATAAAATACGATGCACGTCTTCCGTCAAATCTGAAGTAGATTGGACCAAGGAATCACCCTCGGATGCCTACGTCATACAGTGAACCCACCCCTCCAAGTTTCAGGTCTCTACGATCAGCGGTTTAGGCTGTGCGTTGATCCGTCAGTCAGTCATTCAGTACAAAGCATTTTATGCATGTATAGAGAAGAGGTATAGAACATGTATAGAGAAGATAGAGATTTATTGTTATAGCAAGCGCTTGAGGGCTACTTCTGTGCACATAAACAAACAATTTTTGTTCTACGACTTTTGGAAATTCGAAAAAAATATATGAAAATTTTGACGTTATGTAAATTCGAAAAAACAGCTGGTTTTTTAAAACAAAGGTCAGTCAGACTAAGAATAGTAGATAAAACTTAAAAAATAAAAACAATTATGGTTAATGACCTCTCCGTGTATGGAACAGCTGATTTTCAAGTAAACCTAACCTCAAAATTTTCAAAAAAAATGTTCGAATTTCCAAAAGTCGTAGAACAAAAGTTGTTTGTTTAGGTGCACAGAAGTAGTCCTCAATGGCTTGCTAGTATAATCACTACATAGTATAAAATAAAGTCACTTTTCGCCGTCCCTATGTCCTTATTTCCCTTTGTATGCTTAGATCTTTAAAACTACGCAACGGATTTTGATGCGGTTTTTTTAAATAGATAGAGTGATTCAAGAGGAAGGTTTATATGTATAATACATGCATAATATAGCCGTGCGAAGCCGGGGCGGGTCGCTAGTTACCAATAAAGCCGAAGAGTTTGTTTGTTTGAATAAGTTGATATCAGAAACTACTGGTTCGAATTGAAAAAATATTTTGTGTTTATTCATCAAGGAAGGCTACTTATAGGCTTCTTTTTTATTTTGCCGCGGGTTGCAGCTAGTTCTTAACAATAAATAACCTTATTGATTTTCCTTTGTTCTAAAACTAAACTTCTCTTTAAAATTACAGAATTTGAAATCCCAATAAAAACGGAAACTGTCGAAGTGAAGCCAAAGAAGCGCGCTTCAACCGCCAAGGCTACGACTTCGCGCCCAAAGAAGACCAAAACTAAGAAAGACGAAGATTCCAAAAGTAAGTCTGTAGTTTTTCTTAAACTGTGGCTTGGATGTGCGCGCACGCTGATTTGGCACTGAGTTGCCAGTGACAAAAAATTAAATTTTTTTTACGGATACCGTTACAAAAAAATGGTATTTATAATACGAGTAAGCTGGCAATTGATGTGGTCTTAGACTCAATTGGCACTAACTGAGCTGCCAGTGACAAAAAATATACTTTTTAGGGACCTACAAAAAATGTTATTTATAAAACGAGTATGCTGGCAATTGATACGGTTTAAGACTCACTTGGCACTAAGTGAGTTGCCAGTGACAAAAATATACTTTTTAGGGATACCAATAAAATACCAATGATTTTTTAAATTAAAGTTTAAACTAGCGATTCATGCTAACTGACGTTTCGGTCTCAGATTTACTTGCCACGAATTGAGTTGCCAGTGCAAAAAATTACATGGGATACCATTCCCAAAATAAAAGTTTTTTAGGCCGAGACATGTGACGTTGCAGTCAGACGTAGCACGCGTCTTAAAGCTTGTCAGGAAACTCAGACTCAGACAACTGATTCAATCCATCGCAGTGTGAATAAGGAATGAGGAATCAAAAGTCTGACAGTGGAAATAATTGGATTCTGTTACAAGGATAAATGAAAAATAAGTTGGTAAAAAGTCTAATTGAATTGTTCTCTTAAAAACCAAGATAATAAGAACAAGCAAGTCTTTCGCAGTTGGATTAAAAATGTAAGAAATCGCCTCTAACAACGGCTTCGAGAAAGCTTGAAAAAAAAAATATTTTTAAATAAAAAACCAACCATAATGAAACTAAAAATGAAAAAGTAAAATAAGAAAAACTATTTTGATTCGGAAGAAAATGCTTCGAAAAAGAACTACTTACATGTAGCTGATATCAAGAGAGACCTGAGGTTAAAAACAAAATAATTTCAAAATTGAACCTCCCCGAACACCCAAGAGGAAGAACCAGATGCGTCTTCGCGATATAACTTGACCAAACGAACTTAAGGCAATTGTCTCTTAATCCTTCGGATGCATTCGGATATTACATGTAGACACGCATTATTGTGTCACAATAAAGGAATACAAAGTTCGGAAATGAGCACTCTATAACTGTTATATCTTCACTGCGTAGCGGTCAAATATCATGAAGTACTTTACAGAACGGATGTATTCTTCAACACTAGGCGCTTTCATGTGGGTACGCAGGTCTTTCTCGCAAATATTTCTTAGCATGTGTAGACGGTTATACGAAAGTTATGTCCCATATCAAGGGGATATAGGGCCCAGGACCTTTGGAAGGCGTGCGTGGAGCCGAAGCCAACAAGTGGAGGCCCTTTACTTATACGAGAACTTTTTGTGTCCCATATCACGGGGCTATAGGGCCCAGGACCTTTGGAAGGCGTGCGTGGAGCCGAAGCCAACACGTAGAGGCCCTTTACTTATCGAGAACTCTGTTTTATGTCCCATATTAAGGGGCTATGTGGTGGTATACGTAGAGGCTCTTTATAATAACAAGTTTAATTGCTAATGATTTGAACAATTGGGGTAACATTATGAAGGATCTAAGATCCCTAAACTTGGAAGAGACAACCCAGAACAGAGTGATCTGGTGCAAAGTGATAAAGAGACCCGACTTCAAGTAAAGGAAAATTGAAGAGTAATTAAAAAATAACAACTAGTCAAAAAAACAAAACTTTAAATATATTATTTAAAAAATGTGTTTTTTACTGTTTTGTACAAGATTAATGTAAAATAATCGGCGTGTCCGCATATCGAAGTATCACATTGGAAGTTATTGAAACAGCTGCCTATTTTAGGGTTTTCAAACGATTTTAAGAAAAGGAGGTTTTTAATTCGACTGTATTTTTCTTTTTCGGGCATAACTTTTTTCCGCATACAGCCAGTGTCAAGTTAATATTTCACATTTACGTTATTTTTTCTATCTCCTTGTTTACTTAAGAGTCTTTGCACTCATTATTTTTTATAGCGCTTACAACGCGCATTTTTAATGAGCGCGTTTTTTCCCACAACAAAAAAAGACACATATGTTTTTTGATTTTAGTGCTCAGTTGACTTGTCAATAGTATAAAGCAAAGTCGCTTCCCGCTGTCTGTCCCTATGTATGCTTAGATCTTCAAAACTACGCAACGGATTTTGATGCGGTTTTTTTAAATAGATAGAGTGATTCAAGAGAAAGGTTTATATGTATAATACATGCATAATATAACCGTGCGAAGCCGGGGCGGGTCGCTAGTACACATTAAGATTAACTTCATTGAAAGTACATAAAATGTGCCTGAAATTAACGAATTTAAGCATAAATATTTTTTATGTTTGTGTTGTTGTCCCACTACTGGGCAAATGCCTTCCCTTCCTTTGTTTTCATGAACTTACTACTTACTTACGCTGGCTCAGCGACCCGAAGTGGGTCTTGGTCTCCGACACCAAAAGCCGCCATTGCACCCTATTCTGCGCCACTTGTTGCCACTCGGCTGCATGAAGGGCTTCATGAAGGGTTTTCATGAAGATACAGTAAAATAAAATTACAAAACAAACAAACAAAGCCCCTTCTTTGTTTTAATAGTAACATAACACCCCGTCGTTTTTACGTCGGGGGTTAAAAATCACTATTACTACATAGTATAAAACAAAGTCGCTTTCTCTGTCCCTATATCCCTATGTATGCTTAAATCTTTAAAACTACGCAACGGATTTTGATGCGTTTTTTTAATAGATAGAGTGATTCAAGAGGAAGGTTTTTAGTTATAATACATGCATAATACAGCCGTGCGAAGCCGGAACGGGTCGCTAGTAGATTTATAACTTTATGCCCTCGACTTCGTACGCGTTTTTTAGTTTGTAGTTTTGTTTTATGTACTAAAACCTTCCTCTTGAATCTATTAAAGAAACCGCATCAAAATCCGTTGCGTAGTTTTAAGATCTAAGCATACGTAGGGACAGAAAGCGGGACGCGATTTTCTTTTATACTATGTAGATCATACAAAAAAATATATCATACATTTGACGACCCAGTTGGCACAATGGTCACCATACCGGACTGCCAAACAGGGTTGCGGGTTCGATTCCCGCCTCAGACAAGTATTTATGCTTAGATATTTGTCTGTGGTCTGTTTGTTTCTATGTATTATAAGTATATATTTACAAAAGAAAAGTATATAAGTAGTATATCCGTTGTCTAGCACCCATAACACAAGTCCAGTTACTTAGCTTGGGGCTAGATGGCGATGTGTGGAATGTCCTGCAATATAATATAATAATAATAATTTATATAATTTCAACTAGCTAACCCGTGCCCACTTCGTTGGGCATTTATTTTATTAATATTAAAAATTAAATTATCTCCTATACTAATATAAAAAAAAAATATATATAAAAAAGTTAGACATAGGCTGTCGTTGACTTTTTGTAGGCATTTTCAAGCTCCACATCTTTTCTATAAAACTCAGAAAGAAATATATCTTTCATAGTTAAGGCAGCGTTCGTAAGAAACGCTTTCATTCGACCGTTTTTTCTCCGATTCACTTTGCAAAACGGACTACCACGTAAAAGCCTTTTTATTTTTCGGTTTTTTATATAACCTATGACACTCGGCAATAATGTGGCTTTCTATTGGTGAAAGAATTTTTAAAATCGGTTCAGTAGATCCCGAGATTACCCCTTACAATTTAACAAACTTTACTTCTTTATAATATTACTAGCTGAGCCCCGCGGTTTCACCCGCGTAATAATTTTCTTCGAAATTTCCTTAATTTTTTCTTTCCTAAGAACCTTCTTCTGACAATAACAAACACAACAAAAAAAGAATTGTCCAAATTGGTCCAGGCGTTGTTGAGTTATGCGCTTACCAACACATTTTGCGATTCATTTTTATATTATAGATAAAATACGTAATACGTCTTCGATTAATTCTGTTTGAAGAATGTTTATGCAAATTTTGAAGTAGGTTAGACCAAGGAATCAAGTTGTCCTATACAAACTTTGCCCCCCTTTTTTCACCTCCTCAGTGGTATAATTTATTTTCCGAAATTCTAGCTTTTATGGGGTGAAAAATCTTATCGGATGCCTACGTCATACAAAGAACACACCCTCCAAGTTTCAAGTCTCTACGATTTTAGGCTGTGCTTTGATCAGTCAGTCAGTACAAAGCATTCTATAAGTACCTATAGATAGATGATAATCAATAAACACATTTTTAAATGTAATCTGGCAGCTGTTTGAATAACTTCCTTATATTCTGTAATTTTTTTTAGTTAATAAGACCATTGCATAGTTATCTGCTATAGTTATTAATTTTTTTTTTCTTTACTTGTGGCATATAGCGATTTAAGATTGTGTACCGATATTTTTTTTTAATTGGATCTTTTAGGACTATCGTCGCTCCACGGTTTCTGGATTAAAAGCCTATGTTTATTCATACCAAGTTTCATAGAAATCTGTTCAGTAGTTTAAGAAACAAACAAACAAATATGCAATGTAGATCATAAGAGCATAAGATGCGATTTCACCCGCGTAAGTCCCGCGATAAAAGCATATGTTAGTCCAAAGGAATCAATGTATCCTCATACCAAGTTTCATCAAAGTCAGTTTAGAAGTTTCAGAGATTACCCATTACAAACATTCTGTCTACACCCAATCTTTACTTTTTCAAAATATTAGTATGCGGCCGTCGATTTCACCAGAGCGTAGGTCCTGATCCAATGTTCCTCATACCAAGTTTTATCAAAACCAGAAGTATAAGCATGTATTAGAAGAAATTATTTGTATAGATCAATCTAACGTTTGATTACTAGAGATAAAGCATTCGAGACGGATCAATTAGGGTTCAGTACCTCAAAAAGTACGAAACTCTTATAAAACCACTCTCTTGTCCCGTCTGTACGTCTGTTTTTGTACAATACATAAGTGCAATACTGGGTTTCGCATCACTAATGTCTCTCTTGAGTCTTGAAGATAGAAAGTTTAGTGAGCTGAGATGCTATGTAACCCGAAAGTATAGTATTACATACATATAATTCTCTTTAACCTGCGTGGAGGACCCCGATATGCGACTTATCAGCACAAGGTCACGAAATTCCTTAGTCGCATTTCAAAAATACGCACTGGAAGAAATAAATAATCTATTATACGCCGGAGACTACAAAATGAAAATGAAAAGCCGTTGGGAATAGCTTACTGCCATGGTTCGATACCTACAAAAGGCGCTATTTACATTAATAGCCAATCAGTATCGCGTTAGATCACGTGACCACGAAATGCACAAATCAGTTATCACTAATTAAAATAAATAAATAAATATTTCAGGACATATTACACATCGCCATCCAGCCCCAAGCTAAGCAACTTAATGCTTGTGTTATGGGTGCCAGATAACGGATAAACTACTTATATACTTTTTTTTTTGTAAATATATACATATAGGAAACACCCAGAACCAGAAACAAGAATTTATGGTCAGCATAAATACTTGTTCCCGGCGGGAATCGAACCCGCAACCTTCTGCGTCGCAGTCGGGTGTTCGCCCGACGCGCCACAGAGGTCGTCAATTACTTGTATAAAGTAGTGCGCAAGTTGTAGAATTTTTTGTTGACAGCACCCGCCATTCTAAGTTCTAATTATAACGAAGATAAACACATCATGCACGACTTCGCCAAAAAAACACTACACTCGAATAACTGGGACTTGAAGATCCCCAAATTGCTTATGTTAGGTAACGCAGGTCCTCAAATTGCTCATGTTAGGTAACGAAGGTCCCCAAATTGCTCATGTTAGGTAACTAAGATCCCCGAATTGCTCATGTTAGGTTACGAAATCCCCATATTGCTCATGTTAGGTAACGAAAATTCCCAAATTTCTCATGTTAGGTAACGAATATTCTCAAATTACTCATGTTGGGTAACGAAGATCCCCAAAGGAGATCATTCATGTTTCTAACAAAAAATACCCACAAAAAAAATGCCGGCCAGTAAAAAAAAATGTTTCTATCTTGTAAAGAATAACATTTTAAACAATGTTTACTAAGGCAACAAAGAGCCACGATCAACCATCGTTGAGTTATTTGACATTGAAAAACCAAAAAAAATGCATTTTATAGAGATCCGTTTGACCACTTTTAAGATATTACTACAGAAAAAAATTAAAAATAAGTAGTAAAGCTTTGTCTGTTTTTATTATATTTATATACATAGGTATTTATTATTTACTGCTAATCCCACTAAAACTTCTGAAAGGATTAAATTGGTAAATCGCTGCCGCTTGTCATGAGACGCCATGCCCGCCGCTTCATGCCCTTGTTGACCGCAGCGAACCTACTTAAATAAAAAAATCTTAATATTAATTGGTGTCCTTATTTAGATAGCTATATCTATTACATTTCCGTCGATCTTACAATCAATTAAACCCTAATGCAGGAGGCTAGGTTGCACGTGCCTCGCATACGTCATGTACCATACAATGCACATTGTGTGGAAGCAGCAACCAACGGTTTTCCTGCCTATGTTGCATGTACAATAACAATGTGCTATGGCATCACGGCCACTCAATGTTGTGTCAATTCCAATATAAACGTAATATTCTGACCCGAACGTGACGCGATTGAATTCTTCCTCTTATCATTTTTATATTTTCTCCTAAGTCTATAGCGACGTGTTCATTATGGAGTCCCAGTTCGATCGTGAACACGCCATTTGGATTCAGGTGCTCGCCATAATAGCTCCTGGCTTGTTTTATTTGGTAAATTCCTAAACTAAAGAGCAACAAATCCTCTTCACTGATTCTTGAGAATTCGTCAAACTCGGGCATATCGGCGGACATCAGCCGAAATTGTGCTCGTCTTCTATTGTAATTGTATCTTATTACAATATCAGCCAAAGTATTTGTTATAGATAAGCGACGATTTATCATGGCCAAAAACGTTTCAGCATGAACGAACATTGTCTTCAATTAATTTATGATAGGCATTGATTAAACCAGCTGCTATTTAAAAAAAATCAAACATATAGTATAAAGCACGATGAATGTTTACGTTTCTCAGTAACCGGAAATCCCGTTTGAAACGTCTGTTCACGACCTCCACAACCCATCGGCAAATAGTCACAAGACGGGATTTATTCGCTTGTTCTGTGGTCTTGCATTAGCGCTACACGTCCAGTTTTTAGCATGCGTGCAAATGTCGATTCACTCGTCCTAAAAATCGAAGCTAATCTAGCATTAGAATTTCCAGTCCTGAGCTTTACCAGTACAGTTGCCAATATCACTTTTTTGTTCTTATTGTTGTTAAGACTAGTTGTTTTAGTCAGCAGGTCGGCAAATTGAGCATGAGTAAGCCCCGTCCAAGTATGGAACTCTTTGTCATTAATTTTTTCATATTGATCGAAGTTCAACACTTCAGTAGTGACATGGGCATTTAATATAGATAAGGCTCGAACAATATGATCTGCTCTAAATTCAGAAATATTGTTTTCTTGTACGGCAAGCAGATGCCATGTATTAAGCTGCAAATGTTCATTACATACTCGGCAGTTTTCTGGTAAAAATAGATTGTAACGGCTAAGCATTCTGAGCACAATGCTATCTGGAATACGATGCCTGGTACTATTTTTACAATGTTGGAAGACACAAGTTCTTCTCGTATCTGGAGTACGTACGAATCCAGGCAAACTAATGATTGAGGGCTGAGAAAGAGGTGGATTGTCGGCAACGGGATACGCTTGTAAGTCGCCGTCTTCGTTCTCAGCTTGCCGCTGCGCTTCTCTTAGGTGTCGCTCGTACGTTCTCTCCGCTCTTTGCCAACAAGGTCGACAAATGAAATCCGTAGGTTCGACCTGAAAATAGAAATTGAAAAAATACTTAGTTAAAGGTTTAGAAAAAAATTGATAGGTAGACCAGCGGTTAAATCCATTCAATTAACCGCATTTGTGACATTCACTAACATTAAAAATATGCACAGACATAGATATAGCTAGATAACGCAAATGCATGTACTTCGCGTGTCCGAACCCCGACGAAGCGTCAAGGTTGGTCGCCGCTGACATCAGTCCGCACGCGTTTGTTATTGCAGCCGGACGGCCGCAAAAACTAAAAAGATGCCTCGTTGCGTGATAATTAACTGCAATAGCCCAAAAATTTCGAACACCCAAAGGCAGGAACATATTTCCTATCACAGGTAAGTTATTTTTAAATTATATTATGCGTAAATTCATATTAAAACTGTTTTTTTAAGTAACCAATCTATGTGTGAGTCCCAGAATATACCTAACTATAAATTAACGTTATGTTAACTATATTCACATTACATTGCTGCGTTTTCTTTGGGTGTTTGATCTGACTTTGCGTGTTAGGAGATGATGAATATCGGACAAGCGATACTGTCGCGCATCACTTCGACTTCGTGATACAGGCAATTTCTCATTCGTCTGTCAAATTTAGCGACTAGTGTTGTTCGTTCTACAACTATATCAATAACCGATTTCGGACAGACGAATGATATTATAAAAAGCCAATTTTAGTAGATAAAACAAGCTCATGCATGACCTAATTTACACGACAGCTTTTAAAAAGGAGGGTAAATTTTTTAAGGTTAATTTATTTAATGTGTTTTTGTTTATCCTCTTAATATATACTACTATGTTTATAAGTATATTTAATGTGTTAATAAATTTCTATCGTGTTAAAAAAATATTTTTGTTAGTTTTCCACATGATCCAATAATAAAAGAAAAATGGATTGCGGACACGGGACGAAAAGAATGGTTCCCGACTAAACACAGTACTATTTGTTTCATACATTTTGAAAAAATTAGTTTCATTGAGGGAAAAAAGTTGAAATTGTTGAAAAAAACTCCACGCCCCACTATAGATATACTAATATAATATATAAAATAGATGAGTATGAGCGAGATGATCACGGCGGGCGGCTCCAGTTAAATCGTAGCGGGGCGGACGCGGAGGGACATCGCCGGCATCGGTGTCTTGGAATCGGTTTGGATTTCCCATCACTAAATTTAAGCTGTGACGTCACAGTAGGTGTTAAAAAGTCGGCACGCTTGGTTTAAATGCAAATTGTGATACTTGCATTGTCTAGGTATATCTATAGTCTGTGAAAATATGTCTGAAAATCTTCGGTGTTTATTTATGTTTATAAAATAGGTACAGTATGGGTCATAAGTAAATGATCAGTTTGCTACAATAATACTATCAACAAGTATTGGAGTTACGACCTTCTTCTAATAGATGTTACACACAAACAGAAATACTTGAATAAAAGTACTCAGTGTGATTATTATTTTCAACATGTTAGCTATGTATTTAGTTGTGTGAGTGGTATAAGCCGCCACCCGCTACACCAACCGACGTGGGTTCGATCCACAGGTTACGTTGTTTTATGTTCAAATAGTGCTGGACAGGATTGTAAACGTTACGGTGGGCAGGGACTTTTGACCGTGGATTGTACAAAGGCGAGTACAATACCGAAAAGCAGGTAAGCAAAAGCAAGTAAAAATATTGAATAGTTTATCCGAGACCACGAATACTCTATAAATAAGAGAGTAAACATGTAGGTACAAGAACCTACCTACTCAAAGTCATAAATATTTAGCCGGTTTGAGTTTTGATGCAGGTAGAACAATATCATAACGATATTGCAAACAGCTAACAAAATCAAAGCTAAGTAAATCTACTTAGCTGTCATTTCCTACCGAACTAAGATATATGTACTTGCTTTTTATCTTTCCTATAGTAGTTAGGTTAGTATAGATTCAATGCAAATAACAACTATAATATGTACCTATACCATCTAGTAGCACTAAATACATAAGAGAAAACCCACAATTAATTATTGGTTACAAAATCTATCCAATACCAAAGGTAATACAAAATATAAAACGTACCTGCTGATCTAATAGTTCTTGAATAATAATCTGAGCTATTTCAATATGATTGTCTTCACGAGATGTCCAGGTGTATCTTCTTCGATTCTCCACAGATTCACGACACCTTGTACACAATAGCTCCGCCATATTAACAAAAAACACTCGTAACACGTAATTAATCACAAATAGATAAGTAGTCGTCCGATGTAACCAAAGTCGCATGAATAACTAACTAACTATATTGAATAAATAAACCAGTTACTCTCTCACAAAAATCATAACAAAAGGTTTCGGCTTCATTCGTCTACCTACTTCCGAGTCCCCATTACGGTTTGCGGCGATGATGTTCCCATCTCGCTCATTCATACATATCCCGTCCGCTCGAACGAAGCTTGTACGGACAAAATGAACGAGGGGGAAAGAGACAGTCAGCTTGTTAGGACGATCCTTTTGTATAAAAATGTGAAGATGCAGGTAGTAACTTAGCTTATTTTGCAAATCTTGCGTTGATTTTATAATTAAAAATATCTATGTTGATGACATAATTGCGTGATGTATATGATTTTTTAACGTTAAATAAGCGTTTAAAAGTTGATCGTAGACTTTTGCCGTCTTGGTAAAAAATGTTCTAAATATTATTTACTTCAAGATAGAATACATTTTTGTTACTGGCCGGCACCTTAGTATTTGGGTACGATTTGAATGATGTCCTTGCTCATGTTAGGTAACGAAGATCCCCAAATTGCTCATGTTAGGTAACGAAGATCCCCGAATTGCTCATGTTAGGTGACGAAATCCCCAAATTGCGCATGTTAGGTAACGAATATCCCCAAATTGCTCATGTTGGGTAACGAAGATCCCTAAATTGCTCATGTTAGGTAACTTACAATCAATTAACTGAGCATTCTGATAGTGGGCGCAATGCAGTCTATAGAGCACCTTCTTCGATGTCCAATATGCCATCAGCACATTGGACGACCTTTACAAAGCCAATTATTCGGTTGCATCCCCTTTTGCGCGTCCAACGACTTCCCCCCCACCCTAATTATCTGCCCATCTATTGAGTCAGAGAAAATTTAATTTAGCTGAACTTCTGACACGAATAGAAGATCTGATAATTCCATTTCCACCAATTAGCGATCATCGCCTTTGTACTGATTGGTTCATTTAATGGTCACGTGTTAATAATACTCGCTGCTGATTGGCTAAAGAACTATAATAGCGTCATAAGGCGTTTTTCTGGCATGGTTCAGCGTGGCGGATGGAGTGACTCAGGTACGTACATATGATAAGAATTTGATTTGATTTAGGCTCACTGTTCGTCGAAGCGTTGCCGTGCATGATCATACGATTAATAATTTATACATATATTAAAAAAATAAAAAATCATTACCTGAAAGTATAAAATTGTAATGTCAATGACCTCTTCTTGTAAGTAACAGCTGATTTTCGTATTTTTTTCCGTTTGTTTCCTTTTTCTCAGGAACGGGTAGAGATAAAGAGTTGAAACTAATACTGAATACTAAGGTCTATAGTTCCTCTTGGGAGTATAAATAAGAAGCGTTTTAGTCTACGCAATCAAAAAATATGGCCATATTTCAAAAGTTGTAAATCAAAACAGATTCGTTAAAAGATGTACAGAAATAACATTCACTAAACCTGCCTTTAAATCTAGTCTGCAGCGACGTTTCGTTTTACAGTGAGCCTTAACAATTTTTTTTGTTTTTTGAAATCGTCACACATATCGAAAATCGCCTATTTTTCATGCCACCTGATAACTATGCAATATTATTATAGTTTAAGTGACTTGCTTGCATGTCTTGCTAGTTTAGTTTTAAGCTACTAATTCTACAAATGAAATTTTCACTTAACCCTGATTTATTTTTGAGATTTATTCTTAAAAACATTTTAAACTCTCTGTCTCATAATCGCTGGTTAGTGAATCGTAAGTTGATCAGTGTTCTGTCTTGCTTTTTTGACATTTTAAGTCAACGAATGCATGACAAAACAGTGTTTAACTAATTACTCGCTAAGCAGCGGTTTTGAGTGCAGTTATATTTTCCTTAACCTGAAATTTTGATGAGCTATCTAGTACTGTTCTGTTTGGCTGGTCGAAATAAGCATAATCTTTATTCAGAAAAACTTATTGGAACTTATTACATAGGTACCTATAATCGAATAATTTTCAGATATTTTTACACAGCGCCATCTAACCCAAGCTAAGCTACTGGGCTTGTGTTATGGTGGCCAGACAACGGCTAAAATATGTATTATTATTGTTCTAAACAGGGTTGTCAGTTAGGGTATATTACTAAAAGACTTATCTGGGTGAGCAAATGACATAACTTGATTTGTTTTTCCCTCGTGCCTAAGACGCTATAATTGCGTCCAATAGAAAGATATTTTAGGAAACTAGATCAATCGCCATGTACAGTCGCAAAAACTCATTATTGACGTTCTATACAAATATACATTTATTGCATAAAAAACCTGTGTACAAAAGTGCTCTTATAATTAATAATAACATCAACAGGTTGCCCATTGCGAGTATGCAACTTTATAGAATTAAGAAAACTTACAGAGGGCCTATTTATAAAGAATTTTATTAAATATGATTTAGTAGGTAAACTATACTGCCTTCATTCTCAAAATATTTCGTGTTATCTGCATAGTATTCTTAAACTTATGCGCCGCCTGAATTGACGTTATATTTGTTCTCATATGCTCCTTTGATTACGAACAATTAGCCTTAAGAAATCGCAAAAAACTTACGGAATGTACCTAAACTGCCTTCATTGCTAAAATATTTCGTGTTATCTGCATAGTATTCTTAAACTTATGCGCCGCCTGATTTGATTTTTTATTTGTTCTCATATGCTCTTTTGATTACCTTAAGAAATCGCAAAAAACTTTCGCAATGTACCTTTATGTGTTACTAACAACCGGACACAAAAGACTCCATCATCCCAAGAACTAGTTACTAACAGAAACCAAAGCGATAGATGTAAGAAGAAACACCTAGAGGAAGACGAAATACTGAGATGTGGTCTCGTTTCTGTTATAGGTGAAACTGACACGCCCAAGCGCAGGAAAAAGAAGGCGAAAAAATCTGACGATAGCGCGACCCCAGAACGCGTTGAACACAGAGTCAATCTGACTGCTATACTGCAATACTCCAACGCATCTCCCTTCAGGGACAAAACAGTTCGCGGTTTCTCCTGCCTCTATTGCGCTAAATATTTCACCACAATTTACGATCTTAGAGAGCATACTGCCCAACAATCCGAAAAGGACAAAATCAACACGATTATCGATTACAAATTAAGCTACAATCCAATCAAATTAGACATTACTAATCTGCAATGCAATGTGTGTCACATCCCGATGACTGATCTCAACGATTTAAAAGAGCATTTGGTTTCTGTGCATAAGAAAACTATCTATAAAAATATAAAGGATATTATTTTACCGTTCCGCTTGGAAGATGGGCAGAATTATTCGTGCGTCGTTTGCTCCGTTGTCCATATCTCATTTAAGAATCTGTACCATCATATGAGCTGTCACTATAGGAATTATTGCTGCAAGAAATGCGGCGCGGGATACATAACTATAGCAGCTTTACGGAAACACGGTAAAACTCACGCTCAAGGCGTGTTCCCTTGTGATTTTTGCGAGAAAACTTACACTACTTTGACTAAAAAACGGAATCACATAAAAGGTGTTCATACTTTTGGATGGTTAAGGAATAAGTGCCCACAATGTCCGGAAGTTTTCGCTAGTTATTACGATAGATCGGAACATTTAGTTAAAGTGCACAATGCTGTGCCTGTTGTCTACCCTTGTAACGCTTGCAACAAAACTTATAAGAAAAAATTTGAACTGAACAGACATATAAGACACCATCATTTGCAGCAGCGAAGCTTCTTGTGTGAGCTTTGCAATGCCAAGTTCTTTTCAAAGCGTGGTCTAGTCGATCATATTACAAAGCACACTGGTGCAGAAGCCTGCTCCTGCGACGTTTGCGGAAAATCCTTTTCCCGTACCAGAACTCTGAAAGAACACATGAAACTCCATGAAGGAGACAAGAGATACCAGTGTGAGATCTGCAAAAAGACGTTCATGCAGAAATGCAGTTTGAAGAGCCATGTCAAACTTCACCAGGACGACTTGGATATTTTCAAGGAATTCGATGATGTCAAACATTTGATAGACAATCGAGAAATGACGTTGAAAGAAATCGCAGCTGAGAATAAAAAGAAAGCTATGGCGGATAAACAGACAATGCAGTTCTTGTAGTCAATGTTTTTAACAAGATCTCCATGAATCTTTAAACAGGGTGTCCCGTAATTAATTGTTAAGCGGGGCACCTACTAAAAGGGGTCGTAGCAAATATATCAACTCGGAAACGGATCGTCACCGTATCGCCTCACCGTCAACCTAACGTAAGCGCGATGCCAAGCGATCAGCAGCTCCGAATCAACTCGGCTACGGCTAGGCGGGGTGTCGCCGCGCGGCTATTTAGTATCCGAACGTAAAGTGTAGACGAAGAAACGCAAGCTAGGGTACGGAGAGTCGTAAGATAGCTTACAGTGAGACGGCAAGTCGACCACTCACCGTACCGCGGTTCGTGAGCTTGTCCCGAGGCGAGGCGATTACGTTACGATTCCGATTAGTGTGCGTTGCAGTAGGGAGTTTCATACAAATAATACTGAACTGCTCGAGTTGATACGTTTACGAGTTAATATGTGTGCTACGACCCTAGAGGAGACTGCCGGTTCAAAAAAATAAAAAATATGTTCTATGAAAGTCTCTCGGTTTCCGAGATATCTGCCATTTAAAAAAAAATAACCCTGAATAAAATAAGTCTAATTACAAAATCTCTGAAACTACAAGAGCTACGGGTCTAAAACTTCGCACTTTCTTTTTAGGACGTAGGCGTAGGATTTTTAAAATTTCGACCTCTAAAGAGGTAAAAAGTGCTGATAAAGTTTGTGTATTATAAATTAAATTTGTTTGTTTTTGGTCAAACGGTTAGACCAATTAGGATTGGTTTGCGTAAGGATCGCCTATAGCGATAAACAGTAAGGGTAATAACATCTATACTCTATTTGTAAATCTTAGATCAAACATGTAAACAATGGTGTTATCAGAGTAAAAAATACATCAAACTTTGGTAGTTTTTTCAGGGAAGTGGAAATTAGGTAAAAAAACAACCATGACCTCAATTTCTAAAAAATACGATTGCAAATAAAATCAATACCTATGAAATATTTTATTTTATATAAAATATATTTTTAACAAAGTTATTACAATATTCAAAATTTAATGGTAGTTTTTTTTAAACACTGGCAACAATTACAGCGGCTTTTAACCTTTACGAAATGGCGTTTCTATCAATATTTGACATTTCTTTGTTTACATTTTTTATCTAAGTTTTACAAATAGAGTATAGTTGGTTATATTTTTTAAGGAGAAATAGTGTGATATTGATAGGATTTCGATTATATTTTATATTGATAGAGAATTAGGCTATACAGGGTTATTAGTAATTATAGTAGCAAGCCGTTGAGAGCTACTTCTGTGCACCTAAACAAACAACTTTTGTTCTACGACTTTTGGAAATTCGAACAGTTATTGAAAATTTTGAGCTTATGTTTACCTGAAAATTAGCTGTTCCATACACGGAGAGGTCATTAACTTTAACTAAAAAAAATTACTTATTTTTTTAAGTTTTATCTACTGTTCTTAGTCTAAATGGCCTTTATTTTGAAAAATCAGCTGTTTTTCGAATTTACATAACCTAAAACGTTTCATTATTTTTTTTTTGATTTCCAAAAGTCGTAGAACAAAAGTTGTTTGTTTAGGTGCACAGAAGTAGCCCTTAACGGCTTGCTAGTATAATTACCATTAACCATGTACAATGTGTTTTAGCGAAGGGGTTTTAATACGAAATGAAATTTGAATATTTCGTTCGAAGTTTTTGTATGAAAAAGCTGATTTTCAAGTAAAAATTCCCTCAGAATTATCGAAAAAAAAGTTTGAATTTCCATATGTCGTAGAACAAAGGACATCATTCAAACCGTACCCAAAAATAAAGGTGCCGGCCAGAAAAAAAAAATGTTTCTATCTTGTAGAGAATAACATTTTAAACAATGTTTACTAAGGCAACAAAGAGCTACGATCAACCATCGTTGAGTTATTTTACATTGAAAACCCAAAAAAATGCATTTTATAGAGATCCGTTTGACCACTTTTAAGATATTACTACAGAAAAAAATATAAAAATAAGTAGTAAATAGATAAGCTTTGTTTGTTTTTATTATATTTATATACATAGGTATATCCAATTCTATTGTATAAGGTAGGTACTATACTATCATAGTAGGTAGGTACTAATTATAAACCGCTAATCCCACTAAAACTTCTGAAAGGGTTATTGGATATACCTATGTATAAAAATATAATAAAAACAGACAAAGCTCATATCCATTTACTACTTATTTTTATATTTTTTCTGTAGTAATATCTAAAAGTGGTCAAACGGATCTCTATAAAATGCATTTTTTTGGGTTTTCAATGTAAAATATCTCAACGATGGTTGATCGTAGCTCTTTGTTGCCTTAGTAAACATTGTTTAAAATGTTATTCTCTACAAGATAGAAACATTTTTTATGACTGGCCGGCATTTTTTTTTTGTGGGTTTCTTTTGTTAGAAACGTTCATGATCTCCTTTGTTCGCCTAGACGTCTGAAACAACCCC
Organism: Idaea aversata; assembly: GCA_907269075.1. Taxonomy (NCBI): domain Eukaryota; kingdom Metazoa; phylum Arthropoda; class Insecta; order Lepidoptera; family Geometridae; genus Idaea; species Idaea aversata. The sequence goes on along the minus strand of OU026112.1, from coordinate 2,715,534 downwards.
CTCTCGTATTAAAACCCCTTCACTGAAACACATTGTATATTCAATTCATACTTAGATTTTAAGGTGAAAGGGTACCTGCGCGCTCTCCATACAAACGTAGTCGACTGTTTCCTCCCTGGATAATGACACTAGCACAAATATTTTTTTGCCATAAAACCTATAACTGCCATGACTATGCCCCTATGTTTTGGTTTTTTTCATTTTCTAATTACCAGAGAAATAAAAAAGTAAAAAATTATAAAATTAAAAAAATCAAAAAATAGGGGCATGGTCATGGCAATTATAAGTTTTATGCACCAAAAATATTTGCTCTAATGTCATTATCCAGGGAGAAAACAGTCGACTACGTTTGTAATAGTTTGTATGGTGAGAGCCTCCGGTACCCTTTCCTCTTAAGAGAGAATTTCCTGTATTTTTTAACCGACTTCAAAAAAAGGAGGAGGTTCTCAATTCGTCGGTTTTTTTTATTTTATTGTATGTTCCCCGATTACTCGGAGACGCCTAGACCGATTTGGAAAATTCTTTTTTTTGATATGCCGTAATGTAAGATTTCGGACTGATTTTATTTTTTAGAGTATAAAGGCATTGCGCCATATTTTTCTTATTTATGCGTACTAAGATAATATTATGTTCAATTATAAATTAGAGGATTTTATATTACTCGCTGATGATGTGTTACTTCAATGTCACCTCCAAGTAAAACAAATCTAAACTTTAATCTATACTAATATTATAAAGCTGAGCCCCCTTATTCCAAAACGAGGTTTAAGGATAGTCCGAGATGTGGATTTAAACCTTAGGTTTAGACACAGATTTACTCGTGAACTATAGTCTAAACACTATTTTGTTTGTTTGTTTGTTTGAACGCGCTAATCTCAGGAACTGCTGGTTCGAATTGAAAAATTCTTTTTGTGTTGGATAGTCCATTTATCGAGGAAGGTTATAGGCTACTTTTTATCCCGATATTCCCACGGGATCGGGAGTTACGCGGGTGAAATTGCGGAGTGCTGCTAGTTAATATTATAAAGCTGAAGAGTTTGTTTGTTTATATGAGCTATTCTCAGGAAGTTCGAATTGAAAAATATATTTTTGTGTTGGATAGTCCATTTATCGAGGAAGGCTATAGGATACTTTTCATTTTGATATTCTTATGGGATCGGGACTTACGCGGGTGAAACCGCGGAGCGCAGCTAGTGTATAGTATTTTTTTCTGGGGCCCAAGTCTGCTAACACAATTGTGTTTCAATAGAGTGTCGATGGAATCTTGATAGCCATTTTATGTCAAAAATATGACATTGCATGTCAAATTGGTATTCTCCTAACGTTAACTATTATATCGAAACACCACTGACGCATCACTGACTCACTTTGGTATTTTGCTTTGTTTTTGTTTTATAATTGTGTTGTCATTTTCTGTAACTTGTGTGGGCAATAAAGCGTTCTATCTATCTATCTGCTCTAGAATCGTGGCTCAATGGAACCTCGATTGTTGTCAAAACGGTATATCGCATAGCAACATATACCATGTTGCTAGGCAACACCTGCAACGTATCTATTTCCATTGAGACTCCTCCGATTCTATTGCGATTTTATCACTTTACACACTAAACATTTTTAACTAGACAAAAACGAAATCTGTCATTAAATTGTAAGGTTTATTTTATTCTTGATTTAATGAAGAATCATGAAAATATAGAGTAACAGCAGTGTTCCGCGGTTTCACCCGAGTAACTCCCGATCCCGTGGGAATATCGGGATAAAAAGCAGCCTATAATACTCCCAATGAATCAATGTATCCTCATACCAAGTTTCATCTAAATCGGTCCAGTAGTTTCGGAGCCTATTCAATGCAAACAATCAAATTTTTGCTCTTTATTAATATTAGTATAGGTATTGATTTAATGTATCACGAAAATATAGAGTAATAAATTACTATTATTATACAATGACTTCGTTTTATTTCCTTTTTAACGTAATTTAACAAAATGAAACGGTTCTCGAATCGATTACCACAGAACTCATTGGTTTCTGTACCCAAAGGGTAAAAACGGAACCGCATTTCTAAGACTTCACTCTGTCACCAGCAGGGCTAGCATGGCCGGAGACATTTTATCCACAGGGAAAGGACAAAACAGTCTTTCCCTCTGTAAGTTTTGTCCACCCCCCGAGCATGGGCGCAAGGGTGGATATTCTATCCACGGTAGACAAAACGGGAGAAACGCTTAGGCCCCTCGCCCACGGCGACTTTTTGTAGTGATGCTGTCGCGCGTTCGCATCGATACAGTCGCGATGCGATCGCTAGCTGTGTGCCCTCGGTCACATGACCACGATTCAGTCGCGATGCAAACGCGATACCGTCGCAATTCAGTACGGTTTGTATGACTTATTCGACGTTTTGCCGACACGGTCGCGCGTTTGCGTCGATACAGTCGCGATGCTGTAGCGCGTTGGCATTGCGTATGTATCGCGTTGCAAATGCGACTAACGCGCGTTAGTAGTGATGCTGTCGCGCGTTTATGAAACGCGCGTTTGCATCGCTACAAAAAGTCGCCGTGGGTGAGGGCCCTTATCCCCGTAAAAATTGCCATTATAAGAAAACCACAAGAGTACATTGAATGTCGTCGCAAATCAACCTAATTAATCCGTTTTTTTATACATCCGTGCTTGTCATTCTTGTCAATGTCATTTGTTTGACTTAATTTAACTCTATTGTCTTCCTTATGTCCATGGGGACATAAGGAAGACAAAGCATGGGCTTTAAGGCGGGGAATAGATATCCACGTGTTATGTCAAATGGGGATATACTTATCCTTTCCCCTTTTCCCGTGCTTTGGCAGGTGGACAAAATAATTTTCTTCCTTGACAGAGGACATAATTTTTATCCTCGGCCAATCCTTGCCCTGCAGGCTGTATCTAATGAACCATGATAACTTGACAATAAGTAGGTATATCTGTTGCTGCTATAACAACATAAAAAAAAGATATTCATAATATCAACTTAAGAAATAAGGATGAACTGACCGTGCTCGGCTAGTAGGCTCCGAAAAATAAACAGGTCGTTTAATAGTACATGTGTGCTCTATTATAATAAATTACCTAAAGATGTATATGACATGTCCATTAACAGGTTCAAATCACTACATAGTATAAAACAAAGTCGCTTTCTCTGTCCCTATATCCCTTTGTATGCTTAAATCTTTAAAACTACGCAACGGATTTTGGTGCGGTTTTTTTTAATAGATAGAGTGATTCAAGAGGAAGGTTTATATGTATAATACATGCATAATATAGCCGTGCGAAGCCGGGGCGGGTCGCAAGTCACTACATAGTATAAAACAAAGTCGCTTTCTCTGTCCCTATATCCCTTTGTATGCTTAAATCTTTAAAACTATGCAACGGATTTTGATGCTGTTTTTTAATAGAGAGAGTGATTCAGGAGGAAGGTTTATATGTATAATACATGCATAATATAGCCGTGCGAAGCCGGGGCGGGTCGCTAGTCTTTTATAAAGCATAAATTGTGCAGTAAGGCGTACTATGATACTTCGTCTTACCTTAATAATAAGAACCCATGGACGTGACTTTAGTTGCTCCATTTCAAATAATACTTTCAAATATTTGTAATATTGACCTTTGTGAGCGTGATCACATGAAAAAAACCCATGAGTTTCTTGTGCCTTCTTCTCATTGGTGGGCGCGTTCCGAAGGCACATCCTAACTTAGCTTGATAAGACGTTTTTATGTGATCTCTGTACAAAACGATTTGACTTTGCGCGAGAGTTGAACTCTCACTTGGTCTGGTTTTTCTTGGTCGCACTTGGTTTTTAATTCGGTTAAAAAACCTACATCCTAAGAGGACCTACCTACCTTGTACGCCATTTTTATGGCTAAATATGAAGAAACTATATCCAATTCCAACACTATGTACCATATTTAATGCAAATGATTTTGATTCTAAAAAGCATGATTTCTATAGAAAACCTTGGCGAAGCCGCGTGTGTGCTATGCTTGTATTTTTTTTAAGAAAAAGAAGAAAGACTGAACCGTGAAAGACTGTTTTTCTTTTATAGGAGAAACGAGAGCGTCAAAAAGACGAAAGAAGACCGTTTACACCGAGGAAGATAACATACAACTAATATACATAGAGGAACATTTACCTGAAGTGAAGAAACAGTGGCATAATTTAAGCACTATTCTTATGTATTCGAACGCTACTCCGTTTAAAGAACGGAACGATGCGGGCTTCGTCTGCGCTTATTGCTTCAAAACGTACTCGCATCCTGATGAATTACGTGCTCACACGCACGGTGATCATCATAAAGAAAAACCTACTTATAAATCCGGATCTGCAGTTACTAATTTCGTCGCTTTTCTAGACATAGTCGATTTGAAATGCAATCTCTGCGATCAACCAATGGACTCCCTCCAAACACTAACTGAACATCTTGTCACTGTCCACGATAAAAAGTACTACCTCGGTATAACAGATTACTTCCAACCTTTCAAACTGACAATGGAACAGCAAATGAACTGCTGTGTTTGCAACGAAGTCTTCCACAATATGAAATTGTTAATGCAGCATATGAATGTGCACTATCGAAACTTTATTTGCACTATATGCGGTGCTGGCTTCGTAAACAGCTTTAGGTTACTAAGGCACGAAACGACACACGTCAAGAAGAAATCCAGTTACCCATGTCGACATTGCGGTGAAGTTTTCGCCGTAGAATCTAAGAAGAAAGCTCATATTAACACAGAACATAAAGGCATCGCCGGTGACAGTGTCTGCCGAATATGCGAAGCTAGATTCAAGAATTACTATCAAAAAACAAGACATATGGTTCAGGTACACAATGCTGAAGGTGTCAAATGCGATGTATGTGATAAACGGTTTAATTTAAAATCTAATCTGATCTCGCATATGCGTAATGTTCACCTAAAAGAACGCCCATACGAATGTTCGGTTTGTAGTATGGGATTCTTTATCAAAAGGCAGATGCTGTACCACTATATGGCGACGCACACGAACGAGAGGAATTTCAAATGTGATATCTGCGGTAAAGCATACGCCACACAAAATAGTAAAAGAAAACATATGAAGAAAAATCATGGAATCATACCTAAGAGTATTATGATGCAGAATGTTCCTAAATGAATCTTTATGAACCAAATATTTAACATTAGTTAGTGAAAGCTACAAGAAAATCAAAACCATCACGCAATGGGTTCTGAAAGACGGCAAACGTAGCTGTGGCAGACCCCGTAAAAGATAGCGTGTTGATCGGGGCTAGGAAAAGCCTCGAGGACTTTCCGGCCTAAACGGCCATCAGTTCGATGCGCCCCATGCGCTGCTCATTGCCACTTGGTAGTAATCCTTTCAGCCCTGTCGGTTAACTCTAGTTCGTCTATGAATCCTCATTTCTGATTCGTACCGAAAAACGCAGCGCGGGACGGCCTTCTGAACAGACAACTTAATTAAGGTCGCGGGAAGCCGTTAGACGAAGAAGGCATGCAACCGATTGATTTGGAAGTCTTTGGGCTATGTTCAGCACTGGACGGCCTTGAGGGAGACGAAATCACATGTGGAGAGACGAATTAGACTCATATACGAATGATTAGCTCATCCTGACCCTAGACAGAAGGGAATGGAAAGAAGGAAGGCAGGCCTTTGTCCTGCAGTAGGACAAAAAGTCAAACATAATAATAGTTATAGACCGGGTAGGTACTATTGTCTTCCATGCGTTGACGTATACAATAGACGTAACAAGTAATGAATTACAAATTATGATTTAGTTTCGTTAATCCGGTCTAGATTTGATGTTTAATATCTACGTGTGACTTGTATATGATATTGTGATGTGTATGTTTGAACTATTATAATCTATGACAAAACATTGGCTATTATTTATTTGGCACCCTCCGAAGTACAAGAAAACTTAGCCGCAACCTCGAGGTGACTTGTTTTTCATTTGAAAAAGTTTAGTTTTAGGAAGTCTTTGATCAACTTCACCAGTTCATCACGTAATTAATCGAGCATTATTTTGATGGATTTCTCCGTCTGGTGATTATAATTTTGTCTCTCAAGTCGATCTTGAAGATCGTGGCTACTCTGGCTACTATTATTTTTCACCTAGCGGTTTGTAAGGATGCTTATTCCAGTCACTAGCCACTTGACCCATTTCGTCTGACTGATCTTATAGGGGATCAACCACGCAACCTCTTGCCCTCTAAGTAAGCACAGATGATCAGATCTCTAAGCTCTAGTCCTGGCGTATGGCTTTTTAAATCTTGCTTATATTTAGGTTTTAAAAAAGATCAAAATTTTTTTACAATGTTAATGTAAACGTTATTAGAATCGTGAAGAAAACAGTTGTTTTATTTTACTTACAGGTCTGTCTGACAGCTGTGTTGTTCAAGCGAAACCAACTGACAAGATTGCACCCAATTATGATATCAAAACTGAAAAGAATATCGTTCCAATTGTCTTTGAACAGACCCGGTATATCAACAATAAAAAAGATCTAAAGGAAACAAGACATAATTCTCTACAAATACTGAGATACTCTAACGCTACCCCGATAAGGGCGTTTAAGGGATTAGAATACTATTGTGTGTATTGTGATTTTAAGCATCCTTTGCCGAGTAAACTCAAGACACATACTTTTGAGTCGCATGCAGAGATCAAAGTGTCTTATGTCGAAGAGTTTTTTATCAGGACTAATGTCTTATTGAAATACGACCTGACTAACTTTAAATGTAACCTGTGTAACATGAATATCAATACAATGGAACATTTCCTAGAACATATAAAAACAAAACACGATAAAGACGTTTACAGCGACGCCAAAATTCAAATATTACCGTTCAAATTTGAATCCGAACAACTGACATGCTTTATGTGCAATAAGATTTTCGGAAATTTCAAATATTTATTGGAACATGTCAACACACACTATAGTAACTTCGTGTGTAATGTCTGTAGCGCGGGATTTGTGACTATACTACAGCTTCGCAATCACGCCGTCAGTTTGCATAGAACGGGCTCATTCCCTTGTCCGTATTGCCCTAAAGTCTTAAACACCGAACGGAAAAGAGTTTTTCATGTTCAAACACATAATAAAGTGAAGACCTTGAAATGCTGGTATTGTGATGAAAAATTTACTAGACAATCGATAAAAGAAAGACATATGATAGAAAAACATGGAAAAGCTATTGACACGACTTGTAAAATTTGCAACAATGTTTATCCGCATCGTAGAGGTTTGCTGCTTCATGTTAGGCGGGTTCATCTATATGAACGTCGATTTAAGTGTACCAGTTGTGAAATGTCGTTTTTCACTCGCTGGGAACTGAAAGATCATAGTAAGAAGCACTCGCACGTAAAAGTATTTGAGTGTGATTTGTGTAATAAAATATTTGCTAGGAAGTCAAGCCTGGAGCTGCATATTAGGAAAAGTCATCATGAATAATGCAATGTCTTTTTGAAATTAATTTTGATTTAGTTCCTATAGCTACAAGAAACTTTATGAAGAACTAGTGAATCATTTTGTATTAGATTTAAATAAACTGTAAAGCGTTAGTGAATAATGCAATGTCTTTTTGAAATTAATTTTTGATTTAGTTCCTATAGCTACAAGAAACTTTATGAAGAACTAGTGAATCATTTTGTATTAGATTTAAATAAACTGTAAAGCGTTAGTGCATTTTCAATGCTAACGGTTTCAAAAGCACTTCAGCTTTCTGTGTCATTTTTGTTCGTATATACCTGTAGCGTCTTAGTCGCCGATGTCATAAAATGAAAAAGATTACGTTGTCACAATCTTAGATAGTTGAAAAAGGTTTACAGAAGGCCAATAAAAGCGGCTACTATTTAAGAAAATTGTACTGTTCTTTACCTAATTTATCCTTTTCAGCTGCACGATAGAAGTTAAAATATATCAAATTACCTATAGATAAGATTGCCTCTAGCACTTTAATCAAAGTAAGTATCAAATTTTCCCTCAAACTCATAAAACCAACTACGCAAAACACTACCTTTACGCAAAACACCTAACTCGGAAAATACCACTTACGCAAAAACCAAGACTACTCTAACTCAGAAACTATTGATCCTAGATTGATTGTCTTTTTACAGAAGTGACAGATAGGTAGATTCTTATTGATATTTTCGTTTGAGATGACAGCTGTCAAATTTAAAACGGCTATAACTCGGAAACTATTTTCAATTCAAATGATTTATTGCAACAACAAGGCCATAAGGTTAGTATACAAGCATCTTATAAACTATTGGTACTAAAGTACAGGTTGTTTATATTATAGCGTGAGTCCTGACCCATTTAATCCAGATCGGACTGTCCAGTCGCTGGGTGATTGCCTTCAGGTGGCTATTGGTACTACCCCTTATCCTGGCCATCATTGATGCTGTCCTCTTCCTTAATATCGCTGAAAATCCATCAATATCGGCTTCGGCAAACATCAATGAGGCGCTACAATATCGGGGCAGGCCCATCAGCAACCTGAAGGCATTATTTTACTGGACTTTCAGAGCATTAACAGTACGCTGCGTAGAGCTGACCCATTGGCTACATGTATAAAATGATTGTCAGTAGGACTTGAACAAGGTTTTTCTGACTGCCATCGAACATTTCGAAAACCTACGTGACAACAAATTATAGCGCACCGTTAATGCCCTGCGTTCCCGTTCCATATCAGAATTATCCGATAGAGTATCGTTTATCATATGACCAAGGTACCTGAACTGAGCAACTCTAACAAGTGGAACTCCGCAAAGTGTTACAAGAGGCACACAAGACGGACTCTTATGCCCCGCCCAAAACACCAGCAGCTCACTCTTTTTAACATTGTACTTCAGTCCATGCCCCCCGCATACGATTCACAAACGCAAAGTAGCTTTCTCAGTGCCTTACTGGATAGGCTCAACAACACCGTGTCATCGGCATGACTGATTTATTAACCATCTGACCATCAATGGAACAGCCTACATTGGTGTATTATTGAACTCCCCGATCAATTGATTAATGTATAAATTAAATAAGGAGGTCGAGCTCCGCCCTGCCTGTCCACATTCTAAACGATATGGATCGGACAGGGAGTTAGACCATCTTATAAATAAGATTGGTTGTGATACCAATAACTATGACAACCAATGATGGTATACCACATCCTTGCCACTCCTTACATTTCTTTAACATATTTGGTCAGTGTTTGATAATGTAGATATATTTGATAGGTTTTGTTGGGATTTTTGGCTTGCTTTAGGTCAAAAAGCACCAGAATGCTTCCGGTTTACTAGAATCATGAAAAGAAAGACTCTTTAAGTTTCGATGTATGTATACCCCCTTAAATTTTCAACTTTTTTATGTTCGGATTTTTTTCTGTAAGTACTTAAATGCCGTAAGACTTTTCTTTTCACCAAAATTCATGGTTCTAGTTCAATCGAAAGTATTTTGTTGGTTTTTGAGCCAAAACAAGCCAAAAATCCCAACAGAACCTATAAAATATATCTTACTGATGGTCCTAAAAAACCTACCTTAGCGTACACTCTGACAGAATATGTAAGGAGTTGCAGGCATGTGATATACCATCAGAAAGGTCTTGAACTGAAGATGTTTTGTTTTAAGTGAATAAGTTTCCGCTCGTCTTTTGTCTCCTTTAATTTTAGTCCAAAATGGAACTGTGAATATTTTTAACCAGTTTTTGAAACTTACTTGAAATATTGCGAATGAACGATGCGTTTTTGTTTTATTTCACAATGCAGTTATAGGTTTTATGTCACAAAAATATTTGTGCTAGTGTCAGTAGACTTAGTGCAAATATTTGTGTTGTATTTGCCAGGGAGGAAACAGTCGAATACGTTTGTATGGAGAGAGCGCCGGTACCCTTTCACCTTAATGTTGAATATCTACGTGTGATTATGACTTGTCTATGATTTTGCGATGTGTACCTATGTTTAAATTATTATAATCTATGACAAAGCACTGGCTATTATTTATTTGGCACCCTCCGAAGTACAAGAAAACTTAGCCGAAACCTCGAGGTGACTTGTTTTTCATTTGAAAAAGTTTAGTTCTAGGAAGTCTTTGATCAACTTCACCAGTTCATCATATAATTATTCGAGCATTATTTTGATGGACTTCTCCGTCTGATGATTATGATTTTGTCTCTCTTTCAAGTCGATCTTGAAGATCGTGACTACTATTCTTTTTCACCTAGCGGTTTGTATGGATCCTTATTCCAGTTTCTAGCCACTCGACCGATTTCGTCTGACTGATCTTATAGGGGATCAACCACGCAACCTCTTGCCCTCTACGTAAGCACAGATGATCAGTTTCGCTAAGCTCTAGTCCTGGCGTATGGCTTTTTAAATCTTGATTATATTTAGGTTTTAATAAAAGATTAAAATTTTTAGTGCAATGTTAAGGTAAGCGTTATTAGAATCGTGATGAAAACTGTTGTTTTATTTTACTTACTTTTGTCCATAGGTCTGTTTGACAGCTGTGTCGTTCAAGCGAAACCAACTGACAAGATTGCACCCAATTATGATACCGAAACTGAAAAGAACATCGTTCCAATTAACTTGAAACAGACCCGGTATACCAACAATAAAAAAGATCTAATGGAAACAAGACATAATTCTCTACAAATACTGAGATACTCTAACTCTACCCCGATAAGGGCGTTTAAGGGATTAGAATACTATTGCGTGTATTGTGATTTTAAGCATCCTTTGCCGAGTAAACTCAAGACCCATACTCTTGAGTCGCATGCAGAGATCAAAGTGTCTTATGTCGAAGAGTTTTTCATCAGGACTAATGTCTTATTGAAATACGACCTGACTAACTTTAAATGTAACCTCTGTAACATGAAAATCAATACAATGGAACATTTCCTAGAACATATAAAAACAAAACACGATAAAGACGTTTACAGCAACGCCAAAAATCAAATATTACCGTTCAAATTTGAAACCGAACAACTGACATGCTTTATATGCAACAAGATATTTGGGAAATTCAAATATTTACTTGAACATGTCAACACACACTATAGTAACTTCGTGTGTAGTGTCTGTAGCGCGGGATTTGTAACTATACTACAGCTTCGCAATCACGCCGTCAGTTTGCATAGAACGGGCTCATTCCCTTGTCCGTATTGCCCTAAAGTCTTAAACACCGAACGGAAAAGAGTTTTTCATGTTCAAACACATAATAAAGTGAAGACCTTGAAATGCTGGTATTGTGATGAAAAATTCACTAGTCAATCGACAAAAGAAAGACATTTGATAGAAAAACATGGAAAAGCTATTGACACGACTTGTAAAATTTGCAACAAAGTTTATCCGCATCGTGAAGGTTTACAGCGTCACATAAGGCGGGTACATCTATATGAACGTCGATTTAAGTGTTCCAGTTGTGAAATGTCGTTTTTCACTCACTGGGAACTGAAAGACCATAGTAAGAAGCACTCGGACGTAAAAATATTTGAGTGTGATTCGTGTAATAAAATATTTGCTAGGAAGTCAAGCCTGAAGCTGCATATTAGGAAAAGTCATCATGAATAATGCACTGTCTTTTGAAATTAAGTTTTTTATTTAGTTCCTGTAGCTACAAGAAACATCCTGTTAAATTTTGAAATATTTGTTGAAATTTTAAAATTAGGCGTTAGTGAAAAAGATTACGCTATCACAATCTTCGATAGTTGAAAAAGGTTTACAGAAGTCCAATAAAAGTGGCTACTAATTAAGAAAATTGTATCTTTACCTAATTTATCCTTTTCAGCTGCACGATAGAAGTTAAAATATATCAAACTAGCTGCGCTCCGCGGTTTCACCCGCGTAACTCCCGATCCCGTGGGAATATCGGGATAAAAAGTAGCCTATAACCTTCCTCGATAAATGGACTATCCAACACAAAAAGAATTTTTCAATTCGAACCAGCAGTTCCTGATATTAGCGCGTTCAAACAAACAAACAAACTCTTCAGCTTTATAATATTAGTATAGATTACCTATAGATAAGATTGCCTCTAGCACTTAAATCAAAGTAAGTATCAAATTCTCCATCAAACGCATAAAACCAACTTCGCAAAACACCTAACACGGAAAATACCACTTACGCAAAAACCAAGACTACTCTAACTCAGAAACTATTGATCCTAGATTGATTGTCTTTTTACAGAAGTGACAGATAGGTAGATTCTTATCGATATTTTCGTTTGAGATGACAGCTGTCAAATTTAAAACGGCTATATCTCAGAAACTATTTTCAATTCAAATGATTTATTGCAGCAACAAGGCTAATGGTAGTGTTAGTATACAAGCATCTTATAAACCATTGGTAGTAAAATACAGGTTGCTTATATTATAGCGTGAGTCCTGACCCATTTAATCCAGATCGGACTCTGCAGTCGCTGGGCGATTGCCTTCAGGTGGCTATTGGTACTACCCCTAATCCTGGCCATCATTGCTGCTGTCCTCTTCCTTAATATCGCATCAATATCGGCTTCGGCAAACATCAATGAGGCGCTACAATATCGGGACAAGCCAATCAGCAACCTGAGGGCATTATTTTACTGGACTCTCAGAGCATTAACTAACAGTACGCTGCGTATAGCTGACCCATAGGCTACATGTATAAAATGATTGGCAGTAAGACTTGAACAAGGTTTTTCTGACTGCCAACGAACATTTCGAACCGTTAATGCCCTGCGTTCCCGTTCCATATCAGAATTATCCGATAGAGTATCGTTTATCATATGACCAAGGTACCTGAACTGAGCGACTGTAACAAGAGAAACTCCGCAAAGTGTTACATACAAAAGGCACACAAGACGGAGTCTTATGCCCAGCCCGAAACACCAGCAGCTCACTCTTTTTAACATTGTACTTCAGTCCATGCCCCCCCGCATACGATTCACAAACGCTAAGTAGCTTTCTCAGTGCATTACTGGATAGGCTCAGCAACACCGTGTCATAGGTAACATAACTGACCATCAATGGACCAGCCTATATTGGTGTATTTGGTGTTATTGAGCTCCCCGATCAATTGATTAATTTAATAAGGAGGTCCAGCTCCGCCCTGCCTGTCCACATTCTAAACGATATGGATCGGACAGGGAGCTAGACCATCTACATAATACGATTGGTTGTCATACCAATAACTAAACATATTCATTAAACATTCTGGCAAGTCAGTACCTAAGTAAGACACAAGGTCAAATGCCTTGGACAGGTCCAAGGAATTTTGATCTCTTTACGATTTACCTACTCAAAGGTATTTAACATTAGTTAGTGAATGCTAAAAAAACCAAGACCATCACTCAATGGGTGCCGATGGGTGATGATCTGGATGCATTCGATGAACACTGGCCCAACATAGCCCAGAACCGACAAGTTTGGAAAAGGGAGACCTTTGCTCTGCAGTGGGACAACGCCAAAGCCTCGAGGACTTTCCAGCCCAAACAGCTATTGCCACTTCAGCTTACTAATCCTTTCGGCTATGTCGGTAACTTTAGTTACTACGAAACTCTTCACGGAAAACGCAGCGCGGGATGGCCTCCGACTTAGTCACAGGTCGAGTTAATTAAGGTTGCGGGAAGCCGTTAGACGCAAAAGGTATGCGACCTATTGATCTGGAAGTCTTGTTCAGCAGTGGACGGGTGGACGGCCTCCAGGCAGACTGAATCACATGTCCAGAGACTAATTAGACTCATATACGTATGGCTGTCTCATCCTAACCCTAGACAGAAGGGAATGAAAAGAAGAAAGGCAGGCCTTTGTCCTGCTGTAGGACAAAACGTAAAAAATAATAATAGTTAGGTATGAACCAGGTATCAGGACAGACAAAAAAAATATTAGAACTTGTGTCTTCCATGCGTTGACGTATACAATAGACGTAACAAGTAATGAATTACAAATTATGATTTTGTTCACTTTATCCCGTCTAGATTTAAGAGGAAAGGGTACCGGGGTCTCTCTCCATATAAACGTAGTCGACTGTTTTCTCCCTGGATAATGACACTAGAGGAAATATTTTTGTTGCATAAAACTTATAACTGCCATGACCTTGCTTGTTTTTTTTAATCTTAATTTCTATGATAATAAGAAAATGAAAAAAAAACACAGGGGCACAGTCATGGCAGTTATAGGTTTTATGGCACAAAAATATTTGTGCTATTCTCATTATCCAAAGAGGAAACAGTTGACTACGTTTGTATGGAGAGAGCGTACCCTTTTCACCTTAATGTTGAATATCTACGTGTGATTATGACTTGTCTATGATTTTGCGATGTGTATGTGTTAAATTATTATAATATATGACAAAGCACTGGCTATTATTTATTTGGCACCCTCCGAAGTACAAGAAAACTTAGCCGAAACCTCGAGGTGACTTGTTTTAAATTTGAAAGTTTAGTTTTAGGAAGTCATTGATCAACTTCACCAGTTCGTCACTTAATTAATCGAGCATTATTTTGATGAACTTCTCCGTCTGGTGATTATGATTTTGTCTCTCTTTCAAGTCGATATTGAAGATCGTGACTACTATTGTTCTTCACCTAGCGGTTTGTGAGGATCCTTATTCCAGTTTCTAGCCACTCGACCCATTTCGTCTGACTGATCATATAGGGGATCAACCACGTAACCTCTTGTCCTCTACGTAAGCACAGATGATCAGTTTCTCTAAGCTCTAGTCCTGGCGTATGGCTTTTTAAATCTTGATTATATTTAGGTTTTAATAAAAGATTAAAAATTTTAGTGCAATGTTAAGGTAAACGTTATTAGAATCGTGATGAAAACTGTTGTTTTATTTTACTTACTTTTGTCCATAGGTCTGTTTGACAGCTGTGTCGTTCAAGCGAAACCAACTGACAAGATTGCACCCAATTATGATACCGAAACTGAAAAGAACATCGTTCCAATTAACTTGAAACAGACCCGGTATACCAACAATAAAAAAGATTTAAAGGAAACAAGACATAATTCTTTACAAATACTGAGATACTCTAACTCTACCCCGATAAGGGCGTTTAAGGGGTTCGAATACTATTGCGTGTATTGTGATTTCAAGCATCCTTTGCCAAGTAAACTTAAGACACATACTCTTGAGTCGCATGCAGAGATCAAAGTGTCTGACATCGAAGGGTTTTTCGTCAGAACTAGTACCTTATTGAAATACGACTTGACTAACTTTAAATGTAACCTCTGTAACATGAATATCAATACAATAGAACATTTCCTAGAACATATAAAAACCAAGCACGATAAAGACGTTTACAGCGACGCCAAAAATCAAATATTACCGTTCAAATTTGAAACCGAACAACTGACATGCTTTATGTGCAACAAGATATTTGGGAAATTCAAATATTTACTTGAACATGTCAATACACACTATAGTAACTTCGTGTGTAGTGTCTGTAGCGCGGGATTTGTAACTACACTACAGCTTCGCAATCACGCCGTCCGTATGCATAGAACGGGCTCATTCCCTTGTCCGTATTGCCCTAAAGTCTTAAACACCGAACGGAAAAGAGTTTTTCATGTTCAAACGCATAATAAAGTGAAGATCTTGAAATGCTGGTATTGTGATGAAAAATTCACTAGTCAATCGATAAAAGAAAGACATTTGATAGAAAAACATGGAAAAGCTATTGACACGACTTGTAAAATTTGCAACAATATTTATCCGCATCGTAAAGGTTTACAGGTTCACATAAGGCGGGTACATCTATATGAACGTCGGTTTAAGTGTTCCAGTTGTGAAATGTCGTTTTTCACTCGCTGGGAACTGAAAGATCATAGTATGAAGCACTCGGACGTAAAAATATTTGAGTGTGATTCGTGTAATAAAATATTTGCTAGGAAGTCAAGCCTGAAACTGCATATTAGGAAAAGTCATCATGAATAATGCACTGTCTTTTGAAATTAAGTTTTTTATTTAGTTCCTGTAGCTACAAGAAACATCCTGTTAAATTCTGAAATATTTGTTAAAAATTTAAAATTAGGCGTTAGTGCATTTTCACTGCTAACGGTTTCAAAAGCACTTCAGCATTCTGTGTCATTTTTGTCCGTATATACCTGTAGCGTCTTAGTCGCCGATGTCATGAAATGAAAAAGATTACGTTGTCACAATCTTGGATAGTTCAAAAATGTTTACAGAAGTCCAATAAAAGTGGCTACTAATTAAGAAAATTGTACTGTTCTTTACCTAATTTCTCCTCTTTAGCTATAAGTTAAAATATATCAAATTTATTTATTTATTCATTTGGAAAACGAACAGCTTTACAACAATTATAAGAAACAAAACAAGAAACAGAAAGCCAATTATAGATTCTCACGAATTACCTTTAGATAGATGGCTTCTAGCACTTGGTTAAATCAAAGGTATCAAGTTTTCCTTCAGATGCATAAAACCAACTACGCAAAACACCACGTTTACGCAAAACACCTAACTCATCCTGACCCTAGACAGAAGGGAATGGAAAGATGGAGTGTCCGTCAGCCGGGCAAAAAAAGTGCTTCTAGAGCGAATTGGTTCGGTGAATAATTAGTGCTCAGTCTGCTGTAAATGTGCGCGAAATAAAAAATTAGTGCATGTAGGCATTGAGGAAAAAAACGGGAAAAACAAATTCTGCTGGAATGACGGTGCTCCAGCAGGAAGATTTTTAAACGAATGACCGGAGAGGTATATAATGTATATCGGCGGATAGCTTATATTTGTGCATAATTGTGCGCGAATAATTAAATTTGTGCGTCTTAGGGTTTTCGAGATATTTCATTTCCTGCTGGGCTGAAGTTTTGCAAAAACTTGTATCTCCGAAACCATTAAATGTGCGACCTTGGATTAAACATATATAAGTAGCTCTTAATTTGTGCGTATTTGTGCGCTAATTTGTTTTTCATAAATATCTACTGTTTAAGAGAAATCATGCAACCCTGAAAATTCGAAAGAAACTCCTTGCGCTTAAATGAGAACACGCAGAGGTTCACTGAAAGCGGTATTTGGCTCGTTTTGTTATTCTTTACATGTATAATAAGTTTCAAGACAGTACATACGCGCATTTTTCAATAATAACACTTCAAGTCAAATCTGAAAATGTCATAGCTTTGCAAGAAACTTATTCAACTAAAGATATGTGCGTATATACCAAAAATTAGAGTGCCTTTTGAAATATATATCCTGAAAATTTCAGCTTCAAATGTCGCGTATTTAAGTAGATATAAACGAAAAACAAATCATAACTTCAGTTCTTGGCTAACCGACCAAATTCGAATGGTCACGAAAAAGCGACGGTTTCATACATTTTGATGACTTCTTAAATGGACTGTATTATACTGAAGCTGTTGTCCGTACAGTCGCGCTTAGAACGTTTATAGAGGTTTTAGTGCATTATCATTTTTTCAATAGGTAGTAGGTACATTAGAGAAATATTAATGCATGTATTTCTAAAATGACACGTTTATCTATAGGTACTTCTATACTAACCTTCTATACCTACAAAAAGGTAACGTTGGTAACATGTTTGTATGTGTGTATGTTGGTATCTCCAGATTCCAGAACCACTGGACTAATTTGGATGAAATTTTGCACAGAGATAGAATGAAGATAACTGAGTGTTATTGGCTATTTTTTATTCCGGCAGTGCCACGGAATAGGTAATATAAATCAATTGTAGCGCGTTTATCTCCCAAAACGAGTGACCTGATTTTGATTTTTTTTAATACTGAGGTATAGTTAAGATCACAGTAGGACCTTGTGGGTAGTGCTAGGATCACATTAAATTACAAATCAAATAGTTTAAGACAGGTAATTGATTGTAATTAGAACACTTAAGAAGGTATTTATGCTTATACCTAAATTATTATACTATTATGTTTGAACTTAAAATAAAATATTATGGAAATACAAAAAAAACACATTTTTTTTAAATATAATATATGTATTTCTATATAGTTTTGATCAATACAATACTTTTTAAAACTTTAATAGTCTCATAAATACCTCTTTTTACACGTAAGTATCTCGAGACTGTTTTAAATAGGGTTTTATAACATAATGGCTTACATCCTACTATATATGTATATCCTATCCTACTAATATTATAAATGTGAACGTTTGTGTGTGTGTGTGTGTGTATATGTATGTTTGTTACTCCTTCACACAAAAATTATTAATGACATTATTAATGACAAAAAATATTAATGACAAACTTATTACTACGTGGAATTGAAACTTAAAATGCCAAATCGAGCATAAGATTATGCTAAATTGGCAACACTAGATATACCCCGGACACTATTGGAGCGGGGTGAGTGAACCGAGAGCACACCGAGAGCGGAGAGCGGTGCGGGAGGCAAGGAGCGAAATACGTCTTAACTAGCGTCTGACTCTTTCCCACTAATGCCGCATTCTGTGTAACTGTTTCACACAGAGCGAGTTACAACCACCCGGCGCGCGGCGGCCGGAGATTTGAACCTACACAATCGTCTTTTTATGTAATTTTAAAATCAATGCAATGGTGCCCGCACATTGATACGCGCCGAATTGTTTGCCGTCCACCTTATAATAATAGAGATAAGGTACATACCTACATTTATTCATTTATTTATTTCAGTGTCGGCCGCCTCTGACGATGCGGACGACTCTGATGACGTCATCGGAAATATAAATGTAGATACCTTATCTCTATTATTATAAGGTACCTTTTTCGTGGACGGCAAAAATTCGGCGCGCACGGCGCGTATCAATCTGCGTCCACCTTTAAAGTAATATTATTATAATTTTATTACTTAAAATATTATTTATTAAGCACAAACCCGACATTTTTGTTTAACTTCATATTGCGAACTTAGTAAAATGAAGTAGATACTTACCTACCTGAGCTATCAATAATCTATAATAGGTAAGGAAGATAAAAGCGTACTTACTGGTTTCTACTATCTTAATCTCAAAATAAAACTTTTGCAACTTCCCATAACACTTTTCCAATTCACAGTACCTAAACCCAATTAACTGCTTCAGTATAATACAGTCCATTTAAGAAGTCATCAAAATGTATGAAACCGTCGCTTTTTCGTGACCATTCGAATTTGGTCGGTTAGCCAAGAACTGAAGTTATGATTTGTTTTTTGTTTATATCTACTTAAATACGCGACATTTGAAGCTGAAATTTTCAGGATATATATTTCAAAAGGCACTCTAATTTTTGGTATATACGCACATATCTTTAGTTGAATAGGTTTCTTGCAAAGCTATGACATTTTCAGATTTGACTTGAAGTGTTATTATTGAAAAATGCGCGTATGTACTGTCTTGAAACTTATTATACATGTAAAGAATAACAAAACGAGCCAAATACCGCTTTCAGTGAACCTCTGCGTGTTCTCATTTAAGCGCAAGGAGTTTCTTTCGAATTTTCAGGGTTGCATGATTTCTCTTAAACAGTAGATATTTATGAAAAACAAATTAGCGCACAAATACGCACAAATTAAGAGCTACTTATATATGTTTAATCCAAGGTCGCACATTTAATGGTTTCGGAGATACAAGTTTTTGCAAAACGTCAGCCCAGCAGGAAATGAAATATCTCGAAAACCCTAAGACGCACAAATTTAATTATTCGCGCACAATTATGCACAAATATAAGCTATCCGCCGATATACATTATATACCTCTCCGGTCATTCGTTTAAAAATCTTCCTGCTGGAGCACCGTCATTCCAGCAGAATTTGTTTTTCCCGTTTTTTTCCTCAATGCCTACATGCACTAATTTTTTATTTCGCGCACATTTACAGCAGACTGAGCACTAATTATTCACCGAACCAATTCGCTCTAGAAGCACTTTTTTTGCCCGGCTGACGGACACAAAGATGGAAGGCAGGCCTTTGTCCTGCAGAAGGACAAAACATAAAACATAATAATAGTTATAGATCGGGTATCAGGACGTTTGTCATACAAAAACAAATGTGAACCGTCACGGGACGCCTGGCTGATGTGAAACATCGGAGGCTTACCGTAGAGTTCTAAAAAACACCGAAAGTGTTTGTGTTTGTATATCTCACCCGCGCTTCGCTCGCCACCAAAAAAACAGGTTTACTCTCCGTTTTTTACCCTCCGCCTAAAGATGTTTTTCTTAAAAAAATCTAGAATTTAGAATATCTCGAAGACAATAGGTGTTCCATGCGTTGCCGTATATAACAAGTAATTAATTACAAATCATGTTTGTTCACTTTATCCATTCTAGATTTCATGTTGAATATCTACATGTGATTATGACTTGTCTATGATTTTGCGATGTGCATGTTTATATTATCACAATCTATGGCAAAACACTGGCTATTATTTATTAGGCAGGCACCCTCCGAAGTACAAGAAAATTTATTCGAAACCTAAAGGCGACTTGTTTTTCATTTGAAAGTTTAGTTTTAGAAAGTCTTTGATCAACTTCACCAGTTCATCACGTAATTAATCGAGCATTATTTTGATGAACTTCTGATGATTACGATTTTCTCTCTCTTGTTACTACTATTCTTCTTCACCCAGCGGTTTATAAGGGTTCTTGTTCCTGTCTGTAGCCACTCAAACCCGGACGAGCAGTTCTGCTGGTCTTACTATCTTATAGGGGATCTACGACTCATCCTCTTGCCCGACTTTGTAGTAAACAACATTGTTTTTAAATCTTGTTTATATTTAGGTTTTAATGTAAGTTTGAAATTTTTAGTGCAATGTTAGGTTAAACGTTATTAGTATCGTGAAGAAAACAGTTGTTTTATTTTTACTTTTGTCCATAGGTCTGTCTGACGGCTGTGTCGTTCAAGCGAAACCAACTGACAAGATTGCTCCCAAATATGACACCGAAACCGCTAAGAATATCGTTCCAATTGTCTTTGAACAGACCCGGTATACCAACAATAAAAAAGATTTAAAGGAAACAAGACATAATTCTTTACAAATACTGAGATACTCTAACTCTACCCCGATAAGGGCGTTTAAGGGGTTCGAATACTATTGCGTGTATTGTGATTTCAAGCATCCTTTGCCGAGTAAACTTAAGACACATACTCTTGAGTCGCATGCAGAGATCAAAGTGTCTTACATCGAAGGGTTTTTCGTCAGAACTAGTACCTTATTGAAATACGACTTGACTAACTTTAAATGTAACCTCTGTAACATGAATATCAATACAATAGAACATTTCCTAGAACATATAAAAACAAAACACGATAAAGACGTTTACAGCGACGCCAAAAATCAAATATTACCGTTCAAATTTGAAACCGAACAACTGACATGCTTTATGTGCAACAAGATATTTGGGAAATTCAAATATTTACTTGAACATGTCAATACACACTATAGTAACTTCGAGTGTAGTGTCTGTAGCGCGGGATTCGTGACTATACTACAACTTCGCAATCACGTCTTCGATTTGCATAGAACGGGCTCATTCCCTTGTCCGTATTGCCCTAAAGTATTAAACACCGAACGGAAAAGAGGCTTTCATGTTAAAAGGCATAATAAAGTGAAGACCTTGAAATGCTGGTATTGTGATGAAAAATTCACTAGTCAATCGATGAAAGAAAGACATTTGATAGAAAAACATGGAAAAGCTATTGACACGACTTGTAAAATTTGCAACAATGTTTATCCGCATCGTAAAGGCTTACAGCTTCATGTTAGGCGGGTTCATCTATTTGAACGTCGATTTAAGTGTACCAGTTGTGAAATGTCGTTTTTCACTCGCTGGGAACTGCAAGATCATAGTAAGAAGCACTCGGACGTAAAAGTATTTGAGTGTGAGTCGTGTAATAAAATATTTGCGAGGAAGCCAAGCCTGAAGCTCCATATGAGGAAAAGTCATCATGAATAGTCCTTCTGCATAATGAAGTTTTTGATTGAGTTCCTGTAACCTCCAGAAACTTTCTGTAAAGTTCTGAAATCCTTCCGTATTAGGCTTAAACAAACTGCCAAACACTTGTGCATTTTCACTGCTAATGGTTTTAAGAGCACTTTAGCTTTCTATGTCAGTTTTGTCCGTATATACCTGTAGCGTCTTAGTCGCCGATGTCATAAAATGAAAAAGATTACGCTGTCACAATCTTGGATAGTTAAAAGGTTTACAAAAATCTAGCATAAAAATAATAGTGGACACTAATTAAGTAAATTGTACTGTTCCTTACCTAATTTCTCCTCTTCAGCTGCACGCCTTTTGATAAGTTTAAATATATCAAATTACCTATAACATAAGATTGCCTCTAGCCTTGGTTAAATAGAAAGCATACAATTATTATCACTTTGTCTATAGGCGTTGTTCACGTCAAATAAGAACCTGAAGGTTAAACTAAAGAGAAAACAGAAAGTAAACCAATTATTGGCGTAATTATAAAATAAACTGGCCAAGTACGAGTCGGACTCCTTCTCCAAGGGTTCCGTACCATGTTGTGTAGGATCCTCACTTAATTTTTTTCGGTTTTTTAAATTTGAAAATTTCAACAGTCTAACTATCACGGTTCATGAGATACAGCCTGGTGACAGATAGACGGACAGTAGTAGTAATGGGGTCCCGTTTGGGAACCCTAAAAATCATTGATAATTAAAAATATTACTTAAAATTATCGCCAATTCCTGCACATAAAAGAAATATCGGATCGGGAGTGATTTTAATCCTGTTAAAGTTTTCCTGAATCGCTGAAACTTACGAGCTTATAACTGTAGAATACATATAGGAGACCGCCTACATGTTCGTTCCGAATGCAAAATGTGTTTCGTTAAAGCAGGAAAACTGAGGAATCATATCGACACAGACGAGTAAAACATTGAATGCCAAGTGTGTGATAAATATTTTAGCTGTTTCACGACCCTTAAGAAACATAAGAAGATCCATACAATCGTAGACAATCAAGTCCGAGGAGTGTGGAATGACTTGTCCAAAAATGTAGTTTAGGATCATAAAGACTTTGTGGAACCTTCAATACCCTTCAGATCCTGCAAATCTGTGTACTGGTATCATTATTAATTCTGGAAATTCACTTTGCAAAGACGTTTAAATTAATATCAACTATGCCATTATGATATTATTCTATACGCGTCTAGTATTTTATTGATTACGACTCAAATGTTAAATTACCAGAACATAAGAGGTTTATTTATCAATTAAATTATGATTTTAGATAAATATATAAATGCGTATTTTTTTCCTTTGGCTTTAATCCCAATATGTGTATTCCTACTCCTAATAAAACATTGTGATAGATTGTCGCCCGTATACTGAAAGACTGATTATATTGACATTTAAGTGTCACGGATAGGATAGGAGCGTCTTAAATATTAAGGAGAAAATTTTAAGAGTCGTTTAAGTATTCGGGCATGTGGTAGTCAAGTCGATGCCAATCTTATCTGTTTCCCGAGAAAGTGTTAAAAGTATCTATGGCAAAATGTCGCAGAACTTAGGTAAATTCTTAGTTCTTTCTTGTTGCAATTGGAATCAGAATTGTACTTCGTTGATTAATGTTTTGTTTTTCGTTGTCCGGCGTTTAACCACCTCAGCCACCTGATGATAAGTGACGATGCGTTCTATTTTATGTAAGACTTATAATTTGCAGTCTCTCTTATGTTGCACGCCTTAGCTAACATTAAACGTTTGATGTAAGTAGATAGGACTATCGCTTGTAGCACCGAATTGTCAATGAAAGGCGTCTTGAACACTTTAACTTTGTTTTTAGGTGGACTAAAAAGGAGCGTTCGCCAAGCCGCGAAACAACAGGGGACAGCAAACGAAAGTGACGGAAAAAAGAAAAAGAAAAGGGGGGAAATCGTTGGTAAAATGGTTGAAAACGTAAAACAGATGTTGAAACATTCGAATGCTACTCTAATTGGTCCTAAAAAAGGGTTGGATTATTGTTGCTTGTATTGTGAATTTAAAAACCGTTCTCCCATTGAGCTTAAGTCGCACTTTAGAGAAACGCATTCGTCCGAAGATTTGAAATTCAAGCGACAAGTCATATTCGATTTTGTCGTCAAATTAGATATCACAGATTTAAACTGCAACATTTGTCAGATAGATCTGTTTACTCTCGAAGATTTGATTACCCATTTGCAAACCGATCATAAAGTGAAAATGCATGATGTTAAGAACCAAATCTTACCGTTTAAGTTTACGGGAGGTCCACTATCCTGTTTTCTGTGTGCAAAAGAATTTGAGTCTTTCAAAGCGCTGTTGGAACACGCAAATGTGCATTACAAGAATTTTGTCTGCGAAAGTTGTGGCGCGGGTTTTGTTAATGAGATGAAATTGACTTATCACTGTCGAACACACGAGAGTCCTGGTACATTCCCTTGTTCACATTGTCCTAAAGTTTTGGACACGAAAAAAAAGCAGTATTCTCATGAGGAGACCCATGTTAAAAAATATAGATTAAAATGCTGGCAATGTGACGAACGATTTAACAATTCCTCCAGTAAGGAACTTCATATGGTTAAAGTGCATGGCGCTAACTACAAACTAAGTCGCGAATGTCTATCGTGCGGTAAAATGTATCCGAACCGCGTTGGTTTACGCGCACATTTAAAAAGAGTACATTTAAGAGATCGAAGATATGAGTGCACAGAATGCGATATGAGTTTTGCTAGCTCCGCTGAATTGAAACGACACTTTGTCAAACATACTGGCGAGAAAAATTACGAGTGCCAAGTGTGCAAGAAGTCTTTTGGTCGACATAATACTCTTCGCGAACATATGAAAATACATCTTAACGATCGGAGGTTTAAGTGTGAATACTGCGGGGAAGCATTTGTTCAGAAATGTAGCTGGAAAGCGCATATGAAGAATAAACATGGAGAAATAGGGGAGACGCATGTAGCAATGTCACATGTACATGTAGAGATTGAAGAAAAACATGAAGAAGTCATGTATTAAAGAGACTTTAAGAAGTACAGTGCGTAGTGTAAGTCTGAGGACTATATAGAACAACATAATGCATTTTATGCTATGGAAAATTGATATGAGCGTAGGTTCCGATTGACACGGATTGACTATAAAAACCAATTATTCGAATTGATGCTATTTCATATTGGTCCTATAAGACATTTTTCTGAGCGTGATTAGAAGTGGTTTGTTCACAATCTAATCAATTTTAAGCTAACTCTTGACATCGTATTGCAATTTTGCATGTTTATCATTGCACTCGTGAAATATAACTATTAAAAGAACTGACTTTCAAAAGCTACTGCAAGTTATTTTTGACTATTCAGTGGATTCAAAGTGGTTGTTTTAAAGTTATTTTACCATTTACCTGATGAAAAATTATAATAAGCACAATAACGATAAGTGATTATTTTGTTGCCCGCTTTTTAGCCTTCGATGTAATACTATCTTTACTAAGTATTAGGTATAATTATGAAAAAGTACCAATACGATTTACCTTTGTTTATAGGTGGACTAATTGAAAAGGCAAAAACGGAGGCAGACAAACCCTTCGACCCTGCCATCAATCATGAGAGAACGGAAAAAACCAATAAGGTGAAAGTTCGCGAGAAACTAAAGAAGAAGATCATGTATAACGCAAAGCAGATACTAAAATGTTCGAATTCAACCCCGATAAAATGTCAAGAAGGGTTAGATTATTGTTGTGTATTCTGCGATTTCAAACATCAAGTGCCACGTGTACTTAAATCGCATGTATTAGCCACTCACTCAAGCGAATCTCTAGCCACTTGCCGCAAAAAGCGCCTCAATGAATTTCTCCTCAAACTGGATATTACAGATCTAAAATGCAAATTTTGCGAGGACAAACTTGATACTTTAGAACAAATTATCGAACATATACAAAATAAGCATAACATAAAAATGTATACGGACGTCAAAAACCAGATCTTACCTTTTAAATTCGATGACGGACCATTGGCTTGCTTTATTTGCAAAACTCAGTTCGCTAATTTCCGCCAGTTGCAAGTCCATGTAAATACGCACTACAATAACTATGTTTGTGAGATATGTGGCTCCGGATACGTGAACGAGGCGAAACTGGTCCTTCACAGTCTATCGCATAAAACCGGAACATTTACCTGTTCACACTGCCCTAAAGTCTTTGACACTCATGTTAAGAAGGTGGGTCATGAGCGGACCCATATTAAGAAATTTCGTATCAAATGTTGGGAGTGCGGAGAACGATTCAGCGAGCAATACATTAAAGACAAGCATATGATTGAGAAGCACGGTGCTGAAATACCCACTTGTCTGTCTTGCGGGAAGTTGTTTGGACATCCAAAAGGGTTAAGACTCCACGTCAAACGCGTACATCTAATGGAGCGTCCTCACGTTTGCGTCCAATGCGGCATGAAGTTTAACTCCCCTAGAGAGCTACAGCAGCATTCTATAAAACACACAGGGGAAAGGCCGTACCAATGTGAAGTTTGCAAAAAGTGTTACGGTAGACGGTTCACCCTGAAAGAGCACATGAGGATCCATTTAAACGATCGTAGGTTCAAATGCGAGTACTGTGAACTGACCTTTGTGCAGAAGTGTAGCTGGAAAGGGCATATGAAGAACAAACACAACGAACTTGTTAAATAAGGGCATCTGCCCAGTGATATGTCAGCCTGAGGTAGATACGTCTTTGCGAAATAAACTTGACCATACGAACTTTAGGTAATTGACGCTTAATCCCTCTGGTGCTTTCGGACATGCACGAAGACACGCATTTTAATGATTGTGTCACAATAAAGTAATGCGAAGATCGGAGATAACCACTCTTATAACTGTTACATCTCACTGTATCTGCCCATATTATTACAAACTTGGCATCAATAATTTAACTATTTGTTGTGTGTCAGTCTGCACTATAGCATTTCTGGAAATTATAAAGTAAAAATGCATTTTGGCATCATCCAAGAGAGGATCGACAAAGTACGGCGGAAAAATGCCAGTTAAGATTCTAGTATACTCCTCTCGCGTAGTCACTTGCATTTCTTCGTTCTTCGTTCCTATTATTCCAAAGGGCACAATGGTCAATGTGTTGAAATGCCCAGGATATAAAACAAAGTGGCCTGATTAAAAAAACTTGTCTTCGACTTTAATCTCTTAACTTATTATTTCCCTTAAACTTTATCTCTAACTAGCTGACCCCTGAATACTGAAAGACTACTAAATCTTAAGTAGCGCTTAAATTGAAATTTAAGTGTAGGCTTCAATAGAAAACATACACTTTAAGTCAATTGAAACGCCACTTAAGATTAAGTGTAACCTTTCAGTGGGTGAGCCTCGCGGTTATACTCGCTTTAGTGTCTCTTCAAAAGTGATATTGATTTTTTACAAAGAATAATAATAACTACAAACCGAATTTCCAAAAATCCTCAGATTCAGATTCGTAGCTCTTGTAGTTTCAGAGATTTTGTGATGAGTACTTTTCTCTGTCCATTGATAAGGTAAGACAACCTGTAATAACGTCATCTAAAAACAACTATTAAAATACAAATATATCATACTTATTATCATTCTTAATTGCTTCTGCCCGCGGCTTCGCCATATCACCCTGTTAAGAGAATCATGAGTTTTCGATACGCGGCGCGAGTAGGTATTTTCAAAAATGACCCGTATCGTGCGATAGAGAGAGTTTAAGTTCGGACGTAATTGCCTTCATTTTGCTTTCAAAGAATGTTGCGGGCCGTAACGTTTTTACCCCCTTTATCCTTCACAAAATGAAATAAATTTGGTCTCATTTAATTCACTGTACTTATCTTATTCTAGGTTTATACGTTTTTCTTTTCTGGTAATTCAGTTAAGTCTATTAAAAAACAATTGAAACGCTCGATGAAGTTTTTAAGTCAAAAATATAGATATTCAGATACTAATAACTTTTATCTTAGGCAATATTTCTTCAAAATAAAAACTGTTAAACTTATTTTCCATTAGATCTAGAACTTTAAAAAATATCAAAATCGGACTTTGTTTATGGGGGGGAACGTTACCGCTTTTTGTATGGAAATTTACAGCCTCACACTGGTCTTAAGGATAGGATTTCGAAAAAAGCTTTTTGAAATCCCACCAACACTTCACATAGAATACACTATCCAAAGACATTAGGACCAGCGCGAGCAGTTTAAATTGTGCGTATGCGATTAGTCAATCAGGACTTTAAATTCTATATTTATTAATCAACAAAATAAAATGGATTACAAACATTGAAAGTAATAAAGTAATTAAATTAATAATCAATTGTTAATCTATATATATATAAAAGAAAGTTGTGTTAGTTACACTTTTTATAACTCGAGAACGGCTGAACCGATTTGGCTGAAAATTGATGGAGAGGTAGCTTAGAACCAGGAGAAGGACATAGGATACTTTTTTTTTTTTTTTCGATATTCAAACGAGATCGGGATTTACGCAGGTGAAATTAAGTATACGTAACTACGAAATATTCTTTCTTTTTTTTTTCGATATCAAACGAGATAGGGACTTACGCGGGTGAAATTAAATATACGAATTATTCCATATTCAAACCCGCATAAGTCCCGATCCCGTGGGAATATCGGGATATACACTATTATGTATTCTGTGACGTTCGTCTTTGTTGTAAGGCGTTCGACCGGGGGTTTTCTCGAGCGGCTGCAGTTTTTTTGTTGATTACTCAGCACCTACTAATTGGATTTTGATGTAAAGTATACCACGACTTTCCTCAGATTTCACTTGGTTTAAGCGTTTTTAATTGTAGATTATGTAACAAACAAACAGACAGATATATTTTGGTTCTATTACTTTTTCGAAGTCCAACAGACCCTTTTTTTTATTTGCTATATTTTATAGAAATCAATGCCACTTTTCGTTGTAATTTTATAACTCAAGAACGGGCTCACCTATCCAAACCAAATGTTTAAGCTTTGTTCGGAGTATTTAGGAGATGGTTTATGTGAAGTTTGCACAAAATCGGTCGAGCGGTTCTACATTTATCACATTTTTTTATATGGCAAAACAACGTTTGCCGGGACAGCTAGTTTAATATAAATAAGATTAATTAAGTACCTATTGTTACAATTTTATAATGTCTTCATCATTACTTATGGCATTTATCTTGCGTAGATCGGATCTCTGTTTAATTCTAAGTCTAAAGGGTAAAAACGGGACTCTTTTACTAAGACTTCGCTGTCTGTCTGTCTGTCACCAGGCTGTATCTCATGAACCGTGATAGCTAGACAGTTGAAAATTTAACACATGAATTTCTGTTGCCGCTATTTTCTTGTAAATAGGTTAGGTACTATTAACCTATTTATGATTTAAAATGTACAGTCACATTACCAAATAGCTGAACCCCATGTGACCCAGAGCACATTCGCATATCTGTGAAAAATATAGTATTTACCTATTTTGTTATTTTTTTTATATTGTATTGTATAGTACTAGCGACCCGCCCCGGCTTCGCACGGCTATATTATGCATGTATTATACATATAAACCTTTCTCTTGAATCACTCTATCTATTAAAAAAACCGCATCAAAATCCATTGCGTAGTTTTAAAGATCTAAGCATACAAAGGGAAATAGGGACAGAAAAAGCGACTTTGTTTTATACTACGTAGTGATATTGTTTAAAACAAACATAATTGGGTAACATTACTTTACAACCTTACAGATTTGCGAGTGAGCTCTAGGTCACGTGGGGTTCAGCTAATTGGTAATGTGACTGTACATAGCTTCATAGTTCATATCGATGCTAAGCAACGATAATATCAGTCCGACTAGTGATCGTGATTGTATTCTTCTTGAGCAGTTTTTTGTGCAATATTTTAGTGCTTTATGAAAATGTTACTGAAAAAAAAAGTGCCACAGCAGTGCGTGTGAAACAAGCTAGAACTTCTTACATTAGGTTGATGCATTCATCTGTACCCCATATGGATCTGCTTTAGGGCCTATTTTTAGGATAAAAACGGGTAAAAACACTTTATTTAGACTCCACTGTCCGTCTGCCTGTCTGTTACCAGGCTGTATCTCATGAACCGTGATAGCTAGACAGTTGAAATTTTCACAGATGATATATTTCTGTTGCCGCTATAGCAGCAAATAACAGATGCTACGGAACCCTTCGTACGGGAATCCGACTCGCACTTGGCTGGTTTTTTACATGGAGACGATATTGATGTGCAATGCGTATAGCCGTTTATGAATATTATTATAAACTAGAATTCCGATCCCGTGGGAATATCGGGATAAAAAGTAGCCTATAACCTTCCTCGATAAATGGACTATCCAACACAAAAATAATTTTTCAATTCGAACCAGCAGTTCCTGAGATTAGCGCGTTCAAACAAACAAACTCTTCAGCTTTATAATATTAAGTATAGATTGTAGCAAGGCTATTATAATTTATTCTAGCTTGTAACGTGCCAGTGTCGATTATAAAATGTAAATAGAGACAGTCCGCGCGGCGAATGATGACCTCTGATGGAAAGTAGAAGCTGTATGCGCAGAACTCGTTTTTCAAATAAATATTGAATTCTGCGCATACCTCTTCCACTTACTGCAGAAGTCATCAGTCGCCGCGCGGACTTAATAATTTTAAATACATATTTAATCAAAGTTTACTTATAGTACGTAATTAGGTATAAGCTATGTTAAAAATATAGGATCATGATGGTATTCTTTATTATTATTTAAGTATCTCAAATAATTATTATCGTTTGTACTTATTAAGTACCTAAATTTTAGAAAAAATAAATGTCTATAAATCTATTCTGTGTTTTTTAATTTGAAAGAAATTATTTAAGATAGCTGCGCTCCGCGGTTTCACCCGCGTAAGTCCCGATCCCGTGGGAAAATCAAAATAAAAAGTAGCCAGAGTACTAGTAAAACTTCCTCGATAAATGGACTATCCAACACAAAAATATTTTTTCAATTCGAACCTGTAGTTTCTGAGATTACCGCGTTCAAACAAACAAAAAAACTCTTCGGCTTTATAATATTATCTTAATATATATAAATCTCGTGTCACAATGTTTGTCCTCAATGGACTCCTAAACCACTTAACCGATTATAATAAAATTCGCACACCATGTGCAGTTCGATCCAACTTGAGAGATAGGATAGCTTACATCCCGATATTCCCACGGGATCGGGAGTTACGCGGGTGAAACCGCGGAGGGCAGCTAGTAGTTTATATAATGATGATGTCTCCTTGATCAATTTCGGCCACAGGGACTATTTCATATTATTATCAAACCCATGAAGACATACAATCTTAAACTAAATAACCATAGATAGAAAACATCCTAGAGGGCATCCCCACGAGGCATCGTTTCCAGAAGGCTGGCAACATTGTATGGTCAAACTGACCCTCCTAATCTAAACTTATTCAATTAAGTAAATTAAACAATCAATTAAGTTAATAAATTAAACTTAACCAATTTATTTAATTAAACTTAATTAATTAATTTAATTAAACGTATTCAATTAAGTTATTAAAACTTATTCAATTCTTCTTCTTCATGTCAACAGCGGCCAATGCAATGCACCTTGATCAAAGCACTCCCGCCCAAAACTTAGCTAATTCATTTAAGTTAATTAAACGTATCAATTAATTAAATAAACTTATTCAATTAAGTTAATAAACTTATTCAATAAGGTTAATAAACTTATTCAATAAGGTTAATAAACTTATTCAATAAGGTTAATAAACTTATTCAATAAGGTTAATAAACTTATTCAATAAGGTTAATAAACTTATTCAATAAGGTTAATAAACTTATTCAATAAGGTTAATAAACTTATTCAATAAGGTTAATAAACTTAACTAGTTAGGTATTCCATTTGTACCTTTGCTAAAAAGAAGTGTTTAGTGAAAAAAGCGTGGATTTCCTTGAAAAGTCAGTACCGACACTATGATTTATCTTCATCACTGTTACTTACCCAAGAACCTGATATGAAAAATCTTCTTTCCTTTGTTCATAGGTGAAGACGATGTCTCGTCTTTAGAAGTAGAAGATAAAGCAAGCGAACCTGATGACGATGAACAAGTAGCAGAAAAGATTAAACACAACATCATGACGATTGTAAAAATGTCTAACGCAACACCTATACAAAAGGAATCATTAAAAAAGTACTTTTGCGTATATTGTTCCTTCCGATATCCAAATCCGATAGAACTAAAGAAACATACCTTGGAATATCACGATAAAAACATTGATTTTCTATCTAAAATGTCAAAGAAAACACTATTAATAAACCTGGATATCACTGGCTTAAACTGCGGTTTCTGCTACCAAAGCATGGATACACACGAAAACTTAATCCAACATCTGACAACGGTACATGAAATTAAATTTTATAAAGACGTCAAAAACCCGATTATACCAGTTAAATTTAATGAAGAAGATTTCTCCAAACTTAGCTGTGTTTTTTGTAAGGAAAAGTACAATAATTTTGCAGCACTTACTACGCATACGACTAGCCATTACAGTGCTGATTTCGTTTGCGAGAAATGTGGAACGGGTTGCATGTCTCATAAATTATATATTGAGCATCAAAAAACACATGATCGACAGTGCCATATTTGCCGGAAGTCATTCTATAGCAAATCTAGTTTAGAGATACATTATCTAACGCATACTGGCGAGAAGAATCATCAGTGTGATTTCTGTAAGAAGATGTATAAGACGAAGACGATTTTGATAGAGCACTTGAAGATTCATTTAAATATAAGGAACTACAAATGTGATGTGTGCAATATGACGTTTGTTCAGAAGGCTAGTTGGAAGGGGCATATGAAAAGCAGACATAAGATCGACATCCAGTGAAGGAAGATTTTAGTAATGGTGAATGCGCACCTAAACGCTTCCTGTTTGTTTCTTTAATGTTTTTTTAATTGAAATTTTATAATTAAACCGTTTTTCATGTGTATGTAGTTGCTTATACAAAACGAACCATCAATAGTTTGGTATTATTTAAATTATAAGAACTTGATAAAACATTTTTGCCACACTATCCACTGTTTCCGTTTTTGATGCATGTTGTGACATTGTCTTAAGAACAATTGCCTACTTGCAAACGTCTAAAAAATTAGTGTCCGTCAGCCGGGCAAAAAAAGTGCTTCTAGAGCGAATTGGTTCGGTGAATAATTAGTGCTCAGTATGCTGTAAATGTGCGCGAAATAAAAAATTAGTGCATGTAGGCATTGAGGAAAAAAATGGGAAAAACAAATTCTGCTGGAATGACGGTGCTCCAGCAGGAAGATTTTTAAACGAATGACCGGAGAGGTATATAATGTATATCGGCGGATAGCTTATATTTGTGCATAATTGTGCGCGAATAATTAAATTTGTGCGTCTTAGGGTTTTCGAGATATTTCATTTCCTGCTGGGCTGACGTTTTGCAAAAACTTGTATCTCCGAAACCATTGAATGTGCGACCTTGGATTAAACATATATAAGTAGCTCTTAATTTGTGCGTATTTGTGTGCTAATTTGTTTTTCATAAATATATACTGTTTAAGAGAAATCATGCAACCCTGAAAATTCGAAAGAAACTCCTTGCGCTTAAATGAGAACACACAGAGGTTCACTGAAAGCGGTATTTGGCTCGTTTTGTTATTCTTTACATGTATAATAAGTTTCAAGACAGTACATACACGCATTTTTCAATAATAACACTTCAAGTCAAATCTGAAAATGTCATAGCTTTGCAAGAAACCTATTCAACTAAAGATATGTGCGTATATACCAAAAATTAGAGTGCCTTTTGAAATACATATCCTGAAAATTTCAGCTTCAAATGTCGCGTATTTAAGTAGATATAAACGAAAAACAAATCATAACTTCAGTTCTTGGCTAACCGACCAAATTCGAATGGTCACGAAAAAGCGACGGTTTCATACATTTTGATGACTTCTTAAATGGACTGTATTATACTGAAGCAGTTAATTAGGTTTAGGTACTTTGAATTGGAAAAGTGTTATGGGAAGTTGCAAAAGTTTTATTTTGAGATTAAGATAGTAGAAACTAGTAAGTACGCTTTTATCTTCCTTACCTATTATAGATTATTGATAGCTCAGGTAGGTAAGTATCTACTTCATTTTACTAAGTTCGCAATACGAAGTTAAACAAAAATGTCGGTTTTGTGCTTAATAAATAATATAATAAGTAATAAAATTATAATAATATTACTTTAAAGGTGGACGCAGATTGATACGCGCCGAGCGCGCCGAATTTTTGCCGTCCACGGAAAAAGGTACCTTATAATAATAGAGATAAGGTATCTACATTTATATTTCCGATGACGTCATCAGAGTCATCCGCATCGTCAGAGGCGGCCGACACTGAAATAAATAAATGAATAAATGTAGCTATGTACCTTATCTCTATTATTATAAGGTGGACGGCAAACAATTCGGCGCGTATCAATGTGCGGGCACCATTGCATTGATTTTAAAATTGTATAAAAAGACGATTGTGTAGGTTCAAATCTCCGGCCGCCGCGCGCCGGGTGGTTGTAACTCGCTCTGTGTGAAACAGTTACACAGAATGCGGCATTAGTGGGAAAGAGTCAGACGCTAGTTTTTCGCTCCTTGCCTCCCGCACCGCTCTCCGCTCTCGGTTCACTCACCCCGCTCCAATAGTGTCCGGGGTATATCTAGTGTTGTCAATTTAGCATAATCTTATGCTCGATTTGGCATTTTAAGTTTCAATTCCACGTAGTAATTAGTTTGTCATTAATATTTTTTGTCATTAATAATGTCATTATTAATTTTTGCGTGAAGGAGTAACAAACATACACACACACACACAAACGTTCACATTTATAATATTAGTAGGATAGGATATACATATATAGTAGGATGTAAGCCATTATGTTATAAAACCCTATTTAAAACAGTCTCGAGATACTTACGTGTAAAAAGAGGTATTTATGAGACTATTAAAGTTTTGAGAAGTATTGTATTGATCAAAACTATATAGAAATACATATATTATATTTTAAAAAAATGTGTTTTTTTGTATTTCCTTAATATTTTATTTTAAGTTCAAACATAATAGTATAATAATTTAGGTATAAGCATAAATACCTTCTTAAGTGTTCTAATTACAATCAATTACCTGTCTTAAACTATTTGATTTGTAATTTAATGTGATCCTAGCACTACCCACAAGGTCCTACTGTGATCTTAACTATACCTCAGTATTAAAAAAAAATCAAAATCAGGTCACTCGTTTTGGGAGATAAACGCGCTACAATTGATTTATATTACCTATTCCGTGGCACTGTCGGAATAAAAAAATAGCCAATAACACTCAGTTATCTTCAATCTATCTCTGTGCAAAATTTCATCCAAATTAGTCCAGTGGTTCTGGAATCTGGAGATACCAACATACACATATACAAACATGTTACCAACGTTACCTCTTTATAATATTATAGAGTAGGTATAGAAGGTTAGTATAGAAGTACCTATAGATAAACGTGTCATTTTAGAAATACATGCATTAATATTTCTCTAATGTACCTACTACCTATTGAAAAAATGATAATGCACTAAAACCTCTATAAACGTTCTAAGCGCGACTGTACGGACAACAGCTTCAGTATAATACAGTCCATTTAAGAAGTCATCAAAATGTATGAAACCGTCGCTTTTTCGTGACCATTCGAATTTGGTCGGTTAGCCAAGAACTGAAGTTATGATTTGTTTTTCGTTTATATCTACTTAAATACGCGACATTTGAAGCTGAAATTTTCAGGATATGTATTTCAAAAGGCACTCTAATTTTTGGTATATACGCACATATCTTTAGTTGAATAGGTTTCTTGCAAAGCTATGACATTTTCAGATTTGACTTGAAGTGTTATTATTGAAAAATGCGCGTATGTACTGTCTTGAAACTTATTATACATGTAAAGAATAACAAAACGAGCCAAATACCGCTTTCAGTGAACCTCTGCGTGTTCTCATTTAAGCGCAAGGAGTTTCTTTCGAATTTTCAGGGTTGCATGATTTCTCTTAAACAGTAGATATTTATGAAAAACAAATTAGCGCACAAATACGCACAAATTAAGAGCTACTTATATATGTTTAATCCAAGGTCGCACATTCAATGGTTTCGGAGATACAAGTTTTTGCAAAACGTCAGCCCAGCAGGAAATGAAATATCTCGAAAACCCTAAGACGCACAAATTTAATTATTCGCGCACAATTATGCACAAATATAAGCTATCCGCCGATATACATTATATACCTCTCCGGTCATTCGTTTAAAAATCTTCCTGCTGGAGCACCGTC
Source organism: Idaea aversata (assembly GCA_907269075.1). Taxonomy (NCBI): domain Eukaryota; kingdom Metazoa; phylum Arthropoda; class Insecta; order Lepidoptera; family Geometridae; genus Idaea; species Idaea aversata. The sequence continues at coordinate 2,679,258 of OU026112.1, read as the reverse complement.
ATTCCAGCAGAATTTGTTTTTCCCGTTTTTTTCCTCAATGCCTTCATGCACTAATTTTTTATTTCGCGCACATTTACAGCAGACTGAGCACTAATTATTCACGGAACCAATTCGCTCTAGAAGCACTTTTTTTGCCCGGCTGACGGACACAAAAAATTAATGTGCGACTTCGGAACGCCAATGAGAAAAAGCCAAAAGAATCTCGAAGTAATAAACTTGCCAGACGTTGTTTAACCCGAAACATGACCCCTTCAGGTTCGCCTTATGTAGGTTTTATTTTCCCGCATGTTTTTAATGCATTTATGTATTTCTCTTACCTTGACTTGACGAAACCAGCCGCCCAATTGCCGTATTCTTATGCAGCGCGTCTTGACTGCGTTTGCGTCATAACCATAGATTTCGTATTGCTAAGACGCACTCGTCACGCACACGTTACGCACTCGTCACGCACACGTTACGCAAACCTAAACGTCGTAACGTGTGCGTGACGAGTGCGTCTTAGCAATACGAAATCTATGGTTATGACGCAAACGCAGTCAAGACGCGCTGCATAAGAATACGGCAATTGGGCGGCAGGTCTCTTGCAACTGCAATTGCAGCTTAGTCGAAACGTCCAGGTAAAAGATAAAAAATACGCGATTAAGGCCTGGGAAAATAATTACTATTCTATAGGTAGTTAGATAACGAATTTTATTAAAGTTGTAGTTACCTACTATTTTCCGAAAAAGTGATTCTAATCTGACTAACCTTTCTTTACTTATAGGTGAAAAAATGGAGTCTAACACCGCCAATAACAGGAAAGCGAAAGGTAAACCAAGCGCAGAGTTATTGATGGCCAGGGAAAATCTCTTAGCAATATTTAATCATTCAAATGCTACTCCGATTCAATCCCAACACGCACAGAGCTATTTCTGCTGCTATTGTAATTTTGGACACCCAAAACCCAGCCAACTCAAAATACACGTCTTAGAAACACACGTTAGATCCACGTCTTTCAAAAGAAAAATAGCTATAAAAGATCTCACAGTTAAATTAGATATTACTAATCTAAAATGCACAGTTTGTGAAAAAAGCGTCGTACATCTAGAAGAATTGATAAGTCATATCAAAACTAAACATAATGTAGAATTACATGATATTAAAAATCCATTAATACCGTTCAAATTTGATGATGAAAAGCTGTCCTGCTATATTTGTTCAGCGGAATTCACAAATTTTGTGAAATTAACCGGTCATTTAAACGTGCATTATCAGAATCATATATGCGACGTCTGTGGCGCAGGATTCATATCCCGCGGGCAGTTACAGACCCATACCCAGGCTCACCTCACCGGAACATTCAACTGTTCAAAATGCTCAAAGACTTTTGACACTGAGCGTAATAGAAAAAGCCATGAGAAATCTCACGATGGTAAATTACGTCGGAAATGTTTTAAATGCGACGAACGCTTTAGTACTCAGATTTCGAAAGCGAAGCATATGGTGGAGAAACATGGGGCACCAGAACTGACTGTCAAATGTCAGTATTGCAGCAAGGTGTTCGGTTACTACGAGAATATGATGGTTCATATTAAGAGAGTGCATTTAAGGGAGCGTAATCACGAATGCACATATTGCGATATGAAATTCTTCACTATAGAAGCGAAGAAAACCCATATACAAACGCACACAGGCGAAAAGAAATTTAAATGTGATATCTGTTACAACATGTATAAGACTCAGACAATTTTAAGGGAACATCTAAAGATTCATTTCGATATACGCAGATTTAAGTGTAAAGTATGCGATAAGAGCTTCATCCAAAAGTCTGGATTAAAGGGACATATGTCTAACAAACATGGATTACTTTATTCTGAGTAACTCCTTGATAACGCTTTAATATGATTTGTTTTACAAGACTGCAGGAGGCTAATGCAAAGTAAGAAGTCACTTTCAAAAAACAAATGCGGTTGTAACGTTCTAAATATGGCGTCATTATTACTTGGTTATGGTGTCATTAATTGTAACGAATATAAAAGAGGTTGAAGGTAGTCTAAACCAACTTCATTGTCAATTCTGTCAACTTGACGTAAAAGAGTTGAGGCGTTTCGCATAGTTTTACTAGTCATATGCACTAAGTTGTCTCATTCGTATTCGGTGTATTCTCTCGCATACATTGGTAAATCCACGGTATTGTTATTAGCCTGTAGAGTGCCCATTACTAAAGTTGAATAGGGTACACAGACTGTCTGATTAAGGTTATTAGGTGATCTCATTGGACTATACGACCAAACCGATTTGGACAGGTCGTTAAATCCTTGATGGCGCGAATGCCAACGGCATGTCCGTTTCACCTGAAGGTCAATTCTCGTAATTATAGCAAAATGCAATCTTAAATTGATCGATGTGAAATGATATTGAAATTTAACTGTCAACTGGTATTCTGCTAACCATAATCATAATAACATTTCAGTTACATTTCAATTACATTTCAATTGCATTTCACTAACATTGCGATATAAAATCATTCAGTCATTCATTCATTTTGCTTTGTTAGGTTGGCTATGTCACAAAATTTAAAAGAATTTCATTTGGCGCCTGTTTTATTTTGGAGTGTGTTTGAAGAAAGTGAAGTGAAATTTGTGATATGAAGGTCCATGAGATAAATCGCGCTAACGCTCTAGATAGCAATTATGAAAGCGATCGGTAGGAAGGAAGGAAGCGAGCAATTGGTGTCGATAGCAATCAATAGCAATAGCAATAGATAGCGATTTTTTACAAATAAAGTAAATAATGTGGGCCATTTCACATAACGCCATCTAGCCCTAAGCTAAACAACTAGGCTTGTATACTTAAATACTTGTTTGGGACGAGAATCGAACCTGTAACCTTCTATATCGAAATACAAGTAAAGTAAACTCCAGTCGCGCTTCGGAGATGACACGCATTATTTTTTTTATTAGATTTACACACCAACCTAACTAGTTAACCTTAAAAATTCACTAAATTCGTTGTTTCATGTCGATTACATTTCAATCAACTCTCGATCTCAAATTTGACGTTTCTTATGCGACGAGAATACGGTCTAGATAAGTTCGATTACATTTCGATATCATTTGTATTTGGAGAATATCGTTTTACGTACATTTTAGTTTAGATTGCATTTCGATTAAATTAACATTTCATTCGGATATCATGTTGAAATCTTAGTTTATGAGAATACCAAAAGATGACGTTTAGTATATTTTTTGCAATCGAAATGCAATCGAAATGATATTGAGATGTAATTTTAACAATTTTATTTATGGGAATTGGCCTTCTGTGCGCTAATTTGAATATTCAAAATGGTAGATTTTGTGGTTATAAGAAAAAAATGTATTCAATAGGTTCCTTTCGAATGCGCGAATGTGTGCCAACGGTATGGCCACGCACTAATTTGAAAATTTAAAATGGTGGATTTTGTGGTTACAAGAAAAATATATGGTATTTCTTTCCAAACCTATTGAATGGTTTATCTAAATGAGAATATCTAACTTACATAAACTAAAAATCTTATAATAAAAAGTTATTTCATGAAGTTTTTGGGTTTAGTTACGTAAGGCATTTCCAGCTTCAAGCTGATTGCATTTTTATTCTTATTTAAGAATACTTAATTGACTAGTACTTTAGTTTGTCTTAGGTATAGTTAGATGTTAGATGTAACGTATTTGTGTACCTTTTTAAATTTAATTTGACCGTTGTTTTCTGCTTTTATTCATTGTCATTTTAGTCATGGTTGTAATTTGAAAAAATAAATAAATTCAAATTATTACCTACTTGTTTTATTTACTCCGTCGTCAAACCCCCATGCATAGTTATGAATTATTGGTTTACTTCATTAAGCACTAGAAGCCTTCGTAGGTCTTCCACAATCGTTTAATCACTCGCGTTTTCTTTTAAGATGTAAGCTTCCCCATTTGCCACAGATCTTTCTGGTTAGTTTCATCGATGATTTTGTTAGGGATTTCAATTTTACATGATCTCCACTGCTCTGCCTTCATCCATCCTAAACCATGAAATAAATCTATACTTCAATTGATGTAAAACAGAAATATTGATCCCTAATCTTCAAGACAGCAACGATGGTTAGTCTATTAGTTTTTATAAATCATTTGGTTATGGCAGGCACGTGTTTCTGAGTGATGCTAAACAAGCTTTGAAGTTACAATAGCATCGAATGCCATACGATTAAACAGTTGCTTACTTTAATAATATATTTTGTATCCAATTAACCTTAGTTCTACAACTAAGTTAAGATTACTAAGAATTGTTATTTCTTTATAGGCGAGCCTACCGATCGCGCGAAGATTCTAACCAGGAAGAGACAGAAAAAGGATACACTACAGAAGATAGTGGCTTATTCTAACGCAACACCCGTACTTAAATGCAAAGGAATGTTCTACTATTGTTCTTATTGCGATGAGAGATTCCTTAACCCTGAAAAACTAAAGTTTCACTCTTTGGAAAGTCACCAGAATGATTTTATGAAATTGAATTGTTTAGCCGGAGAATATATCATTAAGATAGATATCACTGATCTTACCTGCAAGCTTTGCAGTACTTTCGTCTCATCAATAGAAGAGTTAATCAAGCATCTAACAGATGAACATGAGATAAAGTTTGAACCGATCGATTTTACTAAGTTCTTGATTCCTTTTAAGTTTAACGGTATGTTTCGTTGCGGGGTCGATACTTGCGATGCCTCTTTTAATACTTACCAAGGTGTTATTAAACATATGAATACCCATATAGCAAATTACGTCTGCGAAATTTGCAACAACTCTTACTCTACGAAAGTGGGTCTAGCGTTGCACGTTAAAGGTCATACTGGTGACAAACCCAAGAAGGCTTCACGAGTTAAAAGAATAAAATGTCCGCATTGCGATTTTATTTCCAAACATAGTCATGGGCATGGCATTCATATGAAAGAAATGCACGGTTTGGCGACGAATTTCAAATGCACGTCGTGTGATCGCGAATTTCAGAACAGCATGCACTTACGCGTACATGTAAAGCGCGACCACTTAATGGAAAGGAACCATAAGTGTCCGTTTTGCGAGAAGAGCTTTTTCTACAGGACGAAATTGAACAATCATTTGACGACGCATACAGGAGAGAGACGGTTCCAATGTCTTATCTGCGATAAAAGATTTAAAACTAAATACAATTTGACGATCCATAATCGAATACATACCAATGACAAGCGATATAAGTGTAGAGTTTGTGGTAAAGCATATGCTCAGAGGAGCTGGGTTAATGCTCATATTAAATCTAAACATGGCGAAGTGGAAATATTAGAACATTATTGCATTGAGGAAGATATGCAATGTTAGTAGTGCTTGGGACACGCATTAAATTGAATAGGATTGACAACACCTTTTGAGCCAATAATAATAAATAGTGTTTCTACCATCAAATCACAATAGCCCTAGTAATTTTCCCCTGTAGATTATCAACAGCTCAATCCAAACCGGAAGTTGTTCTTGGCCGGTTTGGTGTCCACATCATATTTTGCTAATAAACTTGTTATTGTAAAGGCCTTGTACATGTTGGCTTCGGCACATGAAAATAGTAGTTTTACCACTTCTATTTTATACGGAAAATCTACAGCTAAAAAAAATGTACAGAAGTAGAAACACAACCAATTACACACACAAATAGAAACAGTAAGGCTCTTAATAGAAACTTAACCGGAGCGCCATTTTGTTGACCTTGGCGTTGTGTTAGGCCGGTGCCGAAAAGATTATAGGCTCGTTGACATAATTATAATAATATTATTCCAGGCACTATCGAGCGTCCTGAATAGCATTATTAATCAAATTTAAATGTACAACTCTTTGTGACTCTTGACCCTCTTTCACAATCTTCCAATTCTACTTCCGATAAATAAACTTCTCCATTCGCAGCAGATCTTCCAACATACTGTCCTTCAAGCGCTTCCGCGTTCGGCCTCGCGAGTTTAAGGGACTCTAATGAACAGCAATTTATTTTTAATTGTTTATTTTTATTGATATAGATATATTATAAAGTTTATTTTAAAATTGTAATGTAGCTATATTTATTGATAAAAGTTCTGGATTTTTACGTAAACGTGTAATGTAAACATCTTTGAAATTGTAGAGTTGAGTAGATAAAAACTATATGACAGATGTGACGTCATAATTTGTAACGGATGCAGCTAATCCAACCTCTTTGGGTAAGCCACAAACAAATCTTTTCTCGTTTAATTATTAACTAGCTGCGCCTTTACGTACCAAGTTTTATCGCAAACCGTTCAGTAGTTTTTGTGTGAAGGAGTGACAAACATAACTAGGTACAAACACATACTTGTGTGTAAGTATGTGTGTCTGTTTGTTTTTATTAATAATATTAAGATAGGATAGGTATTAGAAAATAAAAAATTTAATGTATTTCGTGGGTTGGGTAGTAGGTCTTTAAAGTTTGTAAATAATATAATTTAACTTTGCATTATCTTGATTATTTTGTTTAAATAAACCATTTACGAAATTATAATGTGATTGATCTTTTATTTCCTTGTTTCTTTAGAAAAACAATAAAATGAACATACCTAAAACAATATATAGGTAGGTACGCGACTAATTGAGAACCTCCTCCTTTTTTTGAAGTCGTTTGATTATACTTTGGTAATGAGTAGGTAGCATACTTAAATTTTAAAATCGATACAACTTCGCCCTGACTGAGTTTAGGTATGACACCACTCAACATTTTTTTTGTTAGTCCTATTCAGCAACTAATTAAGTTTGGATGATGGCAATGTATAAAAAAAAAAACTGGTTGCCTGTAAAGTCGGTATACGGGCGAAAGTTTTACGTGACAACAACTGTGCTCGAGTGGAAGGGACGCGTGCCTTTTACTTTTTATGTCTGTCTCTCTCGCTCTTAGGCGGGCTAACCATGCCCGAGTGGAAGGGACGCGTGCCTCTCACTCGCTCTCATTGTGAGCGCATAACGTCAGCGGAGCGTAACGCAGTTTCTTGAAGTGTCACCCGGCAAACCAATTTATAAAACGTTGTCACGTCAAAAAACAAAGAAAAGGCACGCACTCCCAAGTCCCAGGCTTTTGTAACGTCCAGCTAACTCTGTTGAATAGCTTTGTATATTTAACGTATTCGCCCGAATACTAGGCTACATACCTTATGATAAGTGACGAATTAATTGACATTTAAGTGTCATATTTCAATAGTATAGGAGCGTCTTACGTATTAAGGAGACTCCGTTTGAGTATTCGGGGGTAAGAAGGTAATTAGGTGACTCCGAAATTGTTCTTAACATTATGCCTCCCTACTCTGATTTCAAGTAAGTATCAAAAAAAAAACCTTCATATTTCTAGTATATTCCTTTTTTAACTTTAAATATTTAGTCACAATCGTTTTTTTCAATGGTTTCTTCTTTCACAAATACTTACTTACTCCGCTGGCTCAGCGACCTAAAGTGGATCTTGGTCTCCGAAACGATAGTCTTCCATCACTTCCTGTCCTGCGCTATTTCCTGCCAATTGTTGACTTGAATTCGCGCAGGTCAGTGCTTCCACTGTGTCCTTCCAGCGATACTTGGGTCGTCCCACCGGCCTTGCTTCTTCCACAAATCAATAACTTTAATTTATTTCTTTTTAGGCCATCGATTGAAGTGGATATCGCTCAAACGCAAGAAAAAGGACACAGTCAAGCTGTTGGTGATGTACACAAATGCCAACCCTGTCCAAAAGATAAAAGAAATGTTTTATTATTGTAGCTATTGCGATGCCCGTTACCATAACCCAATAAAACTAAAAGTTCACACACAAGAAAAGCATAAATTTGAATTCCACAAGTACTTTATCTCACCATCTAAAGAGTTCTTAGTCAAATTCGACATTACAAACTTAACTTGCGACCTTTGTGATGCCGAAGTGGAATCAGCCGAAGAAATTATCAAACATTTAATAAGTCAACACGAAAAGAAGTTCCCCGTTGTCGATATCAATAGTTTTCTAATTTCCTTTAAATACATAGACAATATGCTCCGTTGTGCCTACTGCGATGCCTCTTTCAACACCTTCCGAAGACTCCAGATGCATATAAACAAGCATATGGCTAATTATACCTGTGAATATTGCCAAGCCACTTACAAGGAACGGAAAATATTCATTCGCCATGTCGAAACTCATACAGACAAAGTTAGAGTAAAGAAAAAGAGGTTATACGCTTCGAAATGTCAGCATTGCAATATGAGCTTCAACTCTTATGAAACAAAAATGGATCATTTAAGAGTAGCTCATGGGTTAGCAGTCACTCACAAATGTAACTCATGCGATCGCGTATTCACTTGTAATACCACTTTACGACGCCATGTCAAAAGAGACCACTTATTAGAAAGGAACTTTAAATGTTCTTTCTGCGAGAAAAGTTTTTTCTGCAACGTGAAGTTAACCAACCATCTTACAGTGCATACGGGAGAACAGAACTTCCAGTGTGAAGTTTGCCACAAGCGGGTAAAAACTAAAGGAACTTTGCGGGTCCATATGCGAATACATACAGATGGCAAGCAGTATAAATGTGAGAAGTGTGGGAAAGCATTTGCTCAGAAGAGTTGGGTTAATGCTCATATTAAAGCTAAGCATAAGGAAATTAAGGATCAAGCTCAAAGAGTTGATCCCAATGTTGAAAAGAATGTTGAGATGCTCTAAGTAGCTCAAAATCTACCATCAAAGTATTTTTGTAGAAATTCCCTGGGTTGAGAATTGCAAAATTATGAAAGTAATTTTTTATAAGATCTTAGATAAGTGATTATTATTGATTAAAGTATTTATGCAAGCATTGTTGTTTTATTAATGACTAGCGACCCGCCCCGGCTTCGCACGTCTATATTATACATATAAACCTTCCTCTTGAATCACTCTATCTATTAAAAAAACCGCATCAAAATCCGTTGCGTAGTTTTAAAGATTTAAGCATACAAAGGGATATAGGGACAGAGAAAGCGACTTTGTTTTATACTATGTAGTAATTATTATAAGAAAGGAGTAGTCCGGTGAAGACTTGTTTTGATTTTAATGATGCTTTAAAAATTAAGTACCTACTCACTTCAATCTATGACATATTATGCCTTCCTTCTCTATTAATGAACAAAAAAAATTTACCCCGCTAAGCAGTACCTATGTATTTCTTTAAATTAGTTCTGTGTTTGGTAAGTAGGTACCTACTATTATTTTATTGCTTTAGCTACATTATTATAAAAAAACTAGAAGATTAACTTTGACATTATTTCTTTCTAGAAATACCTAAACAGAAGAATACTCAAGCAACAAATCTTCAAAAAAAGGATACAGTTACGAAGATACTCAGCTGGTCTAACGCAACCCCAGTACGAAAATCTTCAGGGTTATTTTACCACTGTTCCTATTGCGCTGCCAAGTTCCTTAACCCTATCAAACTAAAAGAACATACCGAGGAATTCCACAAACATGAGTTAGATAAATTCTACATCAGCCCGAGTCGTAGCTTTAAGATTAATTTAGACGTCACCAATTTGACTTGTCGAATCTGCAGTGGTATCCAATACTCTATTAAGGAACTTATAACTCATCTAATAGAAGAACATGAGAAGAAATTAGACTGTATTGATGTGGAAAAATTCGTTGTACCATTTAGATATGACGGTATGCTTCGATGTGTGTACTGCGAAGCTTCTTTTAATAGTTTTAACATATTCCAAGCGCACATGAATAAGCATTTAGCCAATTACTTCTGCGATATTTGCGATTCTACTTACTCATCCCTTGAAGGTTTGAAACAACATATAAAGAAACATAGTAAAAGAATGTCCGAAAAAAAGAGAACTCGCAATAACCTATGTCCACATTGTGGTCTAAACTTCACAACTAACACGTTAAAAGTTAAACACCTAAAAGCAGAGCATGGTTTGGAGTTAAAGAAGCAATGTAACTCTTGTGATCGTTCGTTTACAAACAGCTCTCAACTTTGGGTACATGTCAAAAGAGACCATTTAATGGAAAGACGGTTTCAATGCAATTTATGCGATAGGTCCTTTTTTTGCAAAGAAAAATTAGTCAATCATATGACCGTACATACAGGGGAGCAGAAGTACCAGTGTGATGTTTGTTCTAAAGGGTTTAAGTACAAGTATAATTTGACAGTTCATAAACGTATTCATACCAATGACAAACGATTTAAATGTCATATATGTGGGTTGGCGTACGCGCAGAACAGCTGGCTGAGGATGCATATGAAATCTAGGCATATTGAAGTACTACTGACATAAATTAACTACCTTATCTTACTTAACTTCAAGCTGTATTTACACCCAGTACTTATCTCTACAACCTATAAGCCATTGACACAGAAAAAGAAGACTTGTCTTTTGTACCTAGATTATAATTTTATTAGTAACTAGCGACCTGCCCCGGCTTCGCACGGCTATATTATGCTTGTATTATACATATAAACCTTCCTCTTGAATCACTCTATCTATTTAAAAAAACCGCATCAAAATCCGTTGCGTAGTTTTAAAGATTTAAGCATACAAAGGGATATAGGGACAGAAAAAGCGACTTTGTTTTATACTATGTAGTGATTACCTATTTACCAAAATTAGATTTTTTTAGACTGAAACTTTAATTTCAGACTTTATTAACCGACTTTAAAAGAATGAGGAGATGTTTTCCTCTCTAATTTCATTGACATCGCACGATTTATGCATAGACCCAGTGTTTAATGATGTTTATGGATCGAGTTTTCGCCCAAGCTTAAAATTATTCAATCACAAAAGGCCAATTCTTGTATATAACATTGTTTAAATTACATTTCGATTACAAAAAAGCGAACGCTCTGTTACTGCTCTGTCTGAACGGGGTGTTAGGTTTTATTTTCGTTAACGGAATTTCTTGATTCGGTCGCCGCGATCAAAGCTATGTAATAGCTTAAAAATACCCTTAAAGAAGCTCAAAATACCTTCAAAGTCAGCTAATAATTCAAGAATACCAAAAGGGTATTTTATGTAACCAAATGCAATGTAACTTGAACAATTTTATTACGTAAATTGGCCTTCACAAGTCAAATCCGTCCGCCTATCTTGTCAAGATTGACGGATGAATAAGTGCTGGCAAAATAATAATATTGTAACTACATTACCACAGAGTCGAGGAGGTGTGTAAAAACGTGAGTCGACACAACGTTATCCTATGACACTGCTTGAGAATGTTTCCTGTTTAATTTTTATATAAATGTTCTAAATCTTTGGTTCAACTCAATAATATGGCATTGTTTCTTTATAGGCAATAAAGATAGCATGAATCCGTATAAGCTGGCTCTACAGAAGACGCACCTACTGCAGCAAATCCTTGCGTCGTCGAACGCTAATCCTGTCAAATTCAATGGTCAGTTATACCGCTGTTACTACTGCCTTGAACAATTCCTGAGCCCGAACAAGCTGAAGTCACACGCTGATGACGATCACGCGAATGACACCATTACTCACAAACAGAGAGATAATATGATTATAAAACTGGACGTCACAAATTTGACTTGCAAACTATGTGGGAACTCTATGAACTCCATCCAGGACTTAATCGAACATTTAAAGGAAGATCACGAGAAGAAATTTCAAACTGAAGATGTATCTAAGTTAATTTTACCATTTATTTACGAAGATGGCTTAAAATGTGCCGTCTGCGGTATTAGTTTAAGTAATTCTCGTAGTTTATTTATTCATATGAATACTCATTTGGGAAAATATGTCTGCCATATTTGCAGTGCGAGTTACATCAGTACAGGAAGCTTAAGGTTTCATTTAAAAAAAAAACATAAAGAAATCCGTGCAAAGACATGGAGTTATAATAAGTGTCACAAGTGCTCGCATTGTGGGTCGGTGTTTCAAAGTCTGACTCATTTAAAAGATCACTTGAGAAAAGAGCATGGTGAAACCAAATATCACGTGTGTCATACTTGTAATAAACCTTTTACCAGATCCTATCAATTATGGGTCCATATAAGGAGAGACCATTTAAAAGAAAGAAATCATAAGTGCAATTTTTGCGAGAAACGCTTTTTCGCAAAGAACTGCTTAGCCAGACATTTGATAGTACATACAGGGGAGGCAAACCATTTGTGCGATGTTTGTGCTAAAACGTTTAAGACACAGTACAATTTATATTTACATAAGAAAACCCAACATACTAACGACAAGCCATTTAAATGTGCTCATTGCAATCTGGCTTATGTGCGGAAACCCCTCCTCAGGGCTCATTTGAAATCTAAGCATGGTTTTTAATAACATTCTTAATTAGTTTCATGATAAGGTACATATTATTACTTATTTTCATCTACTTTTATTTATGCCTCAGTTAACTACCTAACAACTATAGTGTAGGTACGTACGTACTATACCTATACTTGTAGTTCGTCGTAAAAATACTGTTATTTTCTATTTTAAAACGAAATGCTACTTAAGTACTGAATTTATATTGTTAATCCAAATGTCAACGTTTTCTAAGTAATATTGTGATATTATAGGCAAATCATATACATTTGTACGAAAATTGTAAAGGTGAAGTAGGAACCGAAAACCTCTATCCCTTTCCCCCGCGCGTCGCGAAATGGCAGTTTTTACTGTTTTATGTAATTAAAAGACACATCTATTTTAGTGAAAAACCATCTGTACTACCTTATGGGATTTAATGTAGAGTTTATGAAAATAAAAATTTTGTACTAGTTTTTTCTTTATAATCGGCGTAAAAATGAATAAATTCAAAAAAATACCAATTTTTATTTTCGACTCCACGAATGCCATTACATTGTAGTAGTCGAAAGCTTTCGTCATGTTGAGTAATATTGTTACTATCCTAGTATTTTATTCTGATTCTGTGGCATCTTTATAAACGTTATGTAAAGGTAAACTTATTAACCTTCTAAAAACATTTTAATATCTAGATTTATTAATAAATAAATAAAAAATAGTTCATGTTCAATTCAATAATTTAGCTTTGTTTTATTTTATAGGCAAAAAAGTTAGCATGTTTAAGCTGACTCTACAGAAGACGGACCTACTGCAGCAACTGCTTGCGTCATCGAACGCTACTCCTGTCAAATTCAATGGACAGGTTTACCGCTGTGGCTACTGCTTAGAACGGTTTATTAGCCCGAAGAAGCTGAAGTCTCACACTGAAGAAGACCACGCGAACGACACCATTACTCACACGCAGAGAGAGAGAGTCGTAAAACTGGACGTAACAACTCTGGCTTGCAAACTATGTGGGAACTCTATTAACTCCATCCAGGAATTGATCGAACATTTAAAGGAAGATCACGAGAAGAAATTTCAAACTGAAGATGTTTCTACCTTAATTTTGCCATTTATTTACGATGATGGCTTAAAATGTGCCATCTGTGGTATTAATTTAAGTAATTCTCGTAGTTTATCTGTTCATATGAATACTCATTTTGGTAAATTTGTCTGTCATATTTGCAGCGCGAGTTACATCCATCTAGAAAGCTTAAAGTATCATTTAAAAAGTACTCATAATGAAGGAATGCGTGCAAAGATTAAGACACGAGTTTATAATAAGTGTTACAAGTGCTCGCATTGTGGGTCGGGGTTTCAAAGACTGGCTCATTTAAGAGATCACTTGAAAACAGAGCATGGTGAAACCAAATATTACTTGTGTCATATTTGTAAAAGTACTTTTAACAGATCCGTTCAATTATGGGTCCATATAAGGAGAGATCATTTAAAAGAAAGAAATCATAAGTGCAATCTATGCGAGAAAAGCTTTTACTCAAAGGTCCACTTAACCAATCATTTGACAGTTCATACAGGGGAGGCAAACCACTTGTGCGATGTTTGTGCCAAAACGTTTACGACAAAGCACAGTTTATCTACTCATAGGAGAACCCAACATACTAACGACAAGCTATTTAAATGTGCTCATTGCAATCTGGCTTATGCGCAGAAAGCTCTACTGAGGGCTCATTTGAAGTCTAAGCATGAAAGGGACTGCTAAATTCAGACCAACGACCCATTTGTTATCACATTCTCAAATTATTAGTTTCATGATTAGGTACATTTTATTCTTTATTTTCGTGATGTTTGTCTTAATACTGTTATGCTTGTTGTTAATAGTAAATATTAAACGAAGTAAAAAAGTAAACATTTTCGTCTACTTTTTTAAGTACCTCAGTTAAGGTAACTACCTACTACAGTGTAGGTATGTTCAATCAACGCAAACGGTCAAAACTCTGCCCACCGTAACGTTTACAATCATGTGCAGCACTATTTGAATATTATAACAACGTAACCTGTGGATCGAACCCACGTCGGTTGGTGTAGCGGATTACAGCTTATACCACTCAGCCAACTAAAGTCATAGCTAACATGTTGAAAATATTAATCACAATTCAAGTATTTATGTTTGTGTGTAACGTCTATTGGAAGAAAGTCGTAAGTCCAATACTTGTTGTGGTATTATTGTGGACTTATGACGCATACTGTACGTACCTATACTAGTAGTTTGTTGGAAGCTATACTGTTGCTTATAGTTTAAAATGAAATAAAAACTATGCTACTTTCTGGATTGATATTGTTAAGCTTGTTGTCAATAGTAAATAAGGCATCTCTAACAACCATATCAATATTAAGAGGAAAGGGTACCGGGGGCTTTCTCCATACAAACTATTACAAACGTAGTCGACTGTTTTCTCCCTGGATAATGACACTAGAGCAAATATTTTTGGTGCATAAAACGTAGAACTGCCATGACCATGCCCCTATTTTACGTTTTTTTAATTTTTTAATTTTTTTAATTTTAATTTTTATGATAATTAGAAAATTAAAAAAACCAAAACATAGGGGCATAGTCATCGCAGTTATAGGTTTTATGGCACAAAAATATTTGTGCTAGTGTCATTATCCAGGGAGGAAACAGTCGACTACGTTTGTATGGAGAACGCGCAGGTACCCTTTCACCTTAAGGTTATCGGTTTCACTAGCATTCAGATGTTATAGGCAAATCATATAGGTACATATGTACGGAAATTGTTAAGGCATTACTTTTAAATGAGAAAGGGACCTAAGGCACTACCTATGGTATACCATATTAGTTAAGTCTATAACTTGATTAAAATGTTTCTTGCCCATCTTTTGATAGCTCTGGTTGTTTCTTTACCTACACGACAGTTAATTGTTCAGCTATAAGCTCGTCTCCGACTCCACGAATGAGATTACGTTGACATAGTCGAAAGTTTTCGACTTATGAAATAATAGTGTTACTATTCTAGTATTTTATTTAGATTCTGTGGCATCTTGTTACCATTATGTAAAGGTAAACTTAATATTAAGCCTCTATTAACATTTCGGCTAGACCATATTTAATAGTACAACTCAATAATTTGGCATTGTTTCTTTATAGGCAATAAAGATAGCGTGAATTGGCATAAGTTGGCTCTACAGAAGACGGACCTACTGCAGCAACTCCTTAAGTCGTCGAACGCTACTCCTGTCAAATTCGATGGACAGGTTTACCGCTGTGGCTACTGCTTGGAACGGTTTATTAGCCCGAAGAAGCTAAAGTCTCACACTGAAGAAGACCACGCAAACGACACCATTACTCATAAGCAGAGAGAGAAAGTCGTAAAACTGGACGTAACAAATCTGGCTTGCAAACTATGTGGAAACTCTATTAACTCCATCCAGGACTTAATCGTACATTTAAAGGAAGACCACGAGAAGAAATTTCAAATTGAAGATGTTTCTACCTCAATTTTACCATTTATTTACGATGATGGCTTGAAATGTGCCATCTGTGGTATTAATTTGAGTAATTCTCGTGGTTTATCTGTTCATATGAATACTCATTTTGGGAAATTTGTCTGTCATATTTGCAGCGCGAGTTACATCAATCTAGAAAGTTTAAAGTATCATTTAAAAAAGACTCATAATGAAGGAATGCGTGCAAAAATTAAGACACGAGTTTCTAATAGGTGTTGTAAGTGCTCGCATTGTGGGTCGGTGTTTCAAAGACTGGCTCATTTAAGAGATCACTTGAAAAAAGAGCATGGTGAAACCAAATATTACTTGTGTCATATTTGTAAAAGTACTTTTAACAAATCTTGTCATTTATGGGTCCATATAAAGAGAGATCATTTAAAAGAAAGAAATTTTAAGTGCAATTTATGCGAGAAAAGCTTTTACGCAAAAATCCACCTAACGAAACATTTGACAGTACATACGGGGGAGGCGAACCACTTGTGCGATGTTTGTGCAAAATCGTTTAAGACGCAGTACAGTTTATCTTTACATAGGAGAACCCAACATACCAACGACAAGCCATATAAATGTGCTCATTGCAAGCTAGCTTATTCACAGAAAACTCTCCTGAGGGCTCATTTGAAGTCTAAGCATGAAAGGGACAGCTAAATTGAGACAATCAACCCATTCGCTATCTTTAAAATAACTTTCTCAAATTATTAGTCTCATGATTAAGTTTAGAACATAATTATTACTTATTTTTAACTACTTTCATTTATGTATGTTTTAGTAAACTACCTTCTATAGTGTATTTTCTATAAAAACTATGCTACCAACTGGATTTATACTGTTAAGCTTGTTGTCAACAGTAACTAAATCATCTTTAACAATCATATCAATATCAGGGCTATCAATTTAACTAGCATTGAGATGTTAAGGCAAATCATATACCTACATTTGTTCGGAGATTGTTAGGGCAAATCATAAGCATACATTCAAATTAGAAAGGGACCTAAGACACTACCCAATGGTATACCATATTAATTAAGTCTATAACTTGATTATAATGTTTCTTGCCTATCTTTTGATAGCTCTGGTTGTCGCTGTGGACTAAAATGTATTGTTAAGCTACAAATTTGTTTTCGACTCCACGAGTGCCATTACATTTAACATAGTCAAAAGCTTTCGACATGTCAAGAAAAGTTTTGAAAGTTCAACTCAATAATTTGACATTGTTTCTTTATAGGCAATATAGATAGCGTGAATTGGCATAAGCTGGCTCTACAGAAGACGGACTTACTACAGCAACTGCTTGCGTCATCGAACGCTACTCCTGTCAAATTCAATGGACAGTTTTACCGCTGTGGCTACTGCTTAGAACGGTTTATGAGCCCGAAGAAGCTGAAGTTTCACACTGAAGAAGATCACGCGAACAACACTATTACTCACAAGCAGAGAGAGAAGGTCGTAAAACTGGATGTAACAAATCTGACTTGCAAACTATGCAAGAATATTATAAACTCAATCGAGGACTTGATTACTCATTTAAAAGACGAACACGACAAGATATTCCAAACCGAGGATATATCTACCTTCATTATACCATTTATCTACGAAGATAGTTTGAAATGCACCGTCTGTAATCTCAAATTAAGTAATTCTCGAAGTTTAGTTGTCCATATGAATACGCATTTCGGCAATTTCATCTGCGATATTTGCAGTGCGAGTTATATGATACGAGACGGATTAGAGGCACATTTAAAATGTATTCATAAGAAAGAGCGACGTGTAACGAATACCAAAAAAAGGGGTTATAATAGGAATTGTAAGTGTCCACATTGCGAGCTAGTGTTCACTAGACTGCCGGCTTTAAGACTTCATTTGAAAGAAGAGCATGGTGACGCCAAACCTTTCGCTTGTCAAACTTGTGATCGCACTTACACCAAATCCAGTCACTTATGGAGCCACATAAAGAGAGATCATTTAAAAGAACGGAAGCATAAGTGCAATTTTTGCGAGAAAGGTTTCTTTTCTAAGGATAAACTAACTAAACATTTGCCCGTACACACAGGGGAAGTAAAATACTTGTGTGATGTTTGTCCTAAGGCGTTTAAGATGCAATACAGTTTATCCGTTCATAAGAAGACGCATGTTAATGATAGACGGTTAAAGTAACGCAAATAGGGGCCTAAATCAATTTCATTTTGACGTGACAACGTTTTATAAATTGGTTTGCCGGGTGACACTTCAAGAAACTGCGTTACGCTCCGCTGACGTTATGCGCTCACAATGAGAGCGAGTGAGAGGCACGCGGGCATGGTTAGCCCGCCTAAGAGCGAGAGAGACAGACATAAAAAGTGAAAGGCACGCGTCCCTTCCACTCGAGCACAGTTGTTGTCACGTAAAACTTTCGCCCGTATACCGACTTTACAGGCAACCAGTTTTTTTTATTGACTTATAACTAAAATGAGGCATTCGAATAAGGGTCTGTCTTTCCTGGCGTGTACAATTTAAGGGTTTTCAATTCGCGAGTGATCTTAGACCGCATTGTCACCTACCATCAAGCAGGTGTGATAGTCAAACGCTAAAATAAATCAATATGTAAAAAAGGGGAAGTAACCCAACATAATTTAAGTTCTGGACACGTTCCATTTTGGTATAAAAATATATATACTTACGTGACGGATTAAGAACGTTATTTTTTTTTAATCGGTTAAAACTGTTAATTATTGCAGATAAACTTGTAGTTAAGTATTTGTTTGTGTTCCGTTTGTAGGTGAAATCTTTTATATTGTAAGTACCTAGTGTAATTTACAGACTAAAATTCCTAGCTTATCAGAAAAACGTGGCAAATGTGTGTTTTTTTTTATTTTAATAGGATTCAAAATAACAAGGAATTTTCGTCTTTAAATAAACTAACCTAAAAACAATAATTTCATTGTTTTAGTACCTAATCCTAAAATTTAAGTTTTTTAGTAAGTAAGTAGGTTGTAGCGAGATGGGTCACTCCGATAGATATACAATCATATTATTGTGGTTCTAATACTTAATGGTCGTGGTTCGTTCGGTGGACTGTATATGTTCGCTGGTTCGGTCAAATGAAAGATGCTCGTTGTTTGTAGTTCGTGTTCGTTTATTGTTCCTTGGTCGGAGGCTCGTAGTGGAATGCGTAGTGGTCGATCGGAGGTTCGTAGGAGAATGCGTAGTGGTCGATCGGAGGTTCGTAGGAGAATGCGTGATGCGTCCTGGCCGGCCCGCGTTTTATAGGCGGCCGGATAATGGTGTATCCTGCCGGCCCGCGTTTTATAGGCGGCCGGATAACGGTGTATCCTGCCGGCCGGGGCGCATCTGGCTCCTTTGTTCTAATACCGACTCGTGGTATTTTATTTTACAAACATAGCTTACGTTCTAAAGTTCCTTAATTAACAGAGTTTTAACCTTATCAACTATATTAACACAAATGATCTTAAGACTAAAATTATTCTAAACCTTAACCTAATGTAGCCGTCCGCAACACATATTATATTTCCGGGGTATGTAACTTGTATTCCTTTAGGTAATTATCTAGAGGCCCAGCAACGCTAATATTTTAGGATTTCGTAGCATGTGCACATACCTGGATTCTTAATAATTTCCTTCGTTGAATACCATATGCTCTTTCTCTCTCTCTGCTTCCTTATTGTCTTGTCCTGGTAATTACTATGTCCTAAGTAAGCTTCGTCTCTCTACCTCCCCGTCCTCCTTCTGTAGAATTAGAGATATAATAAACTAAGCTGCCATTGACCCTTGAAGATCTACACAACTGCTCAAATCTAAATCTTATCATCGGCCAGTGCCGTCCTATAATTCGAATATAAGATAATTATATTTTAGCTGAGATAGTTAAAGTTGTTAGACCCTCAGGTTTCAGCTTTCCTGAGTCAGAGCATGACACCAGGTACCGAACGATTGGCTTTTAACGAAGCTGAGGCACGCTCCTTAAACAGAGAATACCAATCGGACGGCTTTGCACTTAGAATGAGCGTGCCTCCTAGCAAATACAGTTAGGGGGCCCCAACTACTTGAATCAGTTTAGTTACACTTCACACAGATATCAATAAACCAACATTCATGCCGATCGACTGGCCTTCGGAAGGAGGCGACCTTTGTAGACTGCCAATCGACCGGCCTTGCTGTGGTAGGTCGGTCGCCTCCCGTAGTGATAACAGATCAATGATTTAACTTACTTCCTTACCGTTACTTGAGGGCCTATGCAACTGACAGTACAACAGTGTATCATGGTATACATACCAACAGGCAGCAGATTCAGGTAAATCTGCAAGGGTCCATAGTGAATAACTACTTATAATATGGACTACTTAGCTTTAACAATGTAGAAGCACAAGTCACAATTCCCCAACTGGTTATATTTTCACTTTGTCGTATGAAGAAAATATTTAAACTGATATTACAAACATCTGTCACTTGCTTACCTGAAGTAGCGCGAGATGGCGCTCTTAAAGTGTTGCTAGTATCATTATTGTCTATTCGCGGAACATGCCGCGACATAGGTACTTAAGCATAGATTATGCTTAGAAGTTTGTTTTAAATAAAAATACAGTAATTCCCACACTCATACACCTTGTTTGAAACTTAACTTTGATTTTGTAACTGTTATTTTTAACCCCGACGCAAAAACGACGGGGTGATATTATAGTAAGCCATAAGTGTCTTGAGTGTGTGTGTCTGCTTGTAGCATCGTAGCTCCCGAAGGGATGAGCCGATATTGATTTTGTTTTTTTCTTTGTTTTGTTTGAAAGGTGAATTAGTCGGGAGTGTTCCTAGCTATGTTTGATCGAAATCGGTTGAGCCGTCTAAAAGTTAGGGGGGATTAAAGTCGGTGTAAAATTTAAGTTCATTTTCCGAATATATTTTTCCCAAGGCTAATATAATATTATCTTCTCATTAACTTTTTGCCTAGTTCGAGAGGATAATATGTATTTGCGTATAGGAAATAAACGATTTGTATTTAAAAAGTTATTATTAAGTTATGTTTAAGGACAAATGTTGTTTTTTCGTAACGTTTTAAGTTTTGGGCTTGTGCCTCCATTTTGTATGGTTTTGGTAACCTGTTCATTAAATAAAATTTCTACATAAAAAATAGTGTTTCATTATCACTACATAGTATACGAGTAAAACAAAGTCGCTTTCTCTGTCCCTATATCCCTTTGTATGCTTAAATCTTTAAAACTACGCAACGGATTTTGATGCGGTTTTTTTTAATAGATAGAGTGATTCAAGAGGAAGGTTTATACCTATTATGTATAATACATGCGTAATATAGTCGTGCAAAGCCGGAGCGGGTCGCTAGTTTATTTATAAGTTACTAATTTACTTATTTTCTAAAGACGCTACGCTAAAAAAAATATCTAACAGTAGAACGTGATTTAGGTAGGTAGGTAGGTATATGTACTTAACTATAAAATATATTGAGTCATTATAACAATATCGACACGATCTAAAAATTATCGTTTAAAATCGAAATTCGTTGACTTCATTTAAATTAATAAATAAAAAAGATTTTAACACCTTTTTAGTACATTATTATATAACGATCTCAGTTTTTAATACTTTGTAGGACTAATTTCCAATACAAATATGCGTTAGCATCAAATCAAAAACAAGCTGATCTCATAGATGACCTGCCATAATAGGAAATAGATTCTTCTTCCGGTAGGTAGGTACGATTAAGTTTATATTGCAACTTGGTTCAGGCGAAATGAGTAGTAAAACTTTATGGCGCTCTTTGGGTCAGATTTTTACGACCCAGTTGGAGCAATGGTCACCATGCCGGACTGCCAAACACAGGGTTGCGGGTTCGATTCCCGCCTCAGACAAGTATTTATGTTTAGATATTTGTCTGTGGTCTGGTTGTTCCTATGTATTAAAAGTATAGATTTACAAAAGAAAAGTATATAAGTAGTATATCCGTTGTCTAGCACACATAACACAAGTCTATATACTTAGCTTGGGGCTAGATGGCGATGTGTGGAATGTCCTGCAATATTTATTTACCAACATATTCGGCTGCAGCCTTGTACACAGAAGTAGGCAAGCGTAACAGAATATTAAAATGAAATATATTCTACTATATGTTTTTTTCTCGATATCTGTAGCTTTCTACTGTTAAAGATTATTAAATACGGTCCAATCTTTCCGGAGATCGCCTATTTGTAAGTGTGTTTGTTTGTGTCTATTTGTAAGTAGTAGTTTAGTTGATTCTTATTAAACCCTAATTGAAACTTACCTTTTAAGCATACAAATACCTACTAAAGATTTTGATAGTTTTGGGTCCATGTTAATAACTTAGCTTTGTTTTCTTTATAGGCAATAAAGTTAGCGTCAATTGGCATAAGCTGGCTCTACAGAAGACGGACTTAATGCAGCAACTTCTTGCGTCATCGAACGCTACACCTGTCAAATTCTACCAGAAGTTTTACTGTTGCGGCTATTGCTCCGAACGATTCCTGAGCCCAAAGAAGCTGAAGTTTCACACTGAAGAAGACCACGCGATCGACACCTTCACTCACAAGCAGAGAGAGAAGGTCGTAAAACTGGACGTAACAAATCTGACTTGTAAACTATGTGGGAACTCTATGGAGTCCATCCAGGACTTAATCAAACATTTAGGGGACGATCACGAGAAGAAATTTCCAATTGAAGATGTCTCTACCTTCATTATACCTTTTATTTACGAAGATAAGCTTAAATGTGCTATCTGTGGTGTCAGTTTTAGTAGTTCTCGAGGACTTATGCGCCATATGAACGCTCATATCGGTAATTTCATTTGCGATTTCTGCAATGCAAGTTACATGAAACGCGATGTGTTGGAACTACACCTTAAAAAAATCCATAGCAATATACATCATGTTAAGAAAATTAAAACTGATTGCAATGGGTACTGTAAGTGCTCGCATTGTGGGTTGGAGTTTCTAAGAGCATCTGCTTTAAGAATGCACTTAAAAGAAAAGCATGGTGAAACCAAAGTTCATCCATGTCAAAGTTGTGAACGGACTTTCGAGAATTCCGGTCATTTACGACGCCATATAATGAGAGACCATTTAAAAGAAAGGAAATTTAAGTGCAATCTTTGCGAGAAAAGCTTTTTCTCCAAGGACAAGTTGTCCAGACATTTGCCAATTCATACAGGGGAGGCGAAGCATTTGTGCGATGTTTGCCCGAAAGCGTTTAAGGCACTTTATAACTTGATTGTTCATAAAAAGACACACACTAATGATAAACCGTTTAAATGTATGGAATGCCATCTTGCTTACGCGCAGAAAAGCTGGTTGAGAGCTCATATGAAATCTAAGCACGGAGGTGACGAGAAAATTACAAATGTTTAGTTATCTTACTAACTTTAAGCATTGGCGAATTAATACTTAGTTAAAAAAATATAAGAGCGTAGACGAGCATTGCTTGCCATACAAATTCCCTTAGTTTCTTGAGCAATATTTTTCTTCTTTTCCTAAAACCAAGGTGTGCTGTATACATACTTACTTACTTACGCTGGCTCAGCGACCCGAAGTGGATCTTGGCCTCCGACACCAAAAGCCGCCATTGCACCCTATTCTGCGCCACTTGTTGCCAATCGGCTGCATGAAGGGCTTGCAGGTCTTGTTGGACTTGGTCTATCCAGCGATACCTAGGTCTGCCAACTGGCCGTCTCCCCTGAGGTCGTCCTAGATATGCTCTTTTGACCGCTCGATCCTCCTCCATTCTCTCGATGTGGCCAAGCCAGCGAAGTCGGGCCGATTTGGTCTCGCCGATGATATTAGGCTCAGCCACAAGCTCTTCCAACTCCACATTTTTTCTTACTCTCCATGAGCCGTCCTCTCTCTTGGTTGGTCCCAAAATTCTCCTCAATATCTTCCTCTCCGCTACCAAGAGTTTGTTCTCCTCCTTTAGCGTTAGTGTCCAGGCTTCGCAACCATACATTAAGATCGGTCTTATTACAGTTTTGTAAATCCGAATCTTGGTTCTTCTGCTTATGAGCTGCTGCTGCCGTGCTGTATACATGCCCCATTTGTTTTCTTTTTTACCCGACTGCGCGACGCAAAGAAGTGGTAATGTTTTAACAATACCTACCTACTAATAAAAGGAAATATTATTTCCCAATGAAATGGTGTCACTAACAATAATAAATGCTCATTAGCGGGCTCCCGGGAGGGCGGTACACATTGCATCGTGTTTTGGCACTAGGCTCAGAACTTAAAAAGTAAATATTATCGTAATTGTTGTCTTTAATTATTTAGACTAGATTTAAAGGTCCTCACAATAATTCAGGATCCTAGATGGCACTGTGACTTAGATATTATTGTGCACAATTTTGGGAGACGAATTTCGTTCTTACTTTCCACGGCCCTGTGGTACATCCCTGCCGTGCTACGCTCCCCGCACATTCCGTGGCCTTTCTCGGAGATTGGAGTAGTCGCTCGCGAGAGCTCTAAGAGTTAGTAAGTAAACGTGTAATAACTGGCGCCCAACGTGGGGCGCCAGTTATTACACGCCACGGGAGGTGCGGGGAGCGGAGCACGGCAGGGCTGTACCACAGGGGTGGCGCTATACCTTCTTACTTTTTACTCTACTTTGGCTCGGGTCTTCTTATCACTTCGCGCCAGGTCGCTCTGTCCAGCGTTGTCTCATTGTCTCTACATCTAAGTTTAGGGTTCTCAGATACCTCATGATATTGGACTGCCTTTGGGTGTTCTCTCCCTCTTGGCTGTTCGGGGAGGTTTAAGGCAGCTTTTACGACGTGATATCGTTCATAACATCCAACGGAGACGAATTTTAAAATGTGCAGAAATAGCAGATTGTAGGTACCTATAGCTAATAACCCTCTAAAGTTACTTTTAATGTACAGTCACATTACCAATTAGCTGAACCCCACGTGACCTAGAGCTCACTCGCAAATCTGTAAGGTTGTAAAGTAATGTTACCTGATTCTGTTTTTTTTTAACATATACAATATTAAAAAATGACAAAATAGGTAAATACTATATTTTTTACAGATATGCGAATGAGTTCTGGGTCACGTGGGGTTTAGCTAATTGGTAATGTGACTGGACATGCACTTGTACATATTTTTTACACACTTAAGGAACACTTAACTTTTAGTTATTTTTTATGGAGGTTAATTTTATTTATTTCTTATTTACCAAGTTTCTTATACTGAAAGTAAATTGTCAGGCGTTCATATCCTTGTTTGTAAACATATTGTTCCCGGAATGTGTATTTAAACCACACGAGGGCGGAAAATACTTAGTTACTTCAATATATTTAACTATTATTAGAAAGGTACTTTCAATTAGGAAATAGAACTTACTGCCTAAGTAATCGTTTCTTATGTTTATACACGCTGAGTATGCACATAATTTTACTTTAATATTAAACTTGCAAGTTCTTAGTTTGTTGTTTAACTTTCATAATTCAATAAAATAATATTGTACGAATACAGATTTTTTATTTATAGATCCCCAGCGTAGGTACCTCCTCCTACCCCGAATAGGCCTTAGTTCAATAAAATCTCAAAAATTTATTTAAAAAATATGTGGCGACACTACGCATCGCCACCAATAGACGACGCTGAGTACTAAATGTACTAAATGGCGCAAACGCTTGAGCTCCTACCAGGTATAAAAGCTGCCCGCGCCAGCGCCATCTGTTGGCGGCGAAGCGAAGTGTCGCCACCAATGTAGCTAAGTACCTACCTATCTAATAAAGGCCTAGTTCGCATTAAACTATTATTTTAGTCTAGAAGTGAGTAATTAATTAATTAGCTAATTAATTAAATACTCGCTACTGCGTAAAAATCGTTCGCACTTTGCTCGAGTACAGTTTACAAGTGAGTGGTGTTTGCAAGATGAAGAGCTTACAAAACAATGCAACGATGAGGCGGCAACTAATAAACTCTGACTGATTCGACAGGTTCGGATTTGTTTAGCCAGTGAGCATGGGAGGTGCTACTCGCCCAACCAAAATGGAATAAAATAGATCGACTCGACCTTACTTAAAGTTAAGTGAGTTAGGCCCCTCTTTCCCACTGGGCCCGGGCCCAGAGCCCCGTGATCGATAGGGGTCCCTAGTTCCTGCCAGATCACTCTTTTCCCAATTTTATTACAAAAACCAAAAATAAATAAACACAAAGATCAAATTACTAGCTAATAAATTACTCACTAATAGACTTAAATACTAGCTTAATGCGAACTAGGTAGCCTTATGAATATAATACATATACTTACCTACCTACTGTACCTAAAGTAAAAGTTAACACCAATGCTTCAACTTCACCTAGGTAAATATTTTCCATAAATCTTTACTCTTCCCTAAGAAACAAACACAAAATTAAACCGATGTCCTTTGTTCCCAGGTAGCAGCAGCGACGAGGAACTTCTTCCATTAGATCAACATATAAAACTCGGCAGAAATAACTTCTGCCATTTCATATCCATACCACCAATTGAGGTTAAAAAATCACTGAAGAAAATCAAAATGGCCGACGAAGTCATCCCCGTTATAGACGAAATTAACGATATCTTAGAACCAAAACCAAATAAAATTAAAAATAAAAAGAAAATCAAAAAGAATAGTGCAAGAGTAAAAGGCATTCGAAAAGTTTACCCTTCAGAAATGGCATGGCATATGGATAATATTAAATCAGTTCTAGAATTTTCGAACGCAACTCCAATTCTTTCCAAAGACCAAGCTGGTTACTACTGTTGCTATTGCTCTAAAAAGTTTCCGAATCCAAAAGATTTGAAGAACCACACGAATAAAACGCATAAAGATAAAACTGAACCGAAATTGAAGTACGAGTCAAAGAATTTGCTGTCAAAACATATTGTTTTTCTCGATATTACGGCTTTGAACTGCGAAGAATGCGGCGTTACAATCAACACACTTGAGAATCTAATGCTTCATCTCAAATCTGAACACGATTCTGATGTACATTTAGAGATAAAAAACCATATAATGCCTATAAAAGTACTTAATAATGATTTAATTTGTGCAGTTTGTGAGGATACGGTGCTTTTTGATGATATACCGGTTCATATGGGGAAGCATTATAAGAACTATGAGTGTGAGCTGTGTAGCTCGGTTTTTGTTAATAGGGGCATGAAGGTGGATCATCAAAAGACTGCTCATGATTTGGCGATTAAACTTTAGATTTATAAAACAGCGCTCCACGGTTTCCCCCGCGTAACTCTTGATCCGGTGGGAATATCGATAGCCTATAGCATTCCTCGACAAGTGGACTATCCAACACAAAAATATTTTTTCAATTCGAACCAGTAGTTCCTGAGATTAGCGCGTTCAAACAAAAAAACAAACTCTTCAGTTTTATAATATAAGTATAGATTCAGACTTAGCGTGCATGTAATTATACATAAGATCTTAATTATTAATCATCCAAAGCACGGGGGAATAACTTACCTAACTAAATTGTCATTTTGCCAAAAAACTATCTATATCATCACTACATAATATAAAACAAAGTCGCTTGCCGCTGACTGTCTGTCCCTATTTGAGCTTAGATCTTTACAACTACGCAACGGATTTGAATGCGGTTTTTTTTAATAGAGAGTGATTCAAGAGGAAGGTTTATATGTATTAGACATGCATAATATAGCCGGGGCGGGTCACTAGTATTAAGCCTTTGCTACGCTAGTTTTAATAAGATAGTCTGATCGTTAATTACATAATACCTAGTTAAGTATAGGTACTACGAATTACAAACTTAAACTTTTTTGCCCCTTTCGCTTTCGAGTCGTAGCACACATATCGACTCGTAAACGGAACATAAACGTATCAACTCGAGTAGTTCAGTATTCTTTGAATGAAACTCCCTACTGCAACGCACACTAATCGGAATCGTTACGTAAAAGCTCACGAACCGCGGTACGGTGCTTGGTCGACTTGCCGTCTCACCGTACGCTATCTTACGACTCTCCGTACCCTAGCTTGCGTTTCTTCATGTACACTTCACGTTCGGATACTGACAAACCGCGCGGCGGCACACCGCCTAGCCGTAGCAGAGTTGATTCGGAGCTGCTGATCGCTTGGCATCGCGCTTACGTTAGGCTGACGGCGAGGAGAGACGGTGACATAGAGGAATCAAGTCGAAGGACGGTGACGATCCGTTTCCGAGTTGATATCACTACATAGTATAAAACAAAGTCGCTTTTTCTGTCCCTATTTCCCTTTGACCGCTTAGATCTTTAAAACTACGCAACGGATTTTGATGCGGTTTTTTTTAATAGATAGAGTGATTCAAGAGGAAGGTTTATATGTAGGTATAATACATGCATAATATAGCCGTGCGAAGCCGGAGCGGGTCGCTAGTTATATTATAAGCCAAACTTGCTGTGAGCAGTGTCGATCCCCATCACCCCCTATAAAAGCAAGCGCTCAGTCGGTTACAAACTCATTTGCCGTTCAGACGTCGGTCGGTCGGTAAGGTGGTTGGTTTATTTTGAAGTAAATTAGTTTTTGGTTTAGATAATTTGTGAATTTATGATAATTTTCGAAGTAGGTAAACTAATTTTAGGTTGTTTTGAATTGTTTTTGACGTGACAACGTTTTATAAATTGGTTTGCCGGGTGACACTTCAAGAAACTGCGTTACGCTCCGCTGACGTTATGCGCTCACAATGAGAGCGAGTGAGAGGCACGCGTCCCTTCCACTCGAGCACAGTTGTTGTCACGTAAAACTTTCGCCCGTATACCGACTTTACAGGCAACCAGTTTTTTTTTAATTATCACTTCTGATTCCGAAAAATATTATGTGCTACGACCATTAGAGGTAGAATTTTCAAAAATCACTTCTAAGGGCTCGCCTACGTCCTCTTCGAAACTACCATGCGAAGTTTAAGACTTTCTATGATAGATATAAGTTTAGAAAATATAGATATGCTATACTTACCTACCTGTGCATTTTTATTTTTACTTAGTACTTACCTAAAAATTAGCTGCGCCCCGCGGTTTCACCTACGTCAATCCAAGGTCGGAATAAAAGTAGCTTGCAACTTGAACCTGTTGTAACTATTTCTCTCACTAAGTCACTGTGACGACCCAGTTGGCACAATGGTCACCAAGCCGGACTGCCAAACACAGGGTTGCGGGTTCGATTTCCGCCTCAGACAAGTATTTATCCTTAGATATTTGTCTGTGGTCTGGTTGTTTTTATGTAAATTATATTTACAAAAGAAAAGTAATTATGTAGTGTATCCGTTGTTCTAGCATTGGCTTGGGGCTAGATGGCGATGTGTGGAATATTCATCAAAATTGGTTCAGATAATTAGCCTTGAAAACGGCAACAGTGAGATAGTAAGAACAAACTACCTAAATATTAATAGGGCTAAGCAGCACACCTATCCAATCAAAGCCTATCGACTTTGACTAGAGGAGCCTCACAGCTCTAAGCGACTTTCGCTGATCGTTTACGGTCGTGCGGGTTAAGCGACGCCTGGCGCTGTCATTACTTCGATGGGTGGGTGGCCAATAAGTAGTGTGGCAAAAATGTGTTTTCGTGAGCCCCTCCGTGCTTCGGAAGGCACGTTAAGCCGTTGGTACCGGTTGCTACCTCTAGTAGCAGTCGTTAGGTCAAGTTAGACGCCTTAAGGCAATCTGAAAACTCTAACAATAGGTGAGCCACACCACTATAAGAGAAGAAGAAGAACCACTTTGAAAAGTTCTTCCAGGAAGTCCACGAGCACATTCATGCCTAGACCTATTTTCAAAGTCACTTTGCCTAGATCTTTTTACAAAAAATGGTGTAGAATAGGATTTCACACTAACCTGCGCTTGCGCGACGATTCTTCACGTTCTTTCTCAGCCGGCCGGCGAGAATGCTTCTGGTAAAATTCACCTGGATTTCGGGTCCTGGAGTCCTACCCACACAACAGGCAAGCTCCATAGGTCACCCCCGAACATTTGGGCTAACTATAACACACAATTCGTTAAAAAGAGACGAAAAAAAGGGCGCAAGTCCGGTCGTCGTAACCACCATTAAGAGGTAAGAGTACCTACCGACTGCTCTCTCCATACAAACGTAGTCGACTGTTTCCTCCCTGGATAATTACAGTAGCACAAATATTTTTTTTCTATAAAACCTATTTACCTGCCATGACTATGCTCATTATATTGTTTTTTTTTTTCATTTTCTAACTATCATAGAAATTAATATTAAAAAAATAAAAACAAAACAAAAAATAGAGGCATGGTCATGGCAGTTAAAAGTTTTATGCACCAAAAATATTTACTCTAGTGTCATTATCCAGGGAGAAAACATTCGACTACGTTTGTAATAGTTTGTATGGAAAGAGCCCCCGGTACCCTTTCCTCTTAAGGTCTTACCGTACGCTTTTTATTTTGCAAGTCACCCTTAGATACCTTCTTACCAAGATATTTTATCTTACTAAAACTTACACGCCATGTCACTTCCAGTTGCCAAGCCTCGATCGAAGAAGCGAATCATTGTGGTGACTCCACAAGCTCGTCCACGCGTGAAGGTCGTCTTCAAGAAGCACACGGAGCTGAGCAAGCATCAGCATAATGCTAACACCGTGCTACAGTGTTCCAATGCGACGCCTATTGGTATGTATTAGCTACCTACATCTCGTGGTTTTGTAGTCACCCCACAAGATAGGTCTTATTTTTTACAACTAGCTGTGCCCCGCGGTTTCACCAGCGTAAGTCTCGATCCCGTGGGAATATCGGCATAAAAAGTAGCCTATATTTTTTTCAATTCGATCTAGCAGTTCCTGAGATCAGCGCGTTCAAACAAAAAACGGAAGCCCTCAAAGATGAATAATTTTCCCCGTTTTTTCCACGTTTCCCACTGATTCTTCGCTCCTTTTGGTCGCAGCGTCATGTTATATAATCTAAAGTCTTTTTCGATAAATGGACCATCCAACACAAAAATATTTTTTAATTCGAACAGTAGTTCCTAAGATTAGCGCGTTCAAATAAACAACGGAAGCCCTCAAAGATAAATAATAATTTTCCCCGTTTTTTCCACATTTCCCACTCCGCCCTCTGTCCCTATTTCCCTTTGTATGCTTAATCTTTAAATCTTTAAAACTACGCAACGGATTGTTGATGTGGTTTTTTTTAAATAGATAGAGTGATTCAAGAGGAAGGTTTATAATCCTACTAATATTATAAACGTGAAAGTTTGTATGTATGGATGTCTGGATGTATGTATGGATGTTTGTTCCTCTTTAACGCAAAAACTACTGAAAAAAACTACAAAGTGACAGACGTCAAAATGACAGACGTCAAAGTGACAGACGTCAAAGTGACAGATGTCAAAGTGACAGATGTGTGTCAATTTGACATCTGTGAAATTGCTCAGCGCCATTATTCACTAAGCTTCAAGTCGTTGGGCGCGCGTGATTAGGACAAGATTGCCATACAAAAACCGCACCCCCTCCGCCCCTAATCACGCGCGCCCAACGACTTGAAGCTTAGTGAATAATGCTACAGGATCAGGACCAACGCGGGTGAAACCGTGGGGCGCAGCTAGTGTATAATATATGCATAATAGCCGTGTGAAGCCGGAGCGGGTCGCTAGTATCGTATAAATACGTCGATGATGTTTTCGTGTCGCGGTGTTAGTTGGCCAAATTACACCTTAAATGGCTGAACCGATTTGTTTGTTTTTTTTTATATGGCATAACAAAGTTTGCCAGGCAGCTAGTTTATTATAGAAAATAGCTTTCTACCCTGTCCGATTTCGGTGCTTGGATTGTACTACTATCTGATGAATAAATGAAATTATATGTACAGGTCGATACGGAGGTATGGGGTATGCGTGCTCTTACTGTGACCGACAGGTGACAGCTCCGCGCTTGTTGAAGGACCATACGTTGCAGGTACAGTATGGGTTCTATGTAAACTATCACTTTGCTACAATAATACTATTAACAAGTGTTGGACTAACGACCTTATTCTTATAGACGGTACACACAAACATTAATACTTGAATGAAAAGTACTTAGTGTGGTTATTATTTTCAACATGTTAGCTATGTGTTTAGTTGTGTGAGTGGTATATGCCGGCACCCGCTACACCAACCGACGTGGGTTCGATCCACAGGTTACGTTGTTATAATGTTCAAATAGTGCTGCACAGAATTGTAAACGTTACGGTGGGCAGAGACTTTTGACCGTTGATTGTACATCTACATCCTTGAAATATATCAATTCAATCTACTGAGAAATACTCTATTGCCTTTTTTTTCTAAGCTAATTCCGAATCGTTTCGATAGATGGTGGGCTTATAGCCACCATTTTCTGTGGTCAAGAGAATAATTATTTTTACTTAAGGGAAGGCAAATACTGCTGAGTGAATTCATATAGCCTTGTCTTTGCAAACTTCGTCTATTTCTGCTGATCTTTTTTTCATACCTAGATGTTATGATGCTGCTCTATCTATTATTTTAGGAACTAGTTCTTTTTAAATAAGCTTAATTACATCGATCTAAATAAATAAAGAAAGTTGCTAGATGGCGCTGTGTAGATTGTCCTGCTATATTCATTTTGTATTTACCAAACACTTTTAACCTTTCCAGACGCACACCACATCCGAGAAAGCAAGCTTCATGTCCTCAAGGAATCTCACGAACTTCATAGTCAAACTAGATATTACGGACTTACACTGTAAGCTTTGCAACAGTCCATTCCTTTCTTTAAACGAATTCACTGAACATCTAGTTACGAACCACGATAAAATATACCACACGGACATAAAAAGTCATATAGTGCCATTTAAATTCGACTGCGAATTCAACTGCGCAGTTTGCTCAACAAATTTCACTAACTTCAAAATATTACTCATGCATATGAACGTCCATTTCCGGAACTACGTTTGCGATGTTTGCGGGCAAGGTTTTGTCAATCAAAAAGTCTTCAGAGCCCACATGTATAGACACGATAAAGGCGTTTTTAATTGCTCATTATGCCCGAAAACTTTTGACAATCGAGTAAAATGCAAAGACCATGAAAGAGCTACGCACAAAGTTAATAATTTACGCAGTAAATGTGGTTATTGTGGAGAAAGATTCACGGATTATACTAAGAAAAACGACCACGTGGTTAAAGTGCATGGAGTTAAGCCGTTAGTGTTGAATTGTTTGGCTTGTAGCAAGACGTTTGATAACCAGAGAGCTTTGACTGCGCATACAAAAAACCATCATCTATTAGAGAAGAGATTGAGAAAGTAATACTTACTTACTTACTTTGGATTTGAATCCCTCCGGGCCGACAAAACGATTTTTCTTACGCAAAAATGAGCGCTAATTGACATTGCTCTTACGGTGAAGAATTGAATGGAGTCGGTGGTGTTCAATTGTTTGGCTTGTAGCAAGACGTTTGAGAGCTTTGTCTGCGCATACAAAAAACCATTATCTATTGAAGAAGAGATTGAGAAAGTAATACTTACTTAGAGTGGATTGGAATCTCTCCCGGCCGACCAAAAGATTTTTCTTGCGAAAAAATGAGCGCTAATTGACATTGCTCTTACGGTGAAGAATTACGAAAAAATGAGCGCTAATTGACATTGCTCTTACGGTGAAAACCATCATCTATTGGAGAAGAGATTTAGAAAGTAATAGGTACTTACTTACTTACTGTGGATTTGATTCTCTCCCGGCCGACAAAAAGATTTTTCTTTTGAAAAAATGAACGCTAATTAACATTGCTCTTACGGTGAAGAATTGAATTGAGTCGGTGGTGTTGAATGGTTGACTTGTAACAAGACGTATGATAATCAGAGAGCTTTGACTGCGCATACAAAAAAACATCATCTATTGGAGAAGAGATTGAGAAAGTAATACTTACTTAGAGTGGATTGGAATTCCTACGGGCCGACCAAAAGAATTTTCTTACAAAAAATGAGCGCTAATTGACATTGCTCTTACGGTGGAGAATTACGAAAAAATGAGCTCTATTTGACATTGCTCTTACGGTGAAAACCATCATCTATTGGAGAAGAGATTAAGAAAGTAATAGGTACTTACTTACTGTGGATTTGAATCTCTCCCGGCCGACCAAAAGATTTTCCTTTCGAAAAAATGAGCGCTAATTGACATTGCTCTTACGGTGAAGAATTACGAAAAAATGAGCACTAATTGACATTGCTCTTACGGTGAGGGAAACCATCCACCTGCGCGTGCGGCTTAGTTGACTCCAGTATTGACGAGTTGTTTTCTCCGGTCTGGATAAGCTTACATAGGTATTACAATAATCTGGGGTTGTTTGTAGCCCTGTTTGTGTCACTTTTAATCGTACACTGAAATGGAAGCTTATATAATAGACTTTTTGAAATTGAATTGTAAAATTGATTTCTTACTGGAACATTTAAAATAAACATGTTTTATTGCATGGGCATCTGGTGCCTATATCATCCCCTAAGCTTAGGGTCAATAAAACATAAAAATAAAAAAAAAATGTATTTTTATTTTCTTAC
This sequence comes from Idaea aversata, assembly GCA_907269075.1. NCBI lineage: Eukaryota > Metazoa > Arthropoda > Insecta > Lepidoptera > Geometridae > Idaea > Idaea aversata. The sequence goes on along the minus strand of OU026112.1, from coordinate 2,644,976 downwards.
TTATTTTGTACACTTGATCACCCATCTAAGCACGAGCTTAGCCGTTTTCATCATTACATAGTGTGAAACAAAGTCAGTTTCCGCTGTCTGTCCCTATGTATGCTTGGATCTTTAAAACTACGCAACGGATCTTGATGTGGTTTTTTTTTTCATAGCTAGAGTGATTCAAGAGGAAGGTTTATATGTATAATACATGCATAATATGCCCGTGCGAAGCCGGAGCGGCTCACTAGTAGAAAATCATAACGTTGAGGTTATTTTTTTTAATTCCAACGGCGGTACAAAGTTTGCCAGGTCAGCTAGTTCATGATAAATAAGTATATTGAAATTTATATTAGGAGCCCAGTTTCTTAGTTCGAGGCTAGATAATGTAGAAAAATATTTTATTTATAACTAGCGACCCGCCCGGCTTCGCACGGCTGTATTATGTATGTATTATGTCTAAAAACCTTCCTCTTTAATCACTCTATCTATTTAAAAAAACCGCATCCTAATCCGTTGCGTAGTTTTAAAGATCTAAGCATACATAGGGACATAGGGACGGCGAAAAGTTACTTTATTTTATACTATGAAGTGATAGTGATAGAGAAGAATCTAGCGAATAACAATATACTTTCCACCTACCTATCTAACAAAATCAATTTTAATAAAAACAATGCACATAACGCTCATGGTATCCTTAAAAATTACTTCCTTATTAAACATACGCACATTTTTACATTAAGTAGGTACTTAAATCTAAACAATGTGTTATAAAACCCGTTAAACCTGCATGGATGTTGTAGAACTAAGGAAATATTACCCAAAACCCAAAGTTTGAGGTATTTTCAAAAATGTTCATACTATTATTTATCACAATGATCCGCATTAGATGACGGTGTTGCCACTTTTTCAGTAAATTTGGTTAAAAAATTCCCGAACATAAAAAATTTAATAATTCATTTTACAGGGCTTTCTTGACAAACAATATATGTACTTCTTTTAATGAAGAAGTGACAAAAAGCCCTTTATTTTTGTCTTTTATTCGAAACGAAATCGATTCTACGGTTCCTAAAACAAGCAGTAGTATTTAAAAACGATTTTTTAATTCTAGCAACGCTCTCTTCATTCCCTATAAAAAAAGTTTGTTAATTTATTTCTTTGTTTGTTTGAATTTGGACCAATAAAAATCGGCTTAGTGGTCATTTAGGTGATGGAAAAGGACATAGGTTACTTTTAATCCCGAAATTCCCGAACGGCGCAGCAGTTTTTTTCATAAAACCAAGGTTTGCTATAATAATTAAGTATGTGATCTATGGTCATATTTCTTTAAACCATTAGTTGTTAGAAAAAAGGAAAACAAAAACAGAGAATGTGGACAACAAAACTTGTTTTTTTTTTAAGAAATGCTTGTTCAGGAGTCAAATGAGATACTACATTTGTATGGGTAGAGCAATTAAATTGAGATATCGTACGATTTAAAAAAAGGTTGGTAATATTAAAGAGTTATAGCCACGTTCAAGCTAGCTTTCTGTTCAAACGCTTGTCCGCACTCCTGGCTCACTTTCTGACGATTACGTGAATGGATTCTCTCATGTCCACCTAGATTAGTTTTATAGTTTTTTTTGAAGTCTAAGTAATATTAAAGAGATGATAAAACATCAAAAATGAACCTCTGGGTGATATTTAGCCATATGGTAGTTCAAGCTAGCTTTCTGCACAAAAGCTTGTCCGCACTCCTTGCACACCTTCTGACGATCGCCTGTATGAATCTTTTCATGAAGATTACGATTGCTTCTCCTTAAAAACGATTTCTTACAATATTTACAATGAAATTCTTTAACCGTCTTATGTTTAAATTTATGTCTAGAAAGCGAACTGAAGCAATAAGTTTCGTAATCACAAAATGCACACTTATGTAATTTTCCTAACATATGAAAGCCTTTAATATGCCTTGATAGTTGAAGGTTTGAGTTAAAAACGCGTTCGCAAGCGTTGCACGGAAGTCTATCATCTATGTTATGTTTTTCGTATTTATGCTGAGTGAACGGAGTGCATGTTGTAAAAAACTCATCGCACAGTTCACATTTATACTTCCCCATTTTCAAATGTTGAGTTTTTATGTGAAATCTTAGTGTGGGCATGGTGTTTAGTATTTTGTTGCAACGCCTGCATTGGATACCGTCGTCGGTCACTGTGTAGTCGCTTTCTCGTAGGCGGTACTCGTTTCTTCTTCCTAGAAAAGGAAATTTATGCTTAGCTCCGTGTCTTTTAAGATTAGACGTAATGTATGCACGAAGGACACATAAATTGTTTTTATAAAAGCAACTCGTTTTCGATAATGAATATTTAAATCGGGTGGATTTAAAAAGTGTAGGTATTGCTTTAGCATTTAACATATTCCGCCTCGACGTTTCGGTTAAGGTAATGCGAGGTAAGGAGATGGTAATGATGACGGAGTTAGAAATCGAAATCTAATATTATTTTGTTATCTGCGCATGTCTTTACTACTATTTTATAGAGCTAAGATAGGTGATAAGGATGAGATAGGGGTAAACACAACACAAAAGATCCCACTGGGTCGAAATGTTGCTGGCTATGTCAGCCCCTTTTGTAAAATAAGATAAGAAGTCAATTTCATCAACAAATTATATAAAACATAAATTGTGCGGTAAGGCGTACTATGATACCTCGTCGTTCCATAACGATAACTTTTGGATGTGACTTTAATTGCTCCATTTCAAATAATACCTTCAAATATTTGTAATGTTCACCTTTGTAAGCATGATCACATGAAAAAAAACCAAGTCTTTCTTGTGTCTTCTTCTTATTGGTGGGCGCGTTCTGAAGGCACAGATCCTAACTTAGTATAATTAAGACGTTTCATGCGCATTGTATGATTCCTAATGAATTAAAGAATTTTTCTTTATTCGGGTACTTTTAGTACTATTGATAATTGTACATTGCAACTATTTTATATCTTCTAATAATAATATTAATAAAGCCACCGTTCCTCATCTCCGGCTGGCCTTAGTTGGCTGATCGGAGTAAACAATGACGAGGAAGCGGTCCCCAGCCTCTGGCTTGCCTTCACCGGTCGTCCGAGTGGAGTCGCAAGAGTCTATTCGAAGGATATATGCCACACGTAAGTGGTGAGTGGGCCAGGTAGGGTGGATCCTCAGGGAGCCCGTGACCTGAGTTTAAAACCCAGTGTGGCGTCACTATCCTTTAGCGACTCTCGTCCCTGTTGCCCCCTTGCTGTAATTTACTCAGCCGATTAGGGTGTCCCAGTTTGAGAGTTGGCGAGTCTCCGCCTGCCACTTGTACGTGTTTGTTGAAAATTGTTACGGCAGGCGCCATAGTACCTACCCATAGTTCCCCAGTATCCAGTCCACTACCATCCCATCACAATAACCCAAGTAGTCGTTTTCTCCTGTAGTTTATCAATAGTTCTATTCAAACCGGGGGTTGTCCTTCGCTGCATTTTAGTGCGGTCAGGGATAATCGCCGGTTTGATGTCCACATCATACTTTGCCATTAAACTAGTCCCGTGATATAGGACATATAACAAACAATAATAATAATATAGCCTTTATTACCGAAGATAATTTTGCAATTTAACTATCTTATAATAAACCTTAATTATTTCATATATATCATTATACTGTATAGTTCACTGTCTGCTTTCCGAAAATATTAAAATAAATTAAATTAAATCCTTAAAGGCCACGACAGGTAAATATTTAGTCATAATATAGTTGTTTGAGCTAGCTTTCTATACGAACGCTTCTCCACACTCCTTGCACACTTTCCGAAGATGATGTCCTGAATGGATTCTCTCATGTACCACTAGATTAGTACGAATTCCTGATTTAAAAAATGTCTAGCGTTGATAAAACATCAAAAATTAACTTCTGGATGGTATTTAGCCATGTGGTAGTTTAAGCTGGCTTTCTGCACGAACGCCTGTCCGCACTCCTTGCACACTTTCCGACGATCGCCTGTGTGGATTCTCTCATGAACATCTAGGTTAGTTTTTCTCAAAAATGATTTCTTACAATATTTACAATGATAATCTTTAACCGTCTTATGTTTAAATTTATGTTTATAAAGCGATTCAACGCTGAAGCATTCGTAATCGCAAAATTCACACTTATGAATTTGACCTAACATATGAAAGCCTTTAATATGCTTTGTTAGTTGAACTTTTGAGTTAAAAACGTGTTCGCAAGCGTTGCACTGAACTCTATCATCTATGTTGTGTTTTTCGTATTTATGCCGAGTGAACGGAGCGGGTGTTGTGAAAGACTCATCGCACAGTTCACAATTATACTTCCCAATTTTCAAATGTTGTGTTTTTATGTGAAATCTTAGTGTGCTCATTGTGTTTAGTATTTTGTTGCAGTGCTTGCATTGGATACCGTCGTCGGTCACCGTGTAGTCGCTTTCTTGTAGGCGGTACACGTTTCTTCTTCCTAGAAAAGGAAATGTATGCTTAGCTTTTTTGCATCCATAGTCGTGTCTATATTTTTTTATTATAATAAATAGGTCAGCGTTTGATCACTATTTCACACAATGGTAAGTGACGATGTGGTCTAAGACGTAGCACGCTTTCCTAGAGGATTTCTATACGTTTGTGACTCAAAGACCCCCAAATATAGGGGTTCGTCGAAGGCAAGTTAAGGTAGGAAGGCGGCACTGGTGTCTCTTGGACTAGGGTTACTGTAAGCACGAAGGACACTAACAGTGTTCTTATATAACCGTTTTCATAAACTTTATTGAATATAAATCGTGCGGGTTTAAAAAGTGTATTAAGCATTTAGATTTTTTTTACGTGGATTATACTTTATACAGGGTTATTGGTGATTATACTAGCAAGCCGTTGAGGGCTACTTCTGTGCACCTTAACAAACAACTTTTGTTCTATGACTTTTGGAAATTCGAAAAAAATATGATTATTTTGAGGTTATGTGACGACCCAGTTGGCACAATGGTCACCATGCCGGACTGCCAAACAAAGGGTTGCGGGTTCGATTCTCGCCTCAGACAAATATTTATGCTTAGATATTTGTCTGTGGTCTGGTTGTTTCTATGTATTATAAGTATATATTTACAAAAGAAAAGTATATAAGTAGTATATCCGTTGTCTAGCACCCATAACACAAGTCTAGTTATTTCGCTTGGGGCTAGATGACGATGTGTGGAATATCCTGCAATAGGTATTTATTTATTATTTATTTATTTATGTAAATTCGAAAAACAGCAGATTTTTTGAAACAAAGGTCATTTATACTAAGAGCAGTAGATAAAACCTTAAAATAAGTAAAAGTTAATGACCTCTTCGTGTATGGAACAGCTGATTTTTAGGTAAACCTAATCTCAAAATTTTCAAAAAAATGTTCGAATTTTCAGAAGTTTAGAACAAAAATTGTTTGTTTAGGTACACAGAAGTAGCCCTCCATGGCTTGCTAGTATATGTTAATTAACATTACTCTTCATGATGAAACCCGCAACTTAATAGGCTCCAGACGTACTGACAAGTTATTTCCTTTGGGCACGGATGACTAAGCTCCATAAAATCCATCACAGATCCATAAAATTGTTAGTAAAAGATTAAAAAACTTAATGTTAGTAGGTACTTAAACTAAATCTTAAACCAAAAAAGTAAGTATGTCAAACGTTTCGGCAGATGGCACTACCCAACGCGAGAACAGGGAGCTATAGCAGCGTGCCGACGAACCCAGTGCTCCCACAACGGAGAGCCCCATCTGTCGGACATTGCCCTCAGGATGCTGTTCGGACTACTGCGCATCCGATTTAGCAGAGATGTTGTTCTTTTGCGTATGATTGCATTGAAATCGTCTACTCGAGCCTCATATAGGTGCTGGGCAAGCCTTCTCGATTCTCTTAACTAACAACCAGTCTCCATTTTTGAAAGTTTTCCGAAAAACTGCATATTTTTCGAATTAGCTGGACATCGGTGAATAAATACCCTTTATTATAGGCACGAAGAAATGCCAAGAAGCTATGACTTAGTGATATTGTTCCTAAAAAAGCATTTTGGTATGTTCATTTTATAAGTTTAAAACTTGAGGTTAACTGTTGAGTTTTATTTAGGTACCTACTTTGAATATACTGTTGATAATTTTACATTGCAACTATTAAATTTGTGTTGTGTCAATTCGTGTTTTATAAAAGAAAAAAATCAATACCGTAGGATAAGAGGAAGTGGTTCTAATTAAGCTGGCTAGATTTGAACTAAGCAAAATAACATACATTGCAAGTTAAATAATAGTATATTGCGATACAAGTGTGGCAAATTAATAATTGTACGCGAGCGCGTTTGAAAAAGCCGAGATACTTAGAGATATTTTTAATCTTTTCTAAGAAGTTATTTAAAATTAAAATTATCGTTCGTAAATCGACATTACGCTCACCTTACAGCTCACGTTCCGTTATTAACAAGGTAATTACAGACAACCATTTGTCAAGTCTCAAGTCTCAATTATTTCATCAATGTTTTCTTATGACGTAATCGCGTAAAATTGTCGTCCGTAAATCGACTTTACAGACAACCATTTTTTTAGGAAGCCTCATTCCAAAATCGGTTGGGCCAAGGAAATACGGATTATTAAAACAAAATAACAAGACAAAAAGTTTATTTTCTAGAGATTTTTACACAATGATTGCCTCATACAAGTATTTATGCTAAGATATTTGTCTGTGATCTGGTTGTTTCTATGTATTACAAGTAGGTATATATTTACAAAAGAAAAGTATATGAGTGGTATATCCGTTGTCTAACACTAGTTACTTAGCTTGGTGCTAGATGGCGATGTGTGGAATGTGCTGTATCCATTTATCCATTTATTTATTTAAGTAGCCTTAGTACCGAAAAGAATCCTTTATAAACATAGATTGTATATCAGTTCTTACAAATAGTTGCTTAATTTGACTAGATAGCGTGTAAAATGTCATATATTTATTTCTATACAACGACGGTTTTAATACGAAAGGGGGTTGCTTTAGACGCCTAGACAATCAACTCTTGTTCTACGACTTTCAGAAATTCGAACATTTTTTCCGAAGTATTTGTATGAAACAGCTAAGATTCGGTAAAAATTCGCTCAAAACTAAAAAAAAAACCAAAATCCTAGAATAAAAATTGATCGATGTCTAGGAACAACATCCTTTGGTATGATCCCTTCCCAGAAACACTTTTGTATGAGATACTACGAAGTATGTCGAATCGAAATGGAACTCCCGGATGATGCTTCGCCATGTGGTAGTTTAAGCTAGCTTTCTGTACGAACGCTTGTCCGCACTCCTTGCACACTTTCTGCCTATCTCCCGTATGATTTCAAATCATATATGCGTCTAAATTGTATAGAATTATCATCATCATCCGAGCGATGTTCCCGGTTGCATCCCTCTCGGGAGCCCGGCATGGGCGTGCCCACAGTGGGGCAAGGTGGGGCATTTGCCCCACCCTGACTCGGAGCTTATAATAAAAAAAATAGGTTTTTAATATAAGTAACAAATTTAAATATCCATTATGTTACTTTCAAAATTAAAATTACCGCGTAAAACAATGCAATATGCATGGATCGGTCGCGCATGCACAAAGCCCGCTATTTTTAAAGTTTATCCGCCCGCACGTTCCTGACAAATTTAATGGGCCATCATGCTGGCCCACTGGCTTATGGTTCGTGGTGTGAAGACTAGATGGCCACGGAGTCAGTTTTTCGGTCACACATCAAAGGAAGTGGGCCAGCGATGGCGGTACGCGGTACGCACTCGTGGCCCATTCATCAGTGAGTGCTCGAAAATTGGTACGTGGTGTACAGTAAGGAACATCATCATCATCATCCGAGCGATGTTCCCGGTTGCATCCCTCTCAGGAGCCCGGGGTCCGCTTTCCTACTTTTACGCCTCCACTTCGCACGATCTTCGGCATCCTGGTTGGTAAGGCCATTTGCACGCATATCACCCTTTACGACGTCAAGCCAGCACTTCTTGGGTCTACCCAGTCTGCCACGGCCCGGCGGAGGCGCCATGGCAAGACATTTGTTCCCCACGTAACTAGCCGGTTTTCGCAAGACGTGACCGTACCAGCGTAGGCGACATTCTTGCAATTTATCTGCAATGTCTCGGACATGAAGGCTGCCCCGGATGCGGGAGTTCCTGACGCGATCCTTTCGCGTCACTCCACACATCCAGCGCAACATCTTCATCTCCGTGACACGCAGCTCCTGCTTATGTCGCTCAAGTACCGGCCACGCCTCACTACCATACAAAAGGACAGGTCTAATGATGGTTTTATAGACCTGTCCCTTTAGTTTAACCGGCATTTTGGGGTCGCAAATGACACCAGTCACCTCACGCCACTTGGCCCAAGCCGCTGAAATGCGTGACTTGACGTCGCAATCGATGTCGCCGGACGCGCGAAGAACAGATCCCAAGTACTTAAACTGGTCTGTCCGCTCGACCATATGACCGTCTACGCAGACAGGTGTGGGATCTGTGGTATTGCAAGCCAAGTACTCTGTATTCGCCACATTCAGTTGCAAACCGCCGTTCTCAAGCGACTCCTTCCACGTGTGTACACGTTGGATCAGCCGCCCCTTATCCTAATCCGTCAGCGCAATATCATCAGCGTACATGAGCAGCCATGGAGGCTGCTCGTGTGCATCCCTGATGGCAACGGACAGTGCATCCAATATTACGCTGAACAGGAACGGGCTTAGGACGGAACCCTGGTGAACTCCAACGGGAACAGGGAAGGGCTTAGTGTCGCCAACAGCAGTTCGCACCACAGAATCAGAATTTCGGTACATGTCTCTGATGATTTCAACATAAGCTTCCGGAACCCCTTTGGACCGCAGCGCCCACCAGATCATCATGCGAGGAACACAGTCGAAGGCCTTCTGCAAATCTAGGAATAGAAAATGCAGAGGCGTATTCTTCGTCCTGTATATCTCCATAACGATCCTTAGGGCGAAAACAGGGTCCATGGTGCCATGCCCGGGGCGGAAACCATATTGACACCCAGAGACAGTGCACTCCTGTCAGATCCGAGAATCCACTATCCGCTCGTAGAGCTTCATGGTGTGGGACCTGACCTTTATACCTCGATAACTGCCACACTCTTGCACCGATCCCTTGCCCTTGAAAACTGGGGTAATAACACTCAATCTCCATTGGGCAGGGATCTCACCGGTCTCGAGTATGCGGTTAAAGAGGTTGGTCAAGATGCCCACACCACGAGGACCCATCGCCTTCCACATTTCGATAGGGACTCCATCGGCTCCGACAGCTTTCCGATTCTTCATGCGGCGAAGAGCCTTGCGGACTTCGTCAGGCGTAATCGGTGGCACAAGTCCTTGATTCGGAGGGAGTTCCGGCGGCTGCACCTCTTTTTACTGCTTATTCAGCAGCTCGTGGAAATAAGAGCGCCCTCTCTGCTTCACCGCAAGGTCCTCGCAAAGCAGGTTACCATCGGGGTCTTTTACACAGCGGCACTTGGATATATCCTGCGCCGCTTTTACCCTCGAACGTGCCAACTTATAAATAAGCTTCTGCCCCTCAGACGTTTCCAACTTATCGTATAGTGACTGTAAGTGGTTCTGTCTGGCTCTGGCTACTGCTCTTTTTGTGGCACGTTTGGCGGCTTTATACGATCTTCAGAAGAGCTGGACGCTTGCCACTTTTTAAAGAGGGCTTTCTTCGCCTTAGTCTCCCTCTGGACTGTGTCGTCCCACCACCAGTGTGTACAGTAAGGAACATATAAATACAAAAAGCAAAGTAAAGTAATAGCTAGAAAGTACAAGTTGCACAAATGGGCGGCCTTATCGCTGAAAGCGATTTCTTCCAGGCAACCTTTGGATGGAAAAGAACTGATTTAGCTTTATATTGCCGCAGCGGCTGCTTGCACGTCCTTCTCCAATTTACAACTGAAGGTGACCATCGTGTAGTTGCGTTTCAACCATCACATTGCCCTATCGCTGCCATCTCGATGGAGATTAATTAGCCTAAACCCCCCATGACATTATTCAAATAAATACAGTCATTAATAATAACATTTTAAATTTTCTACTACTTATCGAGTTTTATACTTTTGTTTGCTTCTGCCCCACCCTGTACAAAACTCTGGGCACGCCCATGGAGCCCGGGGTCTGCTTTCCTAATTTTTTCGCCTCCACTTCGCACGATCTTCGGCATCCTGGTTGAATTGTATAGAATTCTGCCACCGATTTAATTAGAACGGAACTCCCGGATGATGCTTCGCCATGTGGTAGTTTAAGCTAGCTTTTTGAACAAACGATTGCCCGCACTCTTTGCACTCTTTTCGACGATCGCCCGTATGGATCCTCTCATGAAAGACTAATGCACCCTTCCTTGGAAAAGATTTCGTACAATACTGACATTGGAACTCTTTTACAGTCTTGTGCTTCTCCATGTCTCCGCATTCTCATCTCAGAATATGTAACATGATCACAGAACTTACATTTTATCGACTGACCCAATTTATGATAATTTTGTAAATGATATTTTAAACCTCTCTCACTAACGAAAGACCTTTCACATGCGTTACATTTAAAACGATCGTCTATATCGTGTTTTTCCAATTTATGATACTTTAACTGCGAGGCATTGTCGCATAGTTCTGAGCAAATTTTACATTTTAACGCTTTTGCTAAGCCTAAATGAATTGCTTTCAAATGGGGTCGGAAGAAGTTAATTGATGCGAAAAATTTCTCGCAATGCGCGCATTTCATCTTGCCTCCGACCATTGTGTAGTCTGTCTCTCGAACGCGGAATCCTAGAAAAGAATTTTTATTTCTTAATTTTATTTATCAACAAAGATTCTACAGTCATTATAGTACATTATGTTCTTTCTAACCTATTGTACACAGAACTTAGACCAAATTGAATCTACATTTTGTATGCCCCATAAAAGCCAGAATTAAACTCATTTTTTATTTTAAACTAAAATTCATTTTAAACGCGATAATAAAAACCTATTGTATAGTACCTATAGTACCTATTGTCTTCCCGCAATCATGATCGGAGCTACTCGTTCGAAACATCGTCGGTTAATCTATAATATAAAAATCAATTGCTGTTCGTTAGTCTGGCTAAAACTCGAGAACGGCTGGACCGATTTGGCCAATTCTTTTTTTGTTGTGTTTGTTGTAGTCCAGGGAAGGTTTAAACGGTGAGTACTTACGCGGGTGAAACCGCGGGGCGCAGCTAGTCTTATAATATAAAAATCAATTGCTGTTCGTTAGTCTGGCTAAAACTCGAGAACGGCTGGACCGATTTGGCCAATTCTTTTTTTGTTGTGTTTGTTGTAGTCCAGGGAAGGTTTAAACGGTGAGTACTTACGCGGGTGAAACCGCGGGGCGCAGCTAGTATTGAAATAAATAATTGTTTACCTAGACGTCCAGAACAATCCTCTCTCGCCTCGTGGAAAAAAAAATATTTGTAAATTCTATCTTGACGTTTCAGCTGAGTGACATCCACCGAGGTCTCGAAGAGAGTGATTGACTTGAATTCACTACAAGATATTGACGATTATTTTGAAAATTCATTGGGCCAAGGAAACACGAAATAAAAAACAAAATTATGAGACAATAAGTTTAATTAAGTATACTAATAACAATTTAGTTTAAAATAATGATTATTTCTAATACAGGAGTTCAGGAAGTTAATTGTTTTGAATACCAGAATTCTTCCGAGATAAACTTATTATTTAAAGTACCTACAATTTTAACAAATGATAGGGTCAGCGTTTGACCACTATCAACACCTGCTTTATAGTAGGTGACATTACGGCCTAAGATGTAGCACGCGGTGTCTAGAAGATACATCTATCTATTCTATAATATAAAAATCAATTGCTGTTCGTTAGTCTCGCTAAAACTCGAGAACGGCTGGACCGATTTGGCCAATTCTTTTTTTGTTGTGTTTGTTGTAGTCCAGGGAAGGTTTAAACGGTGAGAATTTAAAGATCGGACTTACGCGGGTGAAACCGCGGGGCGCAGCTAGTAACTAATCAAAATGGAACCCCCGGATGATACTTCGCCATATGGTAGTTCAAGCTAGCTTTCTGCACGAACGCTTGTCCGCACTCTTTACACAATTTCCGACGATCGCCCGTGTGGATCCTCTCGTGAAAGTTTAAAGTACTCGTCCTTGAAAAAGATTTCGTGCAATACTGACATTTCAACTCCTTCACAGTATTATGTTTGACCATAATATGTTTGCGCATAGTAATATCCGAATAACTTTCATGATCACATAATTTACATTTAATTGATTCACCCAATTTGTGATACGAATTTAAATGATCCTTTAAACCTATTTTCAAAACGAAAGCCCTGTCACACGCGTTGCATTTAAATCGATCGTCTATGTTGTGTTTTTCTAATTTGTGGTACACTAATTGAGTTGAAGTTGCGCAGAGTTCGGGGCAAATTTTACATTTAAATGCTTTTGCTAAGCTTAAATGCATAGCTTTCAAATGAGGTCGGAGGACAATAAGTGATGGGAATAATTTGTCGCAATGCGAGCATTTGATCTTGCTTCCAACTATAGTGTAGTCACTCGCTCGAACACGGAATCCTAGAAAAGAATACGTATTGTGTTATCGGACGAAGCCAGATGATTCCGAACTAAATACTATAAATCTAAAAGTTTTTGTTATTTATTTGTTTCATAATGAAACTTATTTAATGAATATAATCGCGTTTATTTAGTTTTTTAAGCTATTGCATAGATTTTATCGCGGGCCTTGGGGGGCGAATCAAGAAATTCCGTAACGAAAACACCTAAGACCCCCGACAAATGACGGACGATTATTAACGGACTACTATTGACGGACGACAAATGTCGGACGACAAATGACGGACGACAAATGTCGGACGACAAATGTCGGACGACTATTTTTTTTTTTTTTTTTTTTTTATTATTATTTTATAAGAACATTTACTAAGACAAGAAATTATTCTCGAGCGTTTAAAGGAACTATAGGAAGAGGGATTACTTCTTGCTTCAAGAAACCTTTTTATGCAATAGCTTTACCGCGGCAGTCCTCGAGTGCCACACTTTTTTTTTATGTTTTTGTTTATAGGGACCGTTTTGATTTATTATAATAAGACGGTAGTTTAACATTCCATTTACTTTTATAATTGTAATTGTCATTTAAGTCTGCCTGTGACCATGCGATCGGCCAAGTTCTCGAAACGTCAATATTAAAAAAAAAAACGAAAAAAAACGCGATTATATTAGTTAAATAGGTTGCCTGAAAGAGATCGCTTTGAACGATAAGGACGCCCGTTGTAACACTTAGACTTAAGTTTTGTTTATTATATTCAATGTAATTTAAAAATGGTGTTTGCAATTAATAATTTATCTATCTATCTATTTATACATATAATAAATTCCAAGTTATGGAAGTGAGCTTTCTACTTCCATAATGATCTTAGCAATCTAGAATTCGCTAATCTTCTAAAGCTCCGGTAGACAAAAATCTTGATTGCGAGATACAGGTTATCTTAAATTTATAAAGTCACAAATTCATTATTATAAGTGATCAAAATATTTTTTTTTTTTAAATTTCAACTAGTTATTTTTACGGTTGTCACGGAACTGTCTTTTCTCCAGGGACTTAAATACCGGTAAAATACAGTAACGATATCTGTGGAATTGCAAGATAACGTTATTTGTGAGAGAAACGATATAACAAAACGATATTCTTCAAAACTTTGAATATGTATAACGTTATAATAACGTTACGTTATATTGTCAATTTAACGTTATTAAAAATATTGTTATTCATATAATAATGTTATAATTATTGTTTTTATGCTATCTCTTTTACTCAAAGTAATGTTTACTTTTTCTTCGTGTGAACTATCGAACGCAGTGCTCTCTCTGGCTACGTAAGGGTGTAATCTATAGGTACATGTACGTACTATGTAATAGTATAAATGGGAAAGATTAGATTTTTGTTTGTTTGTTTGTTTGTATTGAATTTGCTTCAAAACCACTGGACCGATCTGAATAATTCTTCTAGTGTTGGATATCTCAAATATCGAAGAAGGCTAAAGGTTACATAACGTCCTGAAATTTACTATTACTTTGGTGTTAGATATATGTTTAGTAGGAATAGGTAAAATTTCCGAAACACATTTTTTTATCATAGTGAATCTACGATTAAAAGTAAAATAAACCAATCAATAATGTAGCGATAAATTTTCACAGTGCAATTAGTATATACCTAATACCTACCAACCACCTCTTCTGCGGCCAAGCAACGTTGCCGCTGCGTTCGAAACCGTGCGCGAGCGGTAGTACCTACCAGGTACCACCGCTCGCGCGCACACGGCGGCAACGTTGCACGCGCGCGCTGCCGCACAGTGGCTCGAAACGGCAAATGATGAACATAGGGCTGTTTTTGATGCAGATCGTAAGCCGTCAAAATATGAAAAAATTGTATGAAACGTCACATGTTTTGGTCTCTAGGTTACAAACCAGAGCAGCTTACGCACTCTAACTTTTAGGCATGTTAGTTCAACTCATATCTCTCGTTTGACACCACAAACAGCTTGCTATATCGATGACTTTGGAAAATAGAAGCCATTGAAAATACTCTATTTTCAATTGATTTTTTTATGGCCAAATCTTTAACTATCGTGGTTTTTTTTACTAATCGCTAGAGCTTCTTTATAAAAACATAAAATATTTTATAAAAACATTCAAAACATTAATATTTTCCGAGAAAATCGGCATTATTTAAAAAAGTACTAGAAATTTTGGCCTTTAGCATCAAAACCAAAGTCGATAACTTTCATCACTGAGGCGTGTTAGTTCAACTCTTTACCTTTAATAAGGCACCACAAACCACACAAACAGCTTGATCCATTTGCGACTTGCGGAGCATTTAATTTTTTAGAGTAAAAAAATTATGAGCAATCTTTAATATTTTTTTTATTGCTGCCTATCGCAAGGGCTCTTCGGAGAAACATAAAAGATTCTATAAAAAAATTGAAAACATTCATATTTTCTAAGGAAATCGGCATTATTGTAAAAAAATAAATATTAATAAGCCGATTTTCTTAGAAAATATTAGTTTTTTTTTTAGAAAATACTACACATTACTACCTACTTACTATCCTATATACTTCTTTCTTAACTTACCTTTAAAACTTTTTCGCAAACTAAACATTTTGAGGTCTTATTATTATCCTCAAGATTGAAATATCTGTAAACTTTGTTGATTTTTTTTCGACCCATTTTGCTTTTACCAACTGATGCGCAAATTCCGCCGCGCGTGGCGCGGATTTGTAAAATGAATAAGTTTGGCAACGTCGCGTATTTATCGTTATAATAACGTTATTTTTGCAGTTAAAATTTCGTTCTGTTACTTGTAAAACGTTATACAAAAGATCGATAACGAAATGTTTGCTGAGATACCGATACTATTATAACGTTTTTATAACGTTAAACATTCTGTTATGGATAACGTTTTAAGTCCCTGCTTTTCTCCCATTTTTTGCAGTAAATTGTTGATTTGGGTTTGTTTACTTTTTGTGCAAATACTTTTCGGGAACAGGGAAACAGATCTTAAGACGAACTTCACGAACGTGTTCAAAAAATATCAGAAGTGGTATAGGTGTTTCTGGTAGATTTATGTTACATAAATAAAAATGATATTTCTTGGCGTAAAAATAATCCACAATATCAATGCATGAAAACGTACAGAACTTATAGATGATGTCAAAATTTTCATTTTGACATATGGAAAGAAGTAGGTACCTTGTCTTTCTGTGTGTCTGTGCTACAAAAACATTTTAATCACCGTAAGGAGTTTCTAAACTCATTTCTGTGTCATCACGAAAAAAATCTACAGATTTCACACTACACGTAATTATTGGGACCATTGAAAATAATCTACATTTTACAAGTCAAAAAAATATTACACTGTGGTATTTATGCCGCCTTTCGACAAGCGCTCTCTCGCAGACGAAGCAAACCCGGGCTGGTGTGACCTCTGGTGGCTACAATTTTGCATAGAATAATTATAAATAATTATAAAATTGTAGCTACGTTTAACACCTCGAGTGTGAAACATTTGCAACTTAGCCTTTTTTTTTTTACATATTATTTGCACACAACATAGTGTTCTACAATGGACGGTAGACCGAAGCGAAAAGTGATCTGAAGGCCAATTCTCGTAAATAACATCGTTTAAATTACATTTCAATATCATTCCGATTGCATTTCGATTGCAAAAGAGACCCTCAAAGTCAGTTCTTTTTTACAAAAAGCTAACTTTGGGGGTATTTTGAGCTACTTTGAGGGTATTATTTGTGATCGAAATGCAATTGAAAAGATATTAAAATGTAATTTGAACAATGTTATTTACGAGAATTGGCCTTCTGGACATTTAGTATGGGAGCTCGTAGTGATTTTATAGTGATTTTTTGCGCGGTGCATTTGGAGACCCATGCCAATCGATAGAGAGCATTACGGCGACCAAATAATGCCTTCACACAAAATTGAACTACAGGTCTTGATCACTTTTTATTAAAACCTTCAATTAAACCAAGGTTAAATTTAAATCAGTTAGAACTGGTAAATATTTCCAAAATTATTAATGCAGTGTGAACTCAGCGGGCGTCTCATCTTCTATGTTTGGCATTTGTGCCGCTCCTAAATCTTTTAGACCCATCAGCCTTACTTCCTTTCTCCTAAAAACCCTAGAAAGGCTCTGTGACAGGCACATTAGGGATACTGCCCTGGTAACAAACCCGATCCACAGACAACAACACGCCTACAGTTCCGGCAAATCGACGGAAACTGCCTTACACAACGTTGTAAGTAGGATAGAATCGACTCTAACTGACAAACAGGTATGCCTCGGTGCGTTCATCGACATCGAAGGCGCCTTTGTCAAAACTAATTTCAACTGCATCAGACTAGCCTTACAAAAGCATAATGTAAACATAGCCATGATCGACTGGATTCTAAACATGCTCAACCTCAGGGTCGTTCAGGTTGACGAAGTCGAGGGTATGAAGGGCAAAGTAGCAAAGGGAGGCCCCTAAGGTGGCGTGCTGTCTCCCCTACTGTGGAACCTGGTAGCGAACGAACTCATCACCCTCCTGAACCGACGCGGCCTGTTTACAATAGGTTATGCCAACGACATCACAATACTTATCCGAGCCAAGGAGGCTAACACCGCCTGCGACGTCATGCAACAAGCGTTGAGATTGACGGAAAAATGGTGTTCAGAAGTAGACCTTACAATAAACCCAAATAAGACGGAACTCATACTATTCACAAACAAAAGAATTCTAGGAAGATTCACTACGCCAAGACTCTTCGGAACTAGACTTCAACTCACAGACGAAGTCAAATAGCTTGGAATAGTTCTGGATAGTAAACTCTCCTGGAGTAATCATATAGACTACCTTTACAAAAAAGCCTGCATCTCTTACTGGCAGTGCCACCGCATGATTGGTAAAACCTGGGGACTTATCCCTAAAATAGCGCTATGGCTGTACAAATCAGTGATAAGATCATGCATCAGCTATGGCGCTGTCGCTTGGTGGCCCAGATCGGAACTAACAACTACACAGACTAAACTGACTCGCCTTCAGAGGATGGCTTGCATGGCCATCACCGGCGCTATGCGCACCACACCCACGGCGGCGATGGAAGCCATGCTCAATTGCTCACCATCCTTCCCATTCATCTATACGTCCAACAGGAGGCGGTTCCAAGCGCTGCAAGACTGATCTCGTTGGGCTTGTGGAAACCGCGCATGTGCTGCTGGACTGCATGGTATTGACAGAAATTAGACTCAGGAGGTATATAGGTGACGTAAAAAGCATTCCAAAATTTTTTGAAAAGCCACATCTAGCGGCAATATTTATGGAAGAGCTGGGCTGGTTCTCCCCTTGACAAATGGAACCTCACGCAAAAGGGACCTAACTAGAAAGGTCTGATTGCGGAAAACAGCCCGTATACAAGTACAAGTAACTCATTTTTAAACTTAAACTTGGCTTTCCGCGACCATGTACAGTGCAACTCGATCGAAAAATCGGATAAATAAATAATTATTGTTCGCCTAGACGTCCAGCCCATTTCGTATTGCGATACCATCGTCACATTATATTTGAAGATTCTATCTCGACGTTTCAGCTGAGTGACATCAACCGTGGTCGTGAAGAGAGTGATGTCAAAGCTGGTAAGCTACTACAATATATTGGCAATTACTTCGTCCAATGGGCCAAGGAGACACGAAATAAAAAACAAAATAATAAAGTCAAAAAGTTTAATTTAATAATTTTGTATAATACTAGCTGCGCTCCGCGGTTTCACCCGCGTAACTCCCGATCCCGTGTGAATATCGGGATAAAAAGTAGCCTATAACCTTCCTCGATAAATGGACTATCCAACACAAAAATAATTTTTCAATTCGAACCAGCAGTTCCTGAGATTAGCGCGTTCAAACAAACAAACAAACTCTTCAGCTTTATAATATTAGTATAGATTTACAAATAATTCAAAATAATTATAGTTTCTAACACTACAGTTCAGGTAGTTAATTTTTTTGAATAGCAGAATCCTTCTGATATAAACTTTTAATATTTAAAGTACAATTTTAACAAATGATAGGTCAGTGTTTGACCACTATCAACAACACCCGCTTTATAGAAGGTGACATTACGGCCTAAGATGTAGCACGCGGTGTCTAGAAGATACATAACTAATCAAAATGGAACCCCCGGATGATACTTCGCCATATGGTAGTTCAAGCTAGCTTTCTGCACGAACGCTTGTCCGCACTCTTTACACAATTTCCGACGATCGCCCGTGTGGATCCTCTCGTGAAAGTTTAAAGCACTTGACCTTGGAAAAGATTTCGTGCAATACTGACATTTAAACTCCTTCACAGTATTATGTTTGACCATATGTCTGCGCAAACCTTTATCTGTATAACTTTCATGATCACATAATTTACATTTACGGGATTCACCCAATTTGTGATACGAATTTAAATGATCCTTTAAACATCTTTTCATAACAAAAGCCTTATCGCACGCGTTGCATTGAAATCGATCATCTATGTTGTGTTTTTCTAACTTATGATATACTAATTCAGTTGAAGTTGCGCAGAGTTCTGAGCACATATTACATGTAAATGTTTTTGCTAAGCCTAAATGCACAGCTTTCAAATGAGGTCGGAGGACAGTAAGCGATGGGAATAATTTGTCGCAATGCGAGCATTTGATCTTGCTTCCATCTATAGTGTAGTCACTCGCTCGAACACGGAATCCTAGAAAAGAATACGTATTGTGTTATCGGACGAAGCCAGATGATTCCGAACTAAATACTATAAATCTGAAAGTTTTTTTATTCATTTGTTTCATAATGAAACGTATTTAATGAATATTAACCAAGGTTAAATTTAAATCAGCTAGAACTGGTAAATATTTCCAAAATTATGAATGGAGTGAACTCAGCGGGCGTCTCATCTTCTATGTTTGGCATTTGCTTTCGTCTGTCAATGTGTATGTGTGTTTATTGGAATAGGTCGGGCAATGAATCATGCTGACCCCCAGCGGAAATTGGTGGAGATGCGCATGTACAATCGCGGACAGAATGATTACTGCCAAATCGTCATACTTTACCCCCGTTTATTTTTTTGCTCAACCCGAAAAACATTCCATTAAATTAGAAAATTAAGTCATTTTTAAACTTAAACTAAGTTTCCGCGACCATGTTCAGTGCAACTCGATCGAAACATCGGGTAAATAATTAATTATTGTTCGCCTAGATATCCAGAACAACCCCATTTCGTATTGCGATACCATCGTCGGTCATCAGCTGAGTGACATCAACCGTGGTCGTGAAGAGAGTGATGTCAAAGCCGGTAAGCTACTACAAGATATTGGCGATTACTCCGTCCAATGGGCCAAGGAAACACGAAATAAAAAACAAAACTATAAAGTCAAAAAGTTTAATTTAATATTTTTTTATATTTGCAATTAATTAAAAATAATTATAATTTCTAACACTACAGTTCAGGAAGTTATTTTTTTTTAATAGCAGAATCCTTCTGATATTAACTCTTTATATTTAAAGTGCAATTTTAACAAATGATAGGTCTGCGTTGACCACTATCAACAACACCCGCTTTATAGAAGGTGACATTACGGCCTAAGATGTAGCACGCGGTGTCTAGAAGATATTTATCTGTTCACTGGCGGCTTGAAGTTTAAAAAGTTTTTATTTTTATAGCACTAGGCTATCTATAACTAATCAAAATGGAACCCCCGGATGATACTTCGCCATATGGTAGTTCAAGCTAGCTTTCTGCACGAACGCTTGTCCGCACTCTTTACACACTTTCCGACGATCGCCCGTGTGAATCCTCTCATGAAAGTCTAAAGCACTCTTTCTTGGAAAAGATTTCGTGCAATACTGACATTTAAACTCCTTTACAGTATTATGTTTGACCATATGTTTGCGCATATTAATATATGAATAACTTTCATGATCACATAATTTACATTTAATTGATTCACCCAATTTGTGATACGAATTTAAATGATGTTTTAAACCTATTTTTAAAACGAAAGCCCTGTCACACGCGTTGCATTTAAATCGATCGTCTATATTGTGTTTTTCTAATTTGTGGTACACTAATTGAGTTGAAGTTGCGCAGAGTTCTGGGCAAATTTTACATTTAAATGCTTTTGCTAAGCCTAAATGCATAGCTTTCAAATGAGGTCGGAGGACAGTAAGCGATGGGAATAATTTGTCGCAATGCGAGCATTTGATCTTGCTTCCAACTATAGTGTAGTCACTCACTCGAACACGGAATCCTAGAAAAGAATACGTATTGTGTTATCGGACGAAGCCAGATGCATCCTAACTTAATACTATAAATCTGAAAGTTTTTGTTATTTGTTTGTTATAAACTTATTTAACGGATATAATCGCGTTTATTTGTTTTTGACGTGATAACGTCTAATAAATTTGTGAAATACCCGCACAAAAAAATGTCACGGTAATATTTTGTGACGACGCGTCATGGTAACTCAGGAAACAGAGTAATCTAATAATATTATAGCTAATCTGGGCTTGTGTTATGGTGTAACGAGTGACGAATAGAAGACTTTTATAAAGGAAAAAATATATACCTAAAAAACACGATAAAAAAGAAAAACAAGAAAATAGGAAAAAATTGTGAAAAAAATTGAAAAATATTTAAAGGGATAACAAAAAAATCTCAATTTTTCATCGCTTTCTTATAAAAATTGTCGTCCGTAAACCGACTTTAAACACAACCATTTGTTTTTTGTTAAGTAAAACTGTCATTTTATTTTGTTTATAGTAAACGCTTTGGTTCATTATAATTTGACGGTAGTTGAACAACATTCCATATAGTTTTATTGTAATTCGACCTCTGTGGCGCGTCGGGCGAACACCCGACTGCGACGCAGAAGGTTGCGGGTTCGATTCCCGCCGGGAACAAGTATTTATGCTGACCATAAATTCTTGTTTCTGGTTCTGGGTGTTTCCTATATGTATAATATGTATATATTTACAAAAAAAATAAAAGTATATAAGTAGTTTATCCGTTATCTGGCACCCATAACACAAGCATTAAGTTGCTTAGCTTGGGGCTGGATGGCGATGTGTAATATGTCCTGAAATATTTATATTTATTTATTTATTATTATTAATTGTCATTTCAGTCTGCGTGTGACCATGCGATCTGCAAAGTTCTCGAAGCGTCAGGTTTTCAACAAAAAAAGAAACGAAATAAACGCGATTATATTCGTTAAATAAGTTTCATTATGAGTTCAAGTCGCGAAAACCTTAGAAAATACTATTTTATTTGATACTCTTAATCCCTAAATTCCTACGGGGTCGGGACTTACGCAAGTGCAAAATGTAAAATTGCATGTGTTGAACATGTGGAGAGAAGGTCACATTTTTGAGAATATTTCATTAATCAAAGCATTTATGCACATTTTGTCCTAAGAATAGATACAATACGATAGAAAAGGACATTAAAATATCGTTCAAATGACATCTTAAACGTATAAATTGGTTGAATAGAACTCGAGAAATCTGTAAATATCTAAAGTACAGAGCCGCCATCTTAATGACGTCATTAATGCTACTTTTTGCCGGCTTTCGAAATTAAAACAGACTGATTGGTTATCTAGAGATCTCAAGGAATCCAGCGATACCTCTTTTAGGGGTACACATTACATAGCTCGTGACCACGAGTTTTTTTTAAATCAGCTCCATAATAATTAGTCTCCACTCCACTGCTGTGTAAAGCCACCCATACCAACCCACAAAGCAGCTTAGGCCTGGGCCAGGTTTAGCCAGTCTCTAAAAATACAACTGGTCAGCGTTTGACCACTACTGCCTGATGGTAGGTGACGGTGCGGTCTAAGATGTAGGACGCTTTCCTAGAAGATACCCGTTCACTCGCGGCTTCAAGACTCCCAAATTGTAAACGTCAGTAAGATTTATTTAGTCTCTGTACCACGTTTGTGCATATTTGTGTAGTGTTGTCATGCGAATAAATTAAATAATTAGGCGAATTCAAAAATCTCTAACATATTTAGACAGAAGAAATATTTTAAATATTGTGAAGTTAGTTTTCCTATAGCATGAAGTGAATCGCCAGGTGGAGACACATCACAGCGACTTCGTTTTAAAAACTCCAAGCTTCACAAAATTCTATTCCCATAGGCTATAAAGAATCGAGTGAACCAAGGAAATAAGAAATAAAAGCCAACATTTTTAGACAAAATGTTTAATAATTTCGTTTCTAGGCATAGGTATTTTACAATTTTAAAAATAAAAACATACATACAACCGAATTGAGAACCTCCTCCTTTTTTGAAGTCGGTTAATAAAATACTTTAAAGAGTCTAAGATATTTATCATGTTTATTGTTTTTTTTTTGTGGAGATCGATATTTCGATGTTGTTACAAACATAATTTTCAATAAGACTTAGCAAAACAAACACAATTTAATTAGAACGGAACTCCCGGATGATGTTTAGCCATATGGTAATTCAAGCTAGCTTTCTGAACGAACGCTTGTCCGCACTCTTTACACACTTTCCGACAATCGCCCGTGTGGATCCTCTCGTGAAAGTCTAAAGCACTCTTCCTTGGAAAAGATTTCGTGCAATACTGACATTTAAACTCCTTCACAGTATTATGTTTGACCATATGTTTGCGCATATTAACATCTAAATAACTTTCATAATCACATAATTTACATTTAATTAATTCACCCAATTTGTGATACGATTTTAAATGATAATTTAAACGCTCTTTTGCAACGAAAGCCCTGTCACACGCGTTGCATTTGAATCGATCGTCTATGTTGTGTATTTCTAATTTGTGATACACTAATTCAGTTGAAGTTGCGCAGAGTTCTGGGCAAATTTTACATTTAAATACTTTTGCTAAGCCTAAATGCATAGCTTTCAAATGAGGTCGGAGGAAATTAATCGATGGGAATAATTTGTCGCAATGCGAGCATTTGATCTTGCTTCCATCTATAGTGTAGTCACTCACTCGAACACGGAATCCTAGAAAAGAATACGTATTGTGTTATTGGTCGAAGTATAAATCCGAAAGATTTTTTATTTTTTTGTTTCATAAAGAAACTTATTTAATGGATATAATCGCGTGTTTTCTTTTTAATTGTTAAAACCGTTTTTTTTTTGTTTATAGGAAACGTTATAGTTCATTATAATTAGACGGTAATTTAATACTTATTTCATATAGTTTTATTGTAATTGTCATTTCAGTCTGCGTGTGATCATGCGATCTGTAAAGTTCTCGAAACGTCAGGTTTTTAACAAAAAAACTAAATAAACGCGATTATATCCGTTAAATAGGTTTCATTATGACTTTAAATCGCGAAAACCTTAGATACTATATTTATTTGTTTGTTTGTCTTCACGGTCAAACGACTGAACCGATATGGAAGGAAATTGATAAAGTGGTAGTTTAGGGGTTGTAGAAGGACATATTATGATACTTTTAATCCCGAAATTCCCGCGGGGTCGTGACCTACGCAAGTGCAAAATGTAAAATTGCATGTGTTGAACATATGGAGAGAAAGTAACATTTTTGAGAATATTTAATTAAACAACGCATTTATGCACATTGTGTCTTAAGAATAGAGACGATAAGATAGAAAAGTACAATAAAATATCTTTCAAATGACATCTTAAACGTAAAAATTGGTTGAATAGAACTCGAGAAATCTGCAAATATCTAAAATACAGAGCCGCCATCTTTATGACGTCATAAACGCTACTTGTCCCGGCTTTCGAAACTAAAACAGACTAATTGGTCATCTAGAGATCTCAAGGAATTCAGCGATACCTCTTTTTACTCTTTGTACACATTACACAGATTGTGACAACGATTTCTTTTAAATCAGCTCCATAATAATTAGTCTCCACTGCTGTGTAAAGCAAAAGCAACTCATAACAATCCACAAAGCAGATTAGTCCTGGGCCAGGTTTAGCCAGTAACTAAAAATACAACCGGTTAGCGTTTAACCACCAGCACACCTGCCTGATAGTAGGTGACGGTGCGGTCTAAGATGTAGGACGCTTTCCTAGAAGATACCCGTTCACTTGCAACTTCAAGACCCCCAAATTTGTATACGTCAGTAAGATTAATTTAGTCTCTGTACCACGTTTATGCATATTTGTACAGTGTTGTCATGCGAATAAATTAAATGATTCGGTGAATTTCGAAATCTCTAACACATTTAGTTAGAAGAAATATATTTATATATTGTAAAGTTAGTAGCATGAAGTGAATCGCCAGGTGCAGACACATCACAGTGACTTCGTTTTGAAAACTCCAAGCTTCACAAAATTCTATTCCTGTAGGCTATAAAGAATCGAGTGAGCCAAGGAAATCACTACATAGTATAAAAAACAAAGTCGCTTTCTCTGTCCCTATATACCTTTGTACGCTTAAATCTTTAAAACTACGCAACGGATTTTGATGCGGTTTTTTTAATTGATAGAGTGATTCAAGAGGAAGGTTTATATGTATAATACATGCATAACACAGCCGTGCGAAGCCGGGACGGGTCGCAGGTAATAAATAAAAGAAAAATAATTCAGACAAAATGTTTAATAATTTCGTTTCTCGGCATAGGTATTTTACAATTTATAAAATATAAAATACTTTAAAGTGTCTAGGATATATATCATGTTTATTGTTTTTTTTTTTAGAGGTAGATATTTCGATGTTGTAAGAAACATAATTTTCAATGAGAATTAACAAAAAAAAACAATACACACGGTATTTATCCTGTTTTAAATAACTTTAATAGTGAAAAAAATACCCATGGTTGTTTAAAATCACATATGGCTCTAAATTCCTTTAGTCGCTGAGTACCAAAACGCAGTCTGCCAATTTCGCGTTATGCCAAAATGTCATTTAAAATAAACGTTTGGACTAAGTGCGTTTTTGTCTAAGTCGTAATAAACCTATTTCTCATAATGGACATTTAGTAATATGACTATGTTGCAATAGATCAACTTCTCGTAAATTGTTTTGAATTGTATGGAATTCTTCCACCGATTTAATTAAAACGGAACTGTCGGATGATGCTTCGCCATGTGGTAGTTTAAGGTAGCTTTCTGCACGAACGCTAGTCTGCACTCCTTACACACTCTCCGTCTATATCCCGTATGATTTAAAATCATAATATATGGTTCTAAATTGTTTTTAATAGTGTAGAATTCTTCCACCGACCAATTTTATTAGAACGGAACTCCCGGATGATGCTTAGCCATATGGTAATTCAAGCTAGCTTTCTGCACGAACGCTTGTCCGCACTCTTTACACGGTTTCCTACGATCGCCCGTGTGGATCCTCTCGTGATAGGTTAAAGCACTCTTTCTTGGAAAAGTTTTCGTGCAATACTGACATTTAAACTCCTTCACAGTATTATGTTTGACCATATGTTTACGCATATTAAAATATAAATAACTTTCATAATCACATAATTTACATTTAATTGATTCACCCAATTTGTGAAACGAATTTAAATGGAGTTTTAAACCGCGTTTTTCAACGAAAGCCCTGTCACACGCGTTGCATTTGAATCGATCGTCTATGTTGTGTTTTTCTAATTTGTGATACACTAATTCAGTTGAAGTTGCGCAGAGTTCTGGACAAATTTTACATTTAAATACTTTTGCTAAGCCTAAATGCATTGCTTTCAAATGAGGTCGGAGGCAATTAATCGATGGGAATAATTTGTCGCAATGCGAGCATTTGATCTTGCTTCCATCTATAGTGTAGTCACTCACTCGAACACGGAATCCTAGAAAAGAATACGTATTGTGTTATCGGACGAAGCCAGATGTTTTCTAATGAAACTTATTTAATGAATATAATCGCGTTTTTTGTTTTTGACGTGACAACGTTTTATAAATTGGTTTGCCGGGTGACACTTCAAGAAACTGCGTTACGCTCCGCTCACGTTATGCGCTCACAATGAGAGCGAGTGAGAGGCACGCGGGCATGGTTAGCCCGCCTAAGAGCGAGAGAGACAGACATAAAAAGTGAAAGGCACGCGTCCCTTCCACTCGAGCACAGTTGTTGTCACGTAAAACTTTCGCCCGTATTCCGACTTTACAGGCAACCAGTTTTTTTTTGTTAAAACCGTAGTATATTTGTTTTGATTGTTTTTGTTTACAGGGTTTTGGTTTATTATAATCAGACGGTAATTTAGCATTCCATATAGTTTTATTGTAATTGTCATTTCAGTTAGGCTGTGACCATGCGATCTGCAAAGTTCTCGAAACGTCAGGTTTTTTAACAAAAAAAAACGAAATAAACGCCATTATATCCGTTAACTAAGTTCCATTACGAGTTCAAGTCGCGTAAGCCTTAGAAAATACTATACAGGGTTATTGGTAATTACACTAGCAAGCCGTTGAGGGCTACTTCTGTGCACCTAAACAAACAACTTTTGTTCTACGACTTTTGGAAATTCGAAAAAAAAATGAATATTTTGAGGTTATGTAAATTCGAAAAACCGCTGATTTTATCAAACAAAGGTCATTTAGTCTAAGATAAGTAGATAAAACTTAAAAAAATAAGTAGAATTTTAAGGTTAATGACCTCTCCGTGTATGGAACAGCTGATTTTCAAGTAAACCTAATCTCAAAATTTTCAAAAAAATGTTCGAATTTTCAAACGTCGTAAAACAAAAGTTGTTTGTTTAGGTGCACAGAAGTAGCCTTCAAAACGGCTTGCTAGTATAATTACCAATAACCCTGTATTTATTTGTTTGTTTGTCTTCACGGTCAAACGCGGTTCAGTCGTTATGGAAGGAAATTGGTAAAGTGGTAGTTTAGGGGTTGTAGAAGGACATTATGATACTCTTAATCCCGAAATTCCCGCGGGGGGGGGGGGGGGCTACGCAAGTGAAACCTTAGGGTTCAGCTAGTTACTCGTAAATTACAAAATTGAAGATTCAGAAGTACAAAAAATTGGCAGTGACATACGGCAGACAGACAGACATGACGAATCTATAAGGGTTCCGTTTTTTGCCATTTGGCTACGGAACCCTAAAAATGCTATTTTTTTGACAGTTTTTGTCCTATAACTTCACAATTATAAGAGTTGAAGAGACAATTATTGTCTCTTCAACTCTTATAATAATCTAATGTTCTGGTAATTTATTATAAATTACCAGAACATTAGATTATGTATCAAGGGCATAAAGCAATGTCTTATGTTGCGGGTGGCATATTGAACCCCGAGTGTAACGAGTGTAACGAAGTAGAGTGAAGCGAGGGGTTTACGCCGCCCAAGACGAAGACATGCTTTATCCCGAGGTGCATACTCTACTTTTTATACCGTCTCAGTCCAATTTAATTTTTAATTCTTGTGGTGGCCTATTCCATGTTTGAAAAAAATCAACCTTAAAAAAATGGGGCAATTGCAATGAGATGGTAGCAGGACGGTAAATATTTAGACCTAACTTAACAATCAAAACATAAATCGTAGCCTGCCAGATTTTTGTAGACCAATTATTAAATTACTAATTACAAATAAAACCTATTAACTGAGACTTTCAAAATTCAAACCACACGAATTTCAACGTTTCAAATTCAAATCACTGTAATCCCTTGGGAGTTTCATACAACATTATTTCCCTTGGGAATAATGTTTTGCTTTCGGTTGAGATTATGTGTGAAAAATAATTAGAGCAGCTTAATTGCATCATTATTTATTCAATGTTTTACATATAACAATATTTGTTTCATTTAAAGTGCAAATTTCACGGTAGCAGGATACGTATATAGCGGTATCTGTTTAACAGAAATGATTTAATTTTTTAGATTACATTAGATGTATGTTTTAATATTTCATTAAATAGCTTTTGAAATGTTCTTTATCTTGATCATAAAAGACTATGGCAAAAAAGTCAGTCTCTTAAAAGTAAAAAGTTGCAAAATGTAAAATTGCATGTGTGAAGGAGAGAAAATCACATTTTTGAGAATATTTATTTAACTAAAGCATTTTTGCACATTTTGTCTTTAGAAAAGTACATTAAAATATCTTTTAAATAACACCTTAAACGTATTAATTGGTCTAAATCTAAATCTATTCCTGTAGGCTGTAAAGAATCGAGTAAGCCAAGGAAATAAGAAATAAAAAAGCCAAAATTTTGAGACAACATGTTTAATTTCGATTCTAGGCATAGGTATTTTACAATTTTAAAAACATAAAATACATATAAGACTCTAGGATATTTATCATGTTTTAAGCTATTGCATAGCTTTTATCGCGGGCTTTGAGCGCGGGGACCGTATTTTTTTTGTGGAGATCGATTTTCAATGTAGTTACAAACATAATTATCACTGAGATTTAACAAAACAAAAACAATAAACACGGTATTTATCCTGTTTTAAATAACTTTAATAGTGCAAAAATAACCATGATTGTTTAAAATTACATATGGCTCTAAATTCCTTTAGTCGCTGAGTACCAAAACGCAGCCGCAGTCTGCCAATTTCGCGTTATGCCAAAATGGCATAACGCGAAATTGGCGAAATTCCAAACGTTTGGATTAACGTGCGTTTTAGTCTAAGTCGTAACAAACCTATTTCTCATAATGAACATTTGTGATATGACTATGTTGCAATAGATCTACTAATTAAATAAAACTTTTCCACCGATTCAATTAGAACGGAACTCCCGGATGATGGCTTCGCCATGTGGTGGTTTAAGCTAGGATTTTCTACGCACGCTTGTCGATCTTTCGTACTGTTTAAAATCATATTTTATATTAGTCTAAATTGTTTTCAATGGTAAAGAATTCTTCCACCGATTCAATTAGAACGGAACTCCCGGATGATGCTTCGCCATGTGGTAGTTTAAGCTAGCTTTCTGAACGAACGCTTGTCCACACTCCTTGCACACTTTCCGTCTATCTCCTGTATGAATCCTTTCATGAAAGTTCAAAGTATTACGTCTTAAAAACGTCTTATTACAATACCGACACTGAAAATTCTTTACAGTTTTATGCTTCTCCATATGCCTACGCATTCTTATCTGAGTATAAGCTTCGTATTCACAGAACTTACATTTTATAATAACACCCAATTTATGAAAATTTTCCATATGTAATTTTAAATCATAGTTTCTTGGAAAAGCTTTTTCGCAAGCGTTGCATTGGTAGCGGTCGTCTATATTATGTATTTCTAGTTTGTGGTACGCTAGCTGAGTCTCATTTTTGCAGAGTTTCAAGCAAATTTTGCATTTATACTTCCTTCGCATACCCATATGTTTTGATTTGAAGTGATTCTGGATACCCTTCATGGTTTTGAATAATATGTCACATTTCACGCATTTCGGCTTGCCTCCGTCTATCGTGTAGTCACTCTCCGAAAGACGGAACACTAAAAAAGAATTTATTTTATTTTAGCTATAGACAAAGTTAAATGGAATCCTTATCTCTATACATGTAAAATGCTTTGTCCTGACTGACTGACGGATCAACGCACAACAAACAACAACTGCTGATAGCAGATACCTAAAACTTGGAGGGTGTGTTCTTTGTACGGCGTAGGCGTCCGATAAAAGGATTTTCCGAAATTCTACCTCTTAGGGTGTGAAAAATGGACGCAAAAATTGTGTGTGATGAATGTTTATGCCATATTTGAAGTAGTTTGGATCGAGGATCCAAACTACTTCAAATATGGCATAAACAATTATTTATCAGAATTGATGGAAGACGTCGTGTTCAACGTAGAAAAAGAAAACTGAAACCACTATATATACCATTTCAGAATTTCAATGAAATAGTCATCTTTTTTTTAAATTTGGCACCAGGGTGACCATACATTTTTTACACCGAGAAAGGTTAAAGTTCAGGTTATAAAATTAAAAAATCGATTTACTTATAAAAACTTTCCATGTGTCATAAAAAATATTGTTTGTATTCGATAGCACATTTATCCTGGAATACTAACCAAAAAAAACAGATTGGAATAATTCCTTCATTTGCAGTTTTGGCATCGAATGACATAGAAAAAGGAGTGAAATCATTATGCCTCTGTAAGATCTATTATAAAATATAAAAGCAAATAAATGATTTGAAATCTTTCAATTTTTTTAAATGGCGGTAATCTCGGAAACCGAGACACATTCATAGACCGTAACTTTCATTTTTCTGAACCGGCACAGTGTCCTCTAACCGTAGGTGCCCCCTAATCCATTCATTACCGGACACCCTGTATATTTATAAGATTAGTTTAAAATAATACGAATTGCTTTCTAGGATTCCACGTTTGGAAAAACAGAAATACATCATCTGTGAAAATTTCAACTGTCTTATTATCACGGTTCATGAGATACAGCCTGGTGACAGACAGACGGACGGACAGTGGAGGCTTAGGAACAGGGTCCCGTTTCTACCCTTTGGGTACGGAATCCTAAAAAGAAAATATTAATATGTTGTCCTTAAATCTAGGTGATTTTTACATCGGCAACTTTAATTCGTGCTATATTCAGGGCACCTGTAGTCATTGTACTAGATGAGAGGACTTGCCCACCGCCTATACTACACTCTCAGGGTGCGTTTCCATTGACGCGGAGCTGGGCGGAGTGAAGAGAAGCGGACCATGAATTGGCCAATCAACAGTGCTCACTGATACGGAGCGGAGATTGCAAGCACTGTGATTGGCCAATTCACGGACGCTCCTCTCCACTCCGCGTCAGTGGAAACGCCCCCTGAGCGTAGTCTACCGTGTCGAGAGGAAATAACTAGCCAATACGTCAGGAGTACTGTACTATACATCATAAAAAATTCCTACCCGGCGGAACCGACATATTTCGTCTTCAATGCAATATTCGTACTAAGTAATGGAACTCCTATAACTATTTTATAAAACAATGGACACCTTCATGCGGTACTTCAAACAAAAGGTCGTAACTATAGCTACAATTTTGTACTTCATCACAAAAAAATTCTACCATGAAGAACCGAGATATTTCATCATCAATACTACGTCTCATACTTGGTAGCTTTTTTTTTTTATTTTCCACTGAATCGTGCAAATAATAATCTAAAAAAACTATTGCACATCAATCATTATAAATCTTTATGACGTCATAGATGCTACTTGTTCCCGGCTTTTTAAACACAGATTGATTCGTGATCTAGAAGATCTCAAGGAATCGATACCTCTTTTTGGGGTACACATTACACAGCTCGAGATCACGACTTTTTAAAAAATGAGCTCCTTACTAATTAGTCTCCACTTCTGTGTAAAGGAACCCATAACAACCCACAAAAAAGCTTAGTCCTGGGCCAGGTTTAGCCAGTCTCTAAAAATACAACTGGTCAGCGTATGACCACTAGCACACCTGCCTGATAGTAGGTGACGGTGCGGTCTAAGATATAGGACGCTTTCCTAGAAGATACCCGTTCACTGACGACTTCAAGATACCCCCAAATTGTAAACGTTTACGGTTAATTTAGTCTCTGTATCACGTTTGTGCAAATTTGTGTAGTGTTGTCATGCAAATAAATTTAATAATTAGGTGAATTTCGAAATCTCTAACATATTTAGATAGAAGAAATATATTGAATATTGTAAGATTAGTTTTCCTATAGCATGCAGTGAATCGCCACATTAGGAGACACATCACAGCGACTACGTTTTGAAAACTCCAAGCTTCACAAAATTCTATTCCTGTAGGCTGTAAAAAATCGAGTGAGCCAAGAAAAAAGAAATAAAAAGCCAAAAAAAATTGACAAAATGTTTAATAATTTCGTTTCTAGACATACTTAGGTATTTTACAATTTTAAAAATATAAAATACTTCAAAGACTCTAGGATATTATTTATCATGTTTATTGTTTTTTTTTTTTTGTGGAGATCGTTATATTTCGATGTTGTAACAAACATAATTTTCAATGAGATTTAACAAAACAAACAATTTTAATACTTTAATAGTGCAAAAATAACCATGGTTGTTTAAAATCACTCAGCTCTAAATTCCTTTAGTCGCTGAGTACCAAAACGCAGTCTGCCAATTTCGCGTTATGCCAAAATGTCATTTAAAATAAACGTTTGGACTAAGTGCGTTTTTGTCTAAGTCGTAACAAACCTATTTAATGGACATTTGTGATATGACTATGTTGCAATAGATCTACTTCTCGTTAATTGTTTTGAATTAAATAAAATTCTTCCACCGATTCAATTAGAACGGAACTCCCGGATAATGCTTCGCCATGTGGTGGTTCGAACTAGGCTTTTCTACGCACTCTTGTCGATCTTCCGTACGGTTTAAAATCATATATGACTCTAAATTGTTTTCAATGGTAAAGAATTATTCCACCGATTCAATTAGAACGGAAATCCCGGATGATGCTTCGCCATGTGGTAGTTCACACTAGCTTTTTCTACGAGCGCTTGTCGATCTTCCGTATGAATTTAAATCATAATTATATGGCTCTAAATTATTTTTAGTAGTAGGTATATTTTTCCACCGATTCAATTAGAACGGAACTCCCGGATGATGTTTCGCCATGTGGTAGTTTAAGCTAGCTTTCTGAACGAACGCTTGTCCACACTCCTTGCACACTTTCCGTCTATCTCCCGTATGAATCCTTTCATGAAAGTTCAAAGTATTACGTCGTAAAAACGTCTTATTGCAATACCGACACTGAAAATTCTTTACAGTTTTATGCTTCTCCATATGCCTACGCATTCTCATCTGCGTATAAGCTTCGTGGTCACAGAACTTACATTTTATAATAACACCCAATTTATGAAAATTTTCCATGTGTAATTTTAAATCAATCTTTCTTGCAAAAGCTTTTTCGCAAGCGTTGCATTTGAAGCGGTCGTCTATATTATGTATTTCTATTTTGTGATACGCTAGCTGAGTTTGATTTTTGCAGGGTTCTGAGCAAATTTTGCATTTAAACTTCTGTCGCATACCCATATGTGTTGATTTGAAGTGCTTCTGGATACCGTACATGTTTTTGAATACTTTGTCACATTTCACGCATTTCGGCTTGCCTTCGTCTATCGTGTAGTCACTCTCCGGAAGACGGAACACTAAAAAAGAATTTATTTTATTTTAGCTATGGATGGACGAAGTTAGATGGAATCCTAATCTCTATACATGTAAAATGCTTTGTCCCGACTGACTGACGGATCAACGCACAGTGTAAACCGCCGATCGCAGATACATGAAACTTCGACGCCTACGTCATACAAAGAACACACCCGTTCTTTGTATGACGTAGGCGTCCGATAAAAGAAGATGTTCCGAAACTCTACCTCTTAGGGTGTGAAAAATGGACGCAAAGTTTGTATGGGACAACGTGATTCCTTGATCCAAACTACTTCAAATATGGCATTCTTTATCAGAATTGATGGAAGATGTGTTTCGTATTAAGTTCAACGTAAAAAAAAACAATTGAAACCGCTTAAAATACCTTTTCAGAATTTCAATGATATAATCAACTTTATTTTAAAATTTGGCACCAAGGTGACCATTCATTTTTTTACACCGGGAAAGGTTAAAAATCAGGTGAGAAATATTAAAAAATCATAAAGTGTGAGTTAAATCTTAGTTTAAATAAAAACTTTCAACGTGTCATAAAAAATATAGTTTGCATTCGATGGCACATTTATCCTGGAATACTAACCAAAAAAACATATTGGAATAATATCTTCATTTGCAGTTTTGGCATCGAAAGACATAGAAAAAGGAATGAAATCTTTCAATTTTTTAAAATGACGGATTTCTCGGAAGCCGAGACACATTTATACAACGTAACTTTTATTTTTCTGATCCGGCACAGTGTCCTCTATCCGTAGGTGCCCGCTTATACATTCATTACCGGACACCCTGTATATTTATAAGATTAGTTTAAAATAATACGAATTGTTTTCTAGGATTCCACGTTTGGAAAAACAGAAATACATCATCTGTGAAAATTTCAATTGTCTTATTATCACGGTTCATGAGATACAGCCTGGTGACAGACAGACGGACGGACAGTGGAGTCTTAGGAACAGGGTCCCGTTTCTACCCCTTTGGGTACGGAATCCTAAAAAGAAAATATTAATATATTGTCCTTTAATCTAGGTGATTTATACATCGGCAACTTTAATTCATGCTATATTCAGGGCACCTGTAGTCCTTGTACTAGATGAGGAGACTTTTAAACTAAGTTAGGATGTGTGCCATTTATTACTGTGGAAATTTGTGATTACTTTGGATTTTTTTCAAGACATTTTGTTTTTTTTTTTTAATTTACAACTGAATCGTGCAAATAATAATCTAAAAAACTATTGCACATCAATCATTATAAATCTTTATGACGTCATAAATGCTACACTTGTTCCCGGCCTTTTAAACTAAAACAGATTGATTCATGATCTAGAGATCTCAAGGAATCCAGCGATAACTCTTTTAGGGGAACACATTACACAGATCGAGATCACGACTTTTTAAAAATCAGCTCCATACTAATTAGTATCCACTGCTGTGTAAAGGAACCCATAACAACCCACAAAGCAGCTTAGTCCTGGGTCAGGTTTAGCCAGTCTCTAAAAATACAACTGGTCACTATTTGACCACTAGGGCACCTGCCTGATGGTAGGTGACGGTGCGGTTTAAGATGTAGGACGCTTTCCTAGAAGTTACCCGTTCACTCGCGGCTTCAAGACCCCCAAATTGTAAACGTCAGTAAGGTTAATTTAGTATCTGTATCACGTTTGTGCATATTTGTGTAGTGTTGTCATGCGAATAAATTAAAGAATTAGGTGAATTTCGAAATCTCTAACATATTCAGATAGAAGAAATATATTAAATATTGTGAAGTTAGTTTTCCTATAGCATGTAGTGAATCGCCAGGTGGAGACACATCACAGTGACTTCGTTTTGAAAACTCCAAGCTTCACAAAATTCTATTCCTGTAGGCTATAAATAAAGAATCGAGTGAGCCAAGGAAATAAGAAATAAAAAGCCATTTTTTTTTGAAAAAATGTTTAATAATTTTGTTTCTAGACATACTTAGGTATTTTACCATTTTAAAAATATAAAATACTTCAAAGACTCTAGGATATTTATCATGTTTATTGTTTTTTTTTTGTGGAGATCGATATTTCGATGTTGTTACAAACATAATTTTCAATGAGACTTAACAAAACAAACACAATAAACACGGTATTTATCCTGTTTTAGTGCAAAACTAACAATGGTTGTTTAAAATCACATATGGCTTTAAATTCCTTTAGTCGCTGAGTACCAAAACGCAGCCGCAGTCTGCCAATTTCGCGTTATGCCAAAATGTCATTTAAAATAAACGTTTGGACTAAGTGCGTTTTTGTCTAAGTCGTAATAAACCTATTTCTCTTAATGGACATTTAGTAATGATTTTGAATTGTATGGAATTCTTCCACCGATTCAATTAAAACGGAACTTCCGGATGATGCTTTGCCATGTGGTAGTTCACACAAGCTTTTTCTACGAACGCTTGTCGATCTCTCGTATGATTTTAAATCATATATGGCTCTTAATTGTTTTGCATAGTATATTCTTTCACCGATTCGATTAAAACGGAACTTCCGGATGATGCTTTGCCATGTAGTTGTTCAAACTAGACTTTTCTACGCACGCTTGTCGATTTTCCGTACGGTTTAAAATCATATATGACTCTAAATTGTTTTCAATGGTAAATAATTCTTCCACCGATTCAATTAGAACGGAACTCCCGGATGATGCTTCGCCATGTGGTAGTTCACACTAGCTTTTTCTACGAGCGCTTGTCGATCTTCCGTATGAATTTAAATCACATATGGCTCTAAATTATTTTGAGTACTATATTCTTCCAACGATTCAATTAGAACGGAACTCCCGGATGATGCTTCGCCATGTGGTAGTTTAAGCTAGCTTTCTGAACGAACGCTTGTCCACACTCCTTGCACACTTTCCGTCTATCTCCTGTATGAATCCTTTCATGAAAGTTCAAAGTTTTACGTCGTAAAAACGTCTTGTTGCAATACCTACACTGAAAATCCTTTACAGTTTTATGCTTCTCCATATGTAAACTCATTCTCACCTGCGTATAAGCTTCGTATTCACAGAACTTACATTTTGTAATAACACCCAATTTATGAAAATTTTCCATGTGTAATTTTAAATCATAGTTTTTTGGAAAAGCTTTTTCGCAAGCGTTGCAGTGGTAGCGGTCGTCTATATTATGTATTTCTAGTTTGTGGTACGCTAGCTGAGTCTTAGTTTTGCAGGTTTCCAAACAAATTTTGCATTTATACTTCTTTCGCATACCCATATTATGTGATATTGATTTGAAGTGATACTTGATACCCTTCATGGTTTTGAACACTTTGTCACATTTCACGCATTTCGGCTTGCCTTCGTCTATCGTGTAGTCACTCTCCGGAAGACGGAACACTAAAAAAGAATTTATCTTATTTTAGCTATGGATGGACGAAGTTAGATGGAATCCTAATCTCTATACATGTAAAATGCTTTGTCCTGACTGACTGACGGATCAACGCACAGCGTAAACCGCTGATCGCAGATACCTGAAACTTCGAGGGTGTGTTCTTCGTTTGACGTATAGTTGCGTCGCTACAAGACAAAAAAGAGTACGGCTATTGATGAACCAGAGATTTCTGTCGACAGGATTGTTCTTTGTGTTCTTAAGATGGATATTGGAAGGGGAGCCACCTGATTTTTCGATGTGGGTAGGGGGGAGGGGGGGATTTAGCTTTAACGAAGTTCTAGGTTGCGTAAGTTTAGGTACTAAGTCAAGTTTAGTATCATTTTCGTATAAATCGAAGGTCTGGATTTCAATTCTGGAATAATATTTGGGGCAGTACATAGTAAAAACAAGCGAAATTTAAAAAATTGTAATATACATTTCATACATATTTTGCACTTTTTACTATCTGTAACTTCCATTTTCTATAATTTTAGTGGATAAATAATGTCTTCAGGGAGTAGCACTTACCTGGTTTAGATATACATAAACTTTGACAACATTCTTGTAGTAAAAGTATGTTAACAATATTAAAAAGCATAAGAGCTGAGCAAATTTCAAACAAATTACAACAATCTGAGACCAAATCTTGGTAGCTGCCAAGTTTTGTATTATCTTTCTTAATATATATAAATCTCGTGTCACAATGTTTGTCCTCAA
The DNA here is from genome assembly GCA_907269075.1 of Idaea aversata. Taxonomy (NCBI): domain Eukaryota; kingdom Metazoa; phylum Arthropoda; class Insecta; order Lepidoptera; family Geometridae; genus Idaea; species Idaea aversata. The sequence continues at coordinate 2,607,191 of OU026112.1, read as the reverse complement.
TGGACTCCAAAACCACTTAACCGATTCTAATAAAATTCGCACACCATGTGCAGTTCGATCCAACTTGAGAGATAGGATAGCTTACATCCCGATATTCCCACGGGATCGGGAGTTACGCGGGTGAAACCGCGGAGGGCAGCTAGTATTTGTATAAATTAGGGATGTGGAATTGATTTTTAGATTATTATTTGCACGATTCAGATGTAAAATAAAAAAATATAATAAAAAATTGACATGAAAAAAATTCAAAGTAATCACAAATTTCCATAGTAATCAATGGTGCGAGTTAAGATCTTTCATTTAAAGTACCGCATAAGGGTTTAAAACAATTTATAAAGTAGTTATAACTATGGGAGCTTTGTAACAAAGTATGAGACGTAGTATTGATGATGAAATATCTCGGTTCTCCATGGTAGATTTTTTTTGTGATGTAGTACAAAATTGTGGCCCTAGTTAAGACCTTTCGTTTGAGGTTGAGGATGAAGGTGTGCAACGTTTATAAAGTAGTTAATGACAATAGCAGTTTCATTACCTAGTACGAAAATTGCATTGAAGACGAAATATTTCGGTTCCGCCGGGTAGGATTTTTTTATGATGTAGTATAAAAATGTTGTGCTAATTAAGACCTTTCAATCGAAGTACCGCATAAACGTGTGCAGCGTTTTATAAAGTAGTTATGAATATGGGAGCTTTGTTACAAAGTATGAGACGTAGTATTGATGATGAAATATCTCGGTTCCTCATGGTAGATTTTTTTTGTGATGTAGTACAAAATTGTAGCCCTAGTTGAGACGTTTAGGTTGAGGTATCGCATGAAGGTGTGCAATGGTTTTTAAAGTAGTTAATGACAATAGCAGTTTCATTACTTAGTACGAATATTGCATTGAAGACGAAATATTTCGGTTCCGCCGGGTAGGATTTTTTATGATGTAGTACAAAAATGTTGTGCTAATTAAGACCTTTCATTCGAAGTACCGCATAAACGTGTGCAGCGTTTTATAAAGTAGTTATGACTTTTTGAGGTTCATTATTTTTTACTATGAAACTAAGTATGATTGACGCCAAAATATCTCCGCTCCACTGAGTGGGATCTTTTTGCTCTATAGAATTAAATGAAATACTCATTACGACCTTTCAAATGAGGTACGCCACACCAAAAAATGACATAGCAGTCAGGACGTTCTGGGGGAGAAAAATGAACGCAAAGTTTGTATGGGACAACGTGATTCCTTGATCCAAACTACTGCAAATATTGCATAAAGATTCTTTATCAGAATTGATGGAAGACGTGTTTCGTATTAAGTTCAACGTAAAAAAAACAATAGAAACCTTTTCAGAATTTCAATGAAATAATCAACTTTATTTTAAAATTTGGCACCAGGGTGACCATTCATTTTTTTGGGAAAGGTTAAAGTTCAGGTTAGAAAATTTAAAAAATCATAAAGTGTGAGTTAAATCTTAGTTTAAATAAAAACTTTCAACGTGTTATAAAAAATATTGTTAGCATTCGATGGCACATTTATCCTGGAATACTAACCAAAAAAAACAGATTGGAATAATTCCTTCATTTGCAGTTTTGGCATAGAATAGAAAGACATAGAAAAAGGAGATCTTTCAATTTTTTTAAATGGCGGATGTCTCGGAAACCGAGACAGAACGTAACTTTCATTTTTCTGAACCGGCACAGTGTCCTCTATCCGTAGGTGCCCGCTAATCCATTCATTACCGGACACCCTGTATATTTATAAGATTAGTTAAAATAATACGAATTGTTTTCTAGGACGTTCACGTTTGGAAAAACAGAAATACATCATCTGTGAAAATTTCAACTGTCTAGTTATCACGGTTCATGAGATACAGCCTAGTGATAGACAGACGGACGGACAGTGGAGTCTTAGTAACAACTTGAAAACCTTGGGACCCCCAAGGTTTTCAAGGATGCAAACTCAGGTATAGACTACTCTCGGAGGGTCTAATAACAAGTTAAAAAAAATTATTACATCCGCTTTTTCTGATGTATATAGTTTTTGTGTCCATTTTTACTGGCCGAATTGAAAAAAAAAGTAAGCATATTTCGAAAATTATAAGTTCTATCAACATACTTCCAAAACAATTATTATAGAAGATTTAATGAAGAACAAATTGGTCATTGACAGTTTTGTTGTAGCTTTAATCGTTTTTATAATAAAATCAAAAAACTGTAAGGGTTGATACAAAACAATGTCGAGGGGGCGTTGAAATCACTCCTCTATAAGTCCGATCTACATACTTCCAAGGTGATTATTGTAGTGAATTTAATGAGGAGTCTGACAGTCTGATTGCTTATTGACAGTTTGGTTGTAGTTTGAACCGTTTTCATACAAAATGCAAAAAACTCTAATTTGGCACACAAGGGGGGGGGGGGGGGGGGGGAAACAATAATTTCACGACGCGCACATAAAAATTCATTGGACCCTTCGGAATAAAAGTCGAGTTATCTTAAAAATAAGTATATTTTTAAAGATATAAACTACTTTAACAATTTTATTAAACCGCAAAAAAACGACATTGTAACAATAATTAGACTAAGAAAACGCAAATACTTTTCATCTCTTATTTACACTTATTTCATCTACATATATCATTTAGCCCAAGATCCCGCCTACCACCGAACTTTCGTGATTTTATAAAAGCTGAGAATTACTCAGCGCATGCCCCCAACACAGTTATGAACGATGTGCAATTATGAAGTTCAAACCATAGAGGCTTGCAGAGTTATCAGGTAGAAAAGGTGGAATTCAGAGTCGTTTCCTAAACTTTAAGAAATAGTGAATAATACTATGTTGAGTTGCGTGCCCAATTTAGACATAAACGAAAACTGTGTCATTAGATTTTTGGAAAAGTCATTACCCTAGCTAATCAGAAAGGTTCGATTCACAGTTCTTGTTTTTGTCAAAATCGGGTACGCAACTCCTTTAAAGTGATCGACATAGCTCAACGGATTAGCAAACTGAAGTGGCAGTGGGCTGGTCATATCTGCCGCAGGACTGATAATCGTTGGGGTAAACTTGTCTTGGAGTGGAGACCGCGAATTGGCAAACGTAGTGTAGCACGCCCTGTGACCAGGTGGAGCGACGACATACGCAAAGCGGTGGGCAGTGAATGAAGAAGGAGAGCCGAAGATCGGGCTCAGTGGCGTATATTGGGAGAGGCCTACGTCCAGCAGTGGACTGACACCGGCTGATGATGATGATGAACTCCTTTAAGCATTATTAGCTATCTCTTATAGTTTAGGAAACGACCCTGAGTTCCACCTTTGCTACGTGATAACTCTCCCAAGCCACTATGGTCTAACTTCATAATCCCACATCGTCATAACTGTGTTGGCGCATGCGCTGAGAAAATTACAACTTTTATAAAATAAGAAAGGTATGGTAGTCAGCGGGATCTTGGACTATGTTTTAAAACGAAACGGTGGGATGGTGCTTCGCCATGTGGTAGTTCAAGCTAGCTTTCTGTACGAACGCTTGTCCACACTCCTTGCATACTTTCCGTCTATCTCCCGTATGAATTCTCTCATGAAAGTTCAAAGTATTACGTCTTAAAAAAGTCTTATTACAATATTTACATTGAAACTCTTTCACAGTTTTATGTTTACTCATATGCCGACGCATAGGTTTAACCGAATAAGATTCGAAATCGCAAAACTGACATTTCCTTAACTGCCCTAGTTTATGGTAAACATTTAAATGATACGAAAGCAATTGCTTTGAGGTAAAAGCTGCGTCGCAAGCGTTGCATCGCAAACGATCGTCTATCTCGTGTTTCTCAATATTATGGTACATCATTTGAACGGGCGATTTAAAAGATTCCGAACAGAGGGGACACTTGAGGAGTGCCTTCGAGAAATGCTTGGTTTGGATATGACGTCTAAAAGGTTGCCATTCTTTATAGTTTTTATTGCAAATACAGCATTTATATCTTTCGTTTTCGACGATTGCGTAGACTTCGCCGTTGTCACCTAAAAAGAGAGAAACAGATGTTCTTTTAAGTTGATCATCTTTAGTTTTTAGGAGGACGATGGTTCGTTGGTCGATTTAGTATTGTCTGTGTGTGGAAAGACCGAATTCTAAATATAAAAATTAATAATTATAAATAAAGGTAGTATGAAATAGGTTCTAAGCTCAGCTATACCTTAGCCAACCGAGTAAATACTGAGTTATACAGCTCTTGTAAGGGGCAGGCTAAAAATCAGTAGCGGTGAGATGGTCACACAGCTCACCACAGCATATTATTGAGACTGCACCCTCCATGCACCCACATCCTAATATTCTATGTTTAATGACTTATGTGTACTTTACTAAATTTATTTATGTATGTGTTTGTGTATGGAAAAAATAGTTTAAATGGCTTCGAACGGAAAATAAACAGGTCGTTTCATAGCACATGTGTGCTCTAATAAGTTACCTAAAGATGTATATGACATGTCCATTAACAGGTTCAAACTTCTTGCAAAGCATAAATTGTGCGGCAATTGTCTTAGAGCGAGAAATAAACAGGTCGTTTAATAGCACATGTGTGCTGTAATAAGTTACCTAAAGATGTATATGATATGTCCATTAACAGGTTCAAAATTTTTGCCAAGCATAAATTGTTTGGCAATTGTCTTATAGCGAGAAATAAGCAGGTCGTTTAGCACATGTGTGCTCTTATAAGTCACCTAAAGATGTATATGACATGTCCATTAACAAGTTCAAAAATTTTCTAAAGCATTATATTGTGCGGTACCTTAATGATAAGAATCCATAGAAATGACTTTAATTGCTCCATTTCAAATAAATCTTCAAAATATTTGTAATCTTGACCTTTGTAAGCATGATCGCAAAAAAACTCCATGAGTTTCTTGTGCCTTCTCCTCATTGGTGGGCGTATTACTGAGGCACAAATCCTAAGTCAGATTTGAAGACGTAAGTGGATAAAAAACTTCGCCCTTGGACGGATTGAGCAACGGCTAGCATGGTCAGGACTAAAATTTTGGTGGTAGGAAGCTGACTACTAGAAACAGCATTTCCAAGATGGCTTGGTATCATACAGGGGGTCGGATTGTTGAAGCGTAAACGAAACGCAACTTGAGTAGATAGAACTAGACGCAATCTACGTTCTCTTTCTGTCTTCTTTTGTCTCTCTCTTCTCTCTTCTTAATGGCGGATATCTCGGAAACCGAGAGACTTTCATAGAACATAACTTTCGTTTTTCTGATCCGGCACATGTCCTTTATACGTAGGTGCGCGCTTGGCCATTCATTACCGGACACCCTGTATATTATTACTATTTTGTGTATTATGCAATTAAAGCTCTGATAAATTATCGTTTTTGACGCGATAACGTCTAATAAATTGGTGGAACACATTCACACAAAGTGTCACGGTAATATTGTGTGACGTCATGCGTCATGGTGATATAGTCAGACGCGTCATGGTAACTTAGGCAACGGAGTATTTAATAATAATATCGCTCATCTGGGCTTGTGTTATGGTGTGACGAATAGAAGACTTATATAAAGGACAAACTATTGCATAGCAAAAGCTCGGCCGAGCTACATGGTAGGCGGAGTGGGGGTGTTAGGTTTTATTTTCGTTACGGAATTTCTTGATTCAGTCGCCGTGCTCAAAGCCTGCGATAAAAGCTATGCAATAGCTTAAAAAACATAAATAAGAAAAAAATACAGAGAAATAAAAAAATAACATATAAAAGAAAAAATATATAAAAGAATAACAAAAAATTCTCAACTGTTCATCGTTATCACGTAAAATTTTCGTCCTTAAACCGACTTTACAGACAACCATATGTTTTTTTAATAAACAGGTATCTTCTAGACACCCGTGCTGCATCCATAGAGGTGGCTGCATCTTACACCGCACCGTCACCTACCATCAGGCAGGTATGATAGTGGTCAAACGCTGACCTATCATATGTAAAAAAAACTACCACAATGATAATATTCAATTGCCTTTTTTTTAGGGTACCTAAAATGGTAAAAAGGATTTTGATGTGAAACATCTATAGCCGTACGTAAAACCGGCGTGGCGACGCATGCCGTGGCGACGCGTCGCCACGCTATATGATGGTATATATATATATATATATATACAGTCTATATGCAGTAGTGTGTACGGTGTGCACACCGTAATCGACTTTGCGATTCTATCACAATCTGTTCTTTCCTGCATATTACTTTTACAAAATAATGTCGATGTTTCACATCTGCCAGGCGTCCCGTGACGGCTCACATTTTTTTTATAAGATCACTCTCTTATCCGTCTGTTCGTGTGTCACCACTGATTTTCTCAGGAACTGATGGACCTAGCAAGTTGAAAATACCAGATACTGAGATCTATAGTCCCTATTAGGTGTATAAAAATCAAGGTCCTAAGTCAACACGACAAAAAGATATGGGCAAGTTTTTTCTAAGCTTGTCCTTAAAATTCGAGCGAGCGCCGCGCGATGTCTCTATCCGTTTCCCCTGCGCGCCACGAAATAGCCATTTTAACTGTTTTATGTAATTAAATGAATAACATCTATTTTAGTGATCAACCATCTGTACTACCTTATGGGATTTGGTGTAAAGTTTATAAAAATATCAATTTTGTACTGGTTTCTTCTTTAAAATTGCCGTAAAATTAAAAATTAAAAAAAATACGATTCAAAATAGAAAAACTAAATCAAAATCGGTTCATCCGTTTGGAAGCTACGATGCCACAGACAGACACGTCAAACTTATAACACCCCGTCGTTTTTGCGTCGGGGGTTAAACATTTAGAAAAAAAGACGTGAAAATTGTAATACGAAATGTTACGGAACCCTTCGTGCGCTAATCCGACTAGCACTTGGCCGGTTTTTTTATTCGTGTTTTTGGTTAAATAGTTATAGGTGCAGTGTGGGCTTAGTGGTTTACACATCGACTTTCAATTCGATAAGGGCGGTTCGAATTTGGATACTAAAGGCTTTTTTAAACGAAAAAAAAAATTATAGAAGGCCACATTGACCCAAGAATCTTCAAAATAGGCCACGATAAACACAATACCTTCTTTGTGTGACGCAGTCAGATAATAATGCTCTTACGGTGAAGGAAAACATGGCAAAGAAACCGATGTCTCATGTAATTCGCCACTGGGTGCGACATTCGACAATCTCGATTAGACACTGTTGTTTTTGGAAAAAAATAACCATCCTATGTTTTTATTTATACCAATAGATAGTCCTGCAGATAGAGATCAATTCTTGAAAACAAACATAGTATGTCAAATTAAGGCTGCTTATGCCACCAAACGCAACGCGCCGGAAATACCCGTCGCTTACAACTAGTATTGTTGATTGTAACGAATGTGTTTTGTTGTGACATTTTTACCAATATTTTGGGCTAATTTTGTGGCGAAAATTCTTTGTCGTTTCATAGCTAGACTAGTTTTAATTCTTAATTTTAGGATAGCTTCAAAACTATAGGAAATGTTTGGCTCAAAATCACACCAAAATGTCGGTAAAAATTTCACCTACAATTTCATCTCAGCACTTTTGAGAAAAACACATTCGTAACAATCAACAATTTTCACCAACGAAGGCGACCGGTGCCAATAGTAACTATTTAGTAGGCTGTGTACCAAGGTCATTGGCGTATGGAAATACAAAAAAAAACTAAATCAAAATCGGTTCATCCGTTCGGGAGCTACGATGCCACAGACAGACACACACACAGACAGACACACAGACACGTCAAACTTATAACACCCCGTCGTTTTTGCGTCGGGGGTTAAAAAGGAAATAGCTAATTTTTGTAGTTTTCTGTAATTTTCATACTACTGTCCCTGATAAAATGTAGTGAGGAGGTATGGCTGATTACGTAACAAACTGCTGCACAAAAAACATTAGCTGTTTTTTTTTCACCTGTGCCTACCCTAGATGAGTAAGTATCAATTTTGACAGCTCAGAACAACCATAGGCTCTGGTTGTATTCTTACTCATGTGGTATAAGTATGAAAGATACAAAACAGTTCTTAAGGTGAAAGGGTACCTGCGCTCTCTCCATACTAATAAAAAAAAAATCGTCCTAATATTTTTATACCAATAGATAGTCCTGCAGATAGAGATCAATTCTTGGAAACAAACATAGTATGTCAAATTAAAGGAAATAGCTAATTTTTGTAGTCTTCCGTAATTTTCATACTACTGTTCCTGATAAAATGTAGTGAGGAGGTATGGCCGATGACGTTACAAACTGCTGCACAAAAAACATTAACTGTTTTTTAAGTATGAAAGATACAAAACAGTTCTTAAGGTGAAAGGGTACCTGCGCTCTCTCCATTCAAACGTAGTCGACTGTTTCCTCCCTGGATAATGACACTAACACAAATATTTTTGTGCCATAAAACCTATAACTGCCATGACTATGCCCCTATGATTTGGTTTTTTTCATTTTCTAATTATCATAGAAATTAAGACTAAAACAAAAAAAATAGGGGCATGGCATGGCAGTTATAAGTTTCATGCGCCAAAAATATTTGCTCTAGTGTTATTATCCAGAGAGAAAACAGTCGACTACGTTTGTAACCCTCTGAACACTTGGTCCGATTGCTTTATCCGACTAATCGGACCATGTATACTTTTTATTCCTGTTGGTTCGAATGAGGAGTCGGACTATGAAGTTTTACTGTTGTTAAGAAAACATCGTCCGACTTATCGGATCACCTAAACTTTTTATTCCTGTTGGTTCGAATGAGGAGTCGGACTATGAAGTTTTACCGTTCTTAAGAAAACATGGTCAATAGTTTGTATGGAGACAGCCCCCGGTACCCTTTCCTCTTAATAATATTTGCGTATCTTTTCTCGGAGCCTAAAGCGCTATTAAAAAGTATAATTTTTGCTGTGCGATTTAATTTCGTTTTTAAATTACTATCGCGAACGAAATCGCAGGCGATTAGCTAGTCAAAACTCATTTTTAACGTGATAATAAACAGAAATTGCTTATTGTAATATTTACCCGATGTTTCGAGGTTGCACCGATCATAGTCCAGGGAAAATAACTAATAGTATACATATAATTAGGGTTCCGTACTCAAAGGGTAAAAACGGCACCCTTTTACTAAGACTCCACTGTCCGTCTGTCTGTCACCAGGCTGTATCTCATGAACCGTGATAGCTAGACAGTTAAAATTTTAAAAAAAATCACAATGATATGGAAAAGTATTTTTGTAGTGCACATTTTTTTTCTGCTGAATATATGTCGGCAGTGGAGTACATTTACGCAAAAAAAATTGGGTGCGTGTACTTATGTACGCGCGTGAGAAGTTATACTTCTTTGGCATCATTAAGAAATAATTTTCCAGTCACTTATTATTTAAATAAATAATTACATTAAAATAATTACGTAGTAGTACCTCTTTGAACTAACCTCATTTTCAGTTTCACGTAGGTAGCTATTTGGTTTTATGACAGCTGTCATCTTGCGGTTTGCGGACAACTTCAACATGTGAATTTTCCGTGTCACGGTGCGCGCGCATCATAAAAATTCACTCTCATCATTTTTTCATAACGCGGCTAAAGAAGTATAACTTCAAAAAAAAAAACCAAAACTTAATGTGAAAAACTTCCTGCAATTTCTAAATTATTGGGTATCTCAGTATTGACACATGAGTAAATAATACAACCAGAGACTAATGTGTCATACAAGGCTCTATGACAAGTCCACTACTACAAGCTTGACGCGCGTGTGTGCGTGAGCACTGGCGGCACATCATGTACGGAGAGAAACCGGTCTATACTGGCTCGGCCAGTGCCCAAGTTCAGGGCTGTCACACTCGCATGCGAGCGGTAAACATCACGCGTCGCATGTTTGTTTCATATTGTTTAATAAAATATAGTGTTATTAATTTGGTCTTAAGTAGGGAGGGAGTGAGTGTGGACCATTCTTGTGTTATGGTGACGAGTGACGAAATAGAAGACTTAAATAATTTTCTTTCTTTCGAAGGAAGGGTGGGAACGATTGAGTGAGTGAGTGAGCGTGTGCTCCAGTCTAAGCAACTAGGCTTGTGTTATAGTGACTAGACGCGACAGATATAATAGTTATAAATATTAAATATGTACCTTTACTGAGTGGGAATTGAGTGTGTGAGTGCCCCAACCTAAGCAGCTAGGCTTGTGCTATCGTGACTAGACCACGGATAGAAGATTTTATTTTATAGAGAGGGAGGGAGGAAGAATGGAAACGATTTAGTGAGTGAGCGCTCCAGCCTAAGCAACTAGGCTTGTGACTAGACACGACGGAAAGCATAGTTATATGTAGGTATGTATAGCATACTACTTGTGAATTCTAGTATGTCAACGTTTATCTATTTAACGTTCAATTCTGTGACATCAAAGTTTCCCGGTAAGCCATAAAAATTTCTGATTTAGGTATTATGATCATCATTCATTTATTTATCTACTAGCTGCACCCCGCGGTTTTACTCGCGTAAGTCTCGATCCCGTGGAAATATCAAAATAAAAAGTAGCCTTCTAGAAAAATGGACTGACCAACACAAAAATATTTTTTCAATTCGAACCAGTAGTTCCTTAGTTCAAACAAACAAACTCTTCAGCTTTATAATATTAGTAAGTATAGATTAATCATCAATTCAGATTACATTGTTACCGCGTTAAAATAAACGCCCATAATAAAAGACACTGATACTTAGTTTACACATTTTTTTTGGACCGAAGTTCCTTATCTTGCGTTGCGAAAAAAGAGACGGAAAAAGTTAAGACCAAAAGATGTAACGACACGTTTTGCATAGAAAGAAAGCCAGTTATTTTCGTTTCGTCTTTCTATTTCGCATTGAACAGTGTGGTGTCGCGACGATTATTTACAAAAAAAAGTAGATATAAAAAAATATAAAAAACGAAAAACATTAATTTATTACAACTCCTTAACTAATTAATCGAAAGGAACTTCGTTCTATCCGGGTGTGCCTTGACACCTCTCAAGTTTTTTTTATTTAATATAATCCACCTGTGCCAACCCTACATGATTATGTCACAATTACGTATTCATTTTGACAGCTCCGAACAACCTTAGCCTCTGGTCATCTCTACTCATGTGGTATTGATACACACAGTGACACGTAGGTACCTACCTTCATTTAGACCGCGCTATTAATCTCGCTGGCGCTAGTATTGTGTCCATGGACTTCGTCGTTTTGTTAGAAATACTTAAATAGTTATAGCTCTGAGAGTTTTTGAGTTAGCTCCAAAATAAAAAAAAACAATATTTTTTATTTTAATGTGCTTAAAACATACCGAAATTAGTGCGCTACATAAATACTTTTCCTGTATATCTGTTGCCACAACAACAAATACTAAAAACAGAATAGTACGGAACCCTTCGTGAGCTAGTCCGATTCGCACTTGGCCGGTTTTTTTTAAAAGCTAGTTAATAGTATTATGAATAAGTATGTCGCAATTATGAAGAAAATTCTTTGAGAGAACCGTAAATTAAATAAGGATTCCTTGTTATAAAATACAATAAAATTTGTAAAGTTTTCAAAAATCAAATTTAAAAAACCGACTTCAAAAAAAAATATACGCGACGAATTGAGAACCTCCTCCTTTTTTGAAGTCGGTTAAAAAATACGCAAACATAAATATTATTAAGTACTTACCAGAGAAAAAAACATTGTTTTTGCTTAAAACACATCTTTGAAATCGGTATGAAATTTAAAATAAAATATCAAATCTGATTCAAAAATAAAATCGTCATCAGAATCTGATTCGGAACCCCCGAAAACCTCGAAAACGACACATAATCACATAACCCGAATTAGTGTGTGTGTGTGTGTGCGAAGTGACAGTTGTCACTAAGAAAAGTAAGATTGTTAAAAAATAATTATGGGATATTATACCGGATGCCCGCGAAATTCGAAATAGATTTTCATTAAAAAAAAACATACGCAAAAATTATTAAATTCCTTTTTTTAAGTCTGTTAAAAATGACAAAGAACATTTATAGATAGAAACTTTTTGGCATAGTAAAAGTTCAGGCAATTTTTTTTGTTGATCGGCCACCTTTAAATTATGTGGCAATGTGTAGAGGACTTTAATACAAACAACAAAATGCCATGTTAATTAGCTGCGCGACCACGGCTGCTGTAACTTAGTCGAAATGTCGATAATTTTCAAAATTAAAATAGTGAAAATAGTAAAAAGCATTATTATTAACCCCCATGAATTTCTTGTGTCTTCTACTTATTGGAGGGCCCGTTTGGAAAACACACATAGTAGGTAAAATAACCTAACTGAGTTTAGTTAGACGAAGATGATTCAAACTGAATAAAAAAATTACTTTGACTTCGGAAGGTGCGTTCCGAAGAAACACATAAATGCAATATATCCTAACTTTTTAAGACTTGCAAGTGCCTATTTTTTTGTTTTTATCCTGCAACTTATTTAATAAGCTAAGTGGACGCTCTAGAAAATGGGCCAATATTAAATGGCCGCCCTTACAAGGGTCAATATTTAATGGCCACCCTAAAAAAAGGATCCCAATATTTCCCAATACATTTCATTTACATTTTATTTTATAAGTTAAAGTAAGTCCTGATTCGCCTGAGATACAGGAATCTCCTAGTTCAGGCATATGTGTTTTTATTGTTCTCTTGTATGTTTAGTTCTAAGTTTACTATGTAAAATATGTTTTGATTAAATATATTGTTATTATTTATTATAATTTTGATTTAAATTTCGCGGGCGTCCGGTATTTATCCCTAAAGTAAATCTAAACCTACCTTGAGATGTTTCACCATCAGCATTAACAATGGCCTTCTTCGATGGCCTCTTCTCTTTCTTCTTCTCTTGTCTCTCCATAGCTTGTTTAATCTTCTCGTCCAGCGTTTTAGGTTTAGCTTTAGCTTTGCGCTTCTTGCCAGTCGGTGCAGCTTGTTTTGGTGCCGCTTTGGTTTTTCTCTCCGTCTTCCGTAGTGGTTCAGTTAAAATTGTATGTAGCATACTCTTCGATTGTCTTATTTCCGTTTCTGTGATAATAATATTTGAAATCATTACATAGTATCAAACAGTCGCTTTCCGCTGTCTGTTGTGCTTAGATCTTTAAAAGTACGCAACGGATTTTGATGCGTTTTTTAATAGATAGAGTGATTCAAGAGGTAGGTTTTTATGTATGTGTTTGACGACCTCTGTGCCGCGTCGGGCGAACACCCGACTGCGACGCAGAAGGTTGCGGGTTCGATTCCCGCCGGGAACAAGTATTTATGCTGACCATAAATTCTTGTTTCTGGTTCTGGGTGTTTCCTATATGTATAATATGTATATATTTACAAAAAAAAAAAAGTATATAAGTAGTTTATCCGTTATCTGGCACCCATAACACAAGCATTAAGTTGCTTAGCTTGGGGCTGGATGGCGATGTGTAATATGTCCTGAAATATTTATTTATTTATTTATGTATAATACATGCATAATATAGCCGTGCGAAGCCGGAGCGGGTCGCTAGTACTATACTAATATTATAAAGATTAAGATTAAGATTTGATTGTTTGTTTGAATTGATTAGGCTCCGAAACTACTGGACTGATTTAGATGAAACTTGGTATGACGATACATTGATTCATTGACAGTAACATTGGCTACTTTTTATCCCGATATTCCCACGGGATCGGGAGTAATAATGTACAATTTACCTTCAACGTCATAAGGTATTGGTGGTATCTCCACTAGCAACGTTTGTGTTTGGTTCTTATCTGTTTCCTCATCACCTGATTTAAGTTGTATATGTATGACATCATCTCTTAACGTATAATCTTCGTCTGTAAAAAAAAAACGGTCAAGTGCGAGTTGGACTCGGTGGGTATAAACGGGACCCAATTACTAAGACTTCGCTGTCCGCCTGTCTGTCTGTCACCAGGCTGTATCTCATGAACCATGATAGCTAGAGAGTTGAAATTTTCACAAATGATGTATTTCTGTTGCCGCTATAACAATAAATACTAAAACAGATAAAAGTAAATATTTTTTTTTATATTTATTTTAGCATTAAAGCTGAATCGGTTCTTTTCCATCCAAAGGTTGCCTGGAAGAAATCGATAAGGCCGCCCATTTGTGCAACTTGTACTTTCTAGGTATTACTATACTTTGTGTATGTCGTGTTTTGTTTCTTCCCGTGTTGTACAAATAAAGTTATCTATTTTTTAACCGACTTTAAAAAAGGAGGAGGTTCTCAATTCGAAACGCCTCGACCGATATGGAAAATTCTTTTTTTGTATGAAAGGGGATAATTGAGTATGTTTTTGAGAATTTCAGGTTATGTTTAATATTTTTATTATTTTGATTGACTTACCAGAATCGGACTCGTCTTTGATGGTTATGATTTTTTTCGCTGGTTCTTCTATAGCAACTGAAATTAAATAATATATTAACGTTAAGTTGTTCTTCTTCTTCTGTTCTAGTGGTGTGGCTCACCTATTGTTAGAGTTTTCAGATCGCCTTAAGGCCTCTAACTTGACTTAACGACTGCTACTAGAGGTAGCAACCGGGACCAACGGCTTAACGTGCCTTCCGAAGCACGGAGGGCCTAAGAAAACACATTTTTGCCACACTACTTATTGGCCACCCATCGAAGTAATGACCGTGCCAGGCGTCGCTTAACCAGCACGACCGTAAACGATCAGCGAGCACCGCTTCGCTATGACCCCCTCAACGTTAAGTTAAATGCACGGGCGAACACCCTGCGACGATGACGGGTTCGATGCCCGCCTCAAACAAATATTTATGTACAGTATTTGTATCTAGTCTCGGTATTTCTATATTTATACCAATACTATCAAGCTGGAGAGTTTGTTTGAACGCGCTAATCTAAGGAACTACTAGTTCGAATTAATAAAATATTTTTGTGTTGGATAGTCCATTTGTCGAGGAAGGCTATAGGCTATTTTATATTTCGATATTCCCACGGGATCGGGAGTTACGCGGGCGAAACCGCGGAGCGCTGCTAGTGTATAATAAGTATATTATTTACAAAAGAAAAATAAATGAGTATCTTAGTAGTTGTCTGACCACCATAACACAAGCCTAATCTAGCTTAGTTTGAGTCAGAAGGCGCTGTGTAAAATCGATATTTATCTACGTAAGTACAGTACAATCTCACTAATCCGGCACTTCGATAGATCGGCACGTCCAATAATCCGGCACCCTCCGCCCACGCCTCCCTCACCCCTCTATACCTGTGCGCTTGGTCGCTGCGTCGTCGACTAGCAGTCTAACCTCAAAACTTATCACGTGCACGTGCTAACGTATTTGTTTTTTTCAAGTGAGAATAGTTTATAGTTAAAAATGACAAATAAACGCAAACACAAGACACTAGATTTGAATAATAAAATGGAGATTGGTGATTTTTTCAGTATAATCCAGTAATCCGAACATTCCAATAATCCGGCACCCTCCGGTTTTTAATAGTGCCGGATTAGTGAGATTGTACTGTAATTATACAATATTATAAAGAGGAATGTGTTTTCTTGGTTTTTGTTTTTTGGAAATAATAGGTTCCGAAACTACTATACTTACCAATTTAGATAAAACCAGCAGGCTTATTCACATACCATCTGTAGGCGACGCTTTGTAATCTTTTACAACCTTGTTTTTATTTAAGTACTAGCTGTCCCGGCAAACGTTGTTTTGCCATATAAAAAAACTAAATCAAAATCGGTTTAGCCGTTCGGGAGCTACGATGCCACAGACAGACACACACACACACACACACACACAGACACGTCAAACTTATAACACCCCGTCGTTTTTGCGTCGGGGGTTAAAAATCATACAAATCGGTTCAGCCGTTTAGGTGTAGTTTGGCAACTAACACCGCGACACGATTGACATCAATATTTATACGTCACTCAATTGTTTTGCCTTCCCGGAACCTCTCCATTAAAACTTGAACTTTATGTTATGGTATTAAAGTTCTTATTGACTTGTATTATTACGAATCGTTTGTATGGTATGGAGTATAGAAAAGTGTTGTTTTTAGACATTTTCAGGCAATTTTTAAAAAATTTCTCTCCGTAACAACCATCCTCGTACCTTATGGAATATTCTAAAAAAAGAATTGGCCAAATTGGTCCAGGCGTTGTTGAGTTATGCGCTTACCAACACATTTTGCGATTCATTTTTATATTATAGATATAACCTTTTGGATTTTTAAAAATAAACGGGAGCGGGTGACGCGGGGGCGGCGGCGCGAGTTATCAGTTAGTTGTCCTACGTTTGTAAAAGCGAGCGCGATCCTCGCTTCTCCTCGCTCCACCACCCTTTGGAGGCCCATTGGTAACACCATCGAAGGGTACCGAAACGAAAAACATTTTTGAAGTTATACTTCTTTAGGCGCGTTATGAAAAAATGATGAGAGTGAAATTTTACAAAAGCGTCACACAAAATTCTCACGTCACACAAAATTCTCACGTCACACAAAATTCTCACGGGAGAAGTTGTTTAAATCTAAATTGAACTTTATTGATTGTGTTGACAATCCTTTTCCAGTCCAGAGTTTTTTGTCGGACGAGTTTTTTGTCGGACGAGTTTTTTGTCGGACGAGTTTTTTGTCGGACGAGGTTTTGGCGGACGAGTTTTTTGCCGGACGAGTTTTTTGTCGGACGAGTTTTTTGTCGGACGAGTTTTTTGTCGGACGAGTTTTTTGTCGGACGAGTTTTTTGTCGGACGAGTTTTTTGTCGGACGAGTTTTTTGTCGGACGAGTTTTTTAATAATGCCGAAGAAGTATAACTTCTCACGCGCGTACATAAGTACACGCACCCATTTTTTTGCATCTCTTTCACTTCCGCGACTTTTGACATGTTGCCATCCTTGTCTTTTCAGTTTTGTTCCTTTCGGTAGCCTTCTGATGGTTTTTGAATCACATTGATTCATTGACAGTAACACAGGCTACTTTATATCCCGATATTCCCACGGGATCGGGACTTACGCGGGTGAAACCGTGGAGCACTGCTAGTTTATATGCAACTATGTTTAATTTTACCTTTGATCAAGTCTCCAGCGTAGAGCTGTTGGAAGACCTTCTCGCAGCCGAGCACCTGCTGCTTAAAGTTGTCAGCATCCTCCAGTCTTCTGATGCAAATGTCGCATATTGCAAACATCTTGCGGTCTAGGGGATCGCTAACCGGTTGTAGCTGCAAATTATACATATAGTTAGTTTTTAAATGAATTAGAGTCTTCCGCTTAGTGCTACTTGTACTTGTTTAAGGGTTGGTTTCTGCAATTAGATGTCTTGAGTTGGGTCCCTTTTGTGTGAGGTTACACTTGTCAGGGGGGAACCAGCCCAGATCCTCCATAAATTTTGCCACTAGATGTTTATTATTATTATTAAAAGCCCACTGCAGAGCAAAAGCCTCTCTACCTTTCTTCCATTGATCATGATCGGTCGCCATTGCACACCAATCATTCTAGGAGTCAAAATCATCTCGCCATCGTCGCCTTGGTCTGGCGCGTGGTCGTATCCATATGGGGGACCATTCTGTTGTTATTTTAGCCCAACGTTCATCTGACATGCGGCAAACATGTCCCGCCCAGTCGTATTTTAGCTTAGCGGCTTTCTGGGAGATGTCAGCAATGAGAGTTCTGGAGCTAGATGTGGTTTCTCAAAAATGTTTGGAAGGCTATTGACGTCACCTATTATCTTGCTTGAGTCAAATTTCCGCTAGTACCATGCAATTCAGCCGCACATACGCTGTTGTTTCTTCAGCCTCTGTGCCCGCTTTGCATTTTTTAGTATCGATAGCATTAGGGTAATTGATTAGGTAGGGTCAGATCCGCCCAGTGTGCAGCTGACGTTGGGTCAGCCAAGGTACAGCTATATGGGCTGGAGGGGCAGGTTAGAAGGTGCAGCATAGTTGCGGTGCGGCATGGATCGATCATACGGCATGGAGTAAAATGACAGGAGTACTTGTACTTGTATACAGGCTGTTTTCCGCGATTAGACCCTAATTTAATTGGGTCCTTTTTGCGTGAAGATGGAGTAGGCTTGCCCAGCACCTACTACCCTCTCAGCTTAGTCGACCATGTCCAGAGGAGAGAACTTGTCAATACTGCTGGAGCCAACTAAGCCGATCACGATGTTTTCCTTCACCTTAAGAGCAATGTCAATTAGCGCACATACATTTTTCTTAAAAAAAATACATTGGTGCACTGCCGGCTGGGATTCGAACCCACGACCTTCAGAATGAAAGTCGAGGTATCTACCACTAAGCGAACACCGCTCAGTGACAGGAGTAACAGTAAGGTTATACCTACTTATATTAATAACGACTGAGCCTCTTATTGCAATGTCAGCCAACGAAAATCCGGTGGCGAATAATTAAGTAACGGGCGGCACCGTAATATTATTGCGTTTGCTGGCTGTGGATGTGGTGAAGCTTTGTTTCAATTTACCTCAATATCTAAAACAATCTTCAGCATCTCCGTGAAGGATTCCTCGCCCCGCGGGGACTCCGATAGACTTTTAAACCGGCCCTCAGCTTGGCAACAACGACACAAATCGTTCTCTAATTTTAGCCCTTCGTTGGACATTTTGATGTACTTCACACCACTAATATTGTAAAATAAATCACAACGAACAGATGGGACAGGGAATTATCCTAATATTTGTCCATTTTTAATGGAATTTTGAGAAAAACCACCATAACAACGACGCGCACCATTAGTTTTTTTTATTCTGTGGTTTTTCAAGTTTTTTTTAAACTGTGGGCTGCGTTCCACTTATCAAGCGCGTTGAACGATAGCGGCGCGACCACAAAATCGAGGTTATCGTTGTGGGCGCTGTGTCGATAAGGTGTAGTGGACCTCCTTACGATCGATCGCGCGGCCGATGAGCGCGCGTTATTTAAAATAAGAAATCAAACAATTAGTTGTCTGATTTTTGCTAGGTACTTCTTTTATTTATTTATTTCCCTTATTAAAGTCTTCTATTCATCACTCGTTCCACAACATAAGCCCAAATGAACAATATTATTATTAAATACTCCTTATACTTACGGGAACGGACGCAATATTACCGAGACTGGACATTTTTGTTTAGAATGTGACCAAGTTAAGTTAATGTTGAATATTAAGTTCTGAAAGATATACCTGCAATAAAGCCTGTTCAAACTAGGTTCAAAAACAAGGAATGTAGATTTTATAATAGTTTTATTAAGGGTGATAGCACGAGCAGCATCTTTTTCAGATAGTATAACGTCTACGCGTTTATCTGTTTCCGAATCATTCATCGAATTTCCGAATCAATCATCGTAAAATAAATCGAAATTAAGAACTTTTAAAAACTATTTACAAATCATTTGAAATAGTTCTGTCGTCTTAACGTTTGCGCGGTTGGAAAGTGTGACGTCATAAATGAATAATACCCTCGATCGCAACGACCGTGTTTTTAAGCGGACCACGTTTGTGATCGAAAGTGTCGAAAAACTCCTTAAGTGGACCGCACTCATATGACAAACTTTTCACGTTGAAATCCAAGCTGCATCAAAGCTTTTTTGCCTAGCCCAAATAACAAATGTCTGAAAACATTGAAATTTAACTTCCGGTTTCAAGTTCTGCTACTCGACACAAGGTAGCGTTTTTTGCCTTTTCTCTGAATCAAAATTAGATGGCGCTGTTTGTAGATTTACAACATGGCGCTCTATTTGAATAAGCCGACATCGACAGTGCGAGCTGAGTGCGAGTCAAACTCGCGCGAAGAGTTCCGTACCATGATAATTAAATACTAGCGACCCGTCCCGGCTTCGCACGGCTGTATTATGCATGTATTATACTTATAAACCTTCCTTTTGAATCACTCTATCTATTAAAAAAACCGCATCCAAATCCGTTGCGTAGTTTTAAAGATTTAAGCATACATAGGGATATAGGGACAGAGAAAGCGACTTTGTTTTATACTATGTAGTGTAGTGATAGTGACTATGTAGTGATAGTGAAGAGCCTCTGGGAGAACAATTTTTTTTTTATTTTAAAATATTCGTTGCGGCAATACCTACACAATCTGTGAAAATTTCAACTGTCTAGCTATCACGGTTCATGAGATACAGCCTGGTGACAGACAGACAGTGAAGTCTTAGTAAAAGGGTTCCGTTTTTACCCTTTGGGTACGAAACCCTAAAAATAGAAGATCAGAGGTACAAAAAAAATAGAGGATCCGCCTTTTTTATCTTTATCTTATATAATGGGGGCTGACAAGTTGCCAGCAACACTTCGACCCAATGGGATCTTTTGTGTTTACCCCTACCTTGATGTTTCTTTGAAGAAGTGGTCGATTAACGCGGTGATCCCACTGAGAGGAAGAAACCTATATTCCTCCGGTTTGGGATACGCATTCCCAAGGAGGCTCATACGCTTCGCTGCTAAGACGTCGCATTCACACAGTACGTGCTCCATAGTTTCCCTGACATCACCGCAGGCTCTGCAGTCATTATTTGAAGTTAACTTCATTTTTAAAAGCATGTCATTGGTTCCGTAATGTCCTGTCAAGGCACCAACCACAGCTCGTGCTTTGCTTCTACTGTTGTTCAATATAAATTTAGAAGCCCCTCTGGTGCTGCTACCTATGAATTTCCTCGAATGTAGCAGCCCTTGACTGATTTCCCACTCTTGCGTGTGTTTCTTATCAGCGTAATCCTTTACGGCCCTTATGATTGTGCATGCTGGCAGGCCCATACATGGTTCTGGTCCAAGCATAGCACTTGCCGATCCTGTCCTTGCTAGCTCATCAGCTTTCTCATTTCCTGTTATTCCTACATGGCCTGGGACCCATAGTAGTCGCAGCTTGTTTCTGCGGCCCAACTTGTTTAGGGTTTTCACCGCATTCAGGACCAATTTCGAGTTGACCTTGCAGGAATTTAAGGCCTTTAGATAGTCTTGTTCTCTACACTCATTTTCAGATTTTCCTCTGCGCATGCTATGATTGCATACATCTCTGCCTGAAAGACCGTAGTGTATTGACCCAAACTACTCCACAGTTGTAAAGATTCTGAGTAAATACCTGCTCCAGTACCAGACTCAGTTTTCGAACCGTCTGTGTACCAAATGAGGCAGTCTGCGTCTGGTGAGCGCAGTTGCTGTGTCCAGTCTTCCCTTGTGGGGACATGTATTTTAAAGTTTCTTTTGAAGATTTTGACACACGGCATAACGTCGCTAATCATATTCATCTTCCTTTGAAGCTCATCATTAAGCTCTATTTTTGTATGCCTCGTTGTGGGCCTATTGCAGTTAAAAGCGCCTGCCGTTTTTAGTCTGTATAAGGTTTTAATTGCCTCCTGTTGTATGAAGATGTGAAGAGGGGTTAAGTTTAGAATTATATCTAACGCTTTCGTAGGCGTGGACTTAAACGCTCCTGTGATAGCCATAGTGGCCATCCTTTGTAGTTTGCCTAATTCCTTTACGCATGATGTTAGTTTGGTTCTGGTCCACCATACAACACTGCCGTAGGTTAAAATTGGGCGAACCATAGTAGTGTAGATGAAGTACAGTACCCTAGGCTTCAGACCCCAGGTTTTGCCATACGCCGATCTACACATGTTGAAGGCCCTTATAGCTTTTTATGTCACCTTCTTGGCATACAGATTCCATGTGAGCACCTTGTCTAAGGTCATGCCAAGGTATTTCACGTTGGTCGACCATTCTAACTCTGTGTCAAATAAAAGCAATTTCTTCAAACTGCTCAACCTCTTCTTTCTTGTGAAAGGAAGAATCGTAGTTTTGTTGGGATTTATGGTGAGATGGTTTTCAACACACCATTCCTCCACGTCCTTCAAAGCCTGTTGCAGAAGATCCGAGACAATTTCCGGAAATCTACAATTGATCATGACAACTATGTCATCTGCATATCCCACAGCGTAGCATGCCCCTCTGTTCAGTTTGGTTAGGAGGGAGTCTACTACCAGACACCACAGTGTAGGTGACAATACCCCTCCTTGAGGGCATCCTTTTGTTGTTGTGGCGTGAATTTCATCTCCTAATAGAAATGACCTTATTCTCCTACCTCTCAGCATGAAGTCAATCCATTTACAGAGGGTAGGGTCAATGCCGTGTTCTTTGGCGGCTTTCATGATCGATTCTAATGTTGTGCGGTCAAATGCCCCCTCAATGTCCAGGAACGCAGCCGCACAAATCTCTTGACCATCAATAGCATTCTCTGCTCTCGTGATCGACTACATGGTGCAACGCGGTTTCGGTTGATTTCCCGGTTTGGTAGGCACATTGTAGCTTGTGAAATGGTTTCTTTGTCAGAGGCCCATCCCTTATGTATTGATCTACCAATTTCTCCAGGGTTTTTAGTAGGAAAGACGAGAGACTTATCGGACGAAATGATTTGGCCTCTTCATAGCTGTCCTTCCCTGGTTTCGGAATGTATGTTACCTTAACCTCCCTCCATATCTTTGGAATGTATCCAAAGGCTATGCAGGCCTTAAAAAGCCGCATCAGGTGCGGGCCTAGTATGAGAAGACCTTTTTGTAGTAGTATCGGGTATATGCCGTCCGGACCTGGTGATTTAAATGGTTGAAAGTTTTGCAATACCCAACTCAGTTTTCTTTCCTCTACTACCTTTTTTGCAACATCCCAGTCCGCTTTTGTAGTTCGCAGATTTTGCTCCTCTACGGGCATGGGATCCGCTTTAGATCAATTATTACAGCAATTGAAGCCTTGAGCCGGCCGGGATTTGAACCCACAAGGAATAAAAGTCGAGGTCTACCACTAAGCCAACAGCGCTCAAAGGTTGAATAATTTATAATAGAGACCGGTGTTGGCTTAGTGGTAGATACCTCGACTTTTATTCTGAAGGTCGTGGGTTCGAATCCAGGCCGGCCGTGCACCAATGTATTTTTCTTAAGGAAAATTTATGTGCGCTAATTGACATTGCTCTTACGGTGAAGGAAAACATCGTGATGAAACCCGCGGCTTAGTTGGCTCCAGAAGTATTGACAAGTTCTCTCCTATGGACATGGTCGACTAAGCTGAGAGGGTAGTAGGTGCTGGGCAAGCCTACTCCATCTTCACGCAAAAAGGACCCAATTAAAAATAAAAAAATAAAAAAAATATTTCAGGACATATTACACATCGCCATCCAGCCCCAAGCTAAGCAACTTAATGCTTGTGTTATGGGTGCCAGATAACGGATAAACTACTTATATACTTTTTTTTTGTAAATATATACATATTATACATATAGGAAACACCCAGAACCAGAAACAAGAATTTATGGTCAACATAAATACTTGTTCCCGGCGGGAATCGAACCCGCAACCTTCTGCGTCGAATTAAAAAGGGTCTAATCGCGGAAAACAGCCCGTATACAAGTACAATCTTTACTAATATTATAAAGCTGAAGAGTTTGTTTGTTTGTTTGAACGCGCTAATCTCAGGAACTGCTGGTTCGAATTGAATTGAATTGAAAGATTTCTGGCTACAGTAATCGCTCAAGTTGACTCTAAGATCGAGATTTTAAAGAAAAACAAACAAAAATTCAACAAAATTATTTATTATTAAAATGATTCCATGTTATGATGAGTCTTCAAATGTCCCTTTAGGCTACACTTCTGCACAAAAGCCTGCCCGCACGCCGGGCAAACAAATCTCCTATCATTATTATGAATTCTCATATGTTCTCTCAAAGTCTTCTTCCTAGCATAAGATTTCTTACAAACAGAACATTCAAAAATTCTCTCACCATTATGCTTTATCATGTGTACCTTTAATTCATTCTTAGTAAAGCATTTATATGAACAAATTTGACATTCAAAATCTCTTTCTTCTAAATGGTCTCGCTTTAAATGCCTAGATAGTGTATAGCGACGATCAAAAGACCGCTCACAAACATTACAACTGTATTTTAAAGGTGCGACACCGTGAACATCAACCATGTGTTTCTGCCGACGGAAATATTCAGAAAACCTCTCCGGACACTTTGGACATTTAAATCTTTTCACTAATTTATGAACAGTGTTCACGTGGTTTTTATACTTCTGTTGAGTTGTAAACATTTTACCGCATAATTCGCATGGGAAGCTCCCATCTGCATGCATGCTTTTAGAATGAACTTTTAAGCGGTATTTCGTTATGAAACCTGTACCGCAATCTTGGCAAATATAATTTCTATAATGTCCATTCATATGGCGCTCTATAGAGCCGAAAGTTTCAAAAGTACACTCACAAATCTGACACCGATACTTGCTTCCACTAATTTTAAATGGAATAATTCTATCGTTAACATTCTTAACAAATTTCTTATCATGAACTTTTAGAAGATGTAATTTTAAATCGTTTAGATTGGAAAGTTCTTCGTTGCAGAGAGTGCATTGGAGTTCGGAGACATCTGCGTAGATAACCAGGCTTTCGGTACCATATTGCTTAAGCACTTTCGAAAGCTCAGAAACTTTATGTTCCATATTATGTTCCCGGAGCTTAGTAAAGTCTTCATGGTGCATTCTGCAGTAGAAACATGGGTATCCAGACCGAGTCTTGCTTCTAAATGGTGTTATATTGGAGAATTTGATCAGCATCGTTGCGTTGGCTATGTGAGCTGCTTTTTCGGAGATGTATGTGTTTTTATGTAGGACTTCGTTTGATTGTCTCGACTCTTGTAACATGGGTATCATGCTTGGTGTCACTTCTAGATCTGTAATTGAAAAAAAATCTATGAATAAATTTATACTAATACTAGCGACCCGCCCCGGCTTCGCACGGCTATATTATGCATGTATTATATCTAAAAACCTTCCTCTTTAATCACACTATCTATTAAAAAAAACCGCATGAAAATCTGTTGCGTAGTTTTAAAGATCTAAGCATACATAGGGACATAGAGACGGCGAAAAGTGACTTTATTTTATACTATGTAGTGATGATAAGTCTTCTATTCGGCACTCGTCACACCATAACACAAGTCCAGATGAGCGATATTATTATTAAATACTCTTTTTCGTAAGTTACCATGACGCGTCATGGTCATGTTATGTTTCCATGACGCGTCATGGTCATGTTATGTTTCCATGACGCATGACGTCACTTTTTTCCTTTTAATTTTTTTTTTTTTTTTTTTGTTTTTATTATTATTATTTTTTTTTTATTTTAAACTTTTGTTCTAGTGCTTTTATATTTGTTACTACTTTTCTGATTGTCTTATGTCGTGTGCTTGTCCAAATAAATGTTTTCTTTCTTTCTTTCTTCAATATTACCGTGACATTTTTGTGTGAATGCAGGTTTATCACCAATTTACTAATAGACGTTATCACGTCAAAAAATAAAAAAAGGAAAAAAGATAGATGTTCGATTCGCAGACCTAACGAATATAATACCAAAAAAAAAATACTACTCGGTTCAGCCGTTTAGGTGGAGTTTGGTAACCAACACCGCGACACGAGAATTTTATATACAGGGTGAATTTTTTGCGTGGGTCTTCAGGGCTATATTCTTAACTATAAGAGATAGCAAAAAATGCTGAAAGGAGTTGCGTGCCCGATTTTGACAAAAACTAAAACGGAATCATTCGATTTTTGGAAAAGTCATTACCAAGTATAATAACTGTTGATTTTGCAAAAAAAAAAAAAAAATCATCCTAAATTTTTGTACCAATCGATAGTGTTGCCGATAGAGATCAATTCTTGGAAACAAACATAGTATTACAAATCAACGGAAATTGCTATTTTTTTAGTTTATCTATAAGAGTAAAAGACCCATCACGAAATATAAATAAAATAAATAAATATTGCAGGACATTCCACACATCGCCCTAGTAACTAGACTTGTGTTATGGGTGTTAGACAACGGATATACTACTTGTATACTTTTCTTTTGTAAATATACAGGGTGTCCCGTAATGAATGGATAAGCGGGCACCTACGGATAGAGGACACTGGGCCGGTTCAGAAAAATGAAAGTTATGTTCTATGAAAGTCTCTCGGTTTCCAAGATATCCGCCATTTTAAAAATTTCACACCCTTCTCTATGTTTTTTGATGCCAAAACTGCAAATGAAGCAATTATTCCAATCTGTTTTTTGAATAGCATTCCAGGATAAATGTGCTATCGAACGCAAATAATTATTTTTCTGACTAATCGAAAGTTTTTTATTAAACTTAGATTTAACTCAAACTTCATGATTTTTTAATTAAAGTAATTCCCCGTATTTAATAAATAAATAATAAATATTTCAGGACATATTACACATCGCCATCCAGCCCCAAGCTAAGCAACTTAATGCTTGTGTTATGGGTGCCAGATAACGGATAAACTACTTATATACTTTTTTTTTTTTTAAATATATACATATTATACATATAGGAAACACCCAGAACCAGAAACAAGAATTTATGGTCAGCATAAATACTTGTTCCCGGCGGGAATCGAACCCGCAACCTTCTGCGTCGCAGTCGGGTGTTCGCCCGACGCGCCACAGAGGTCGTCAAATTTTATTTACTAACTAAATTTTACGGTTACGTATCATAATAACTAAGTTCAATATAACTATGTTCGAAATAACTACGGTCGATTCACATAAGTTCATAATACCTAACGGTCGATTGGGCTACACATTATAATAACTAAGTTCAATATAACTATGTTCGAAATAACTAACGGTCATAATACCTACAGTTTAAAATACCTAATGGTCGAAATACCTAATGGACGAAACACCTACGGTTAATTTAACTACAATTAATTCAACTACGGTTTTTCACCTGCGGTTTAAAAAAATCAATTTTATAAAATCCCTAACCAAGTAAAATGGGTAGAATTCGCTTCTAGCACTCGCCGGCCGCTGCCGCGGCACCGCTCGCTTCGCTCGCTCGGCTCGTGCGTTGTGGTCGCAGTTCTAACATAAACCTAACCTATCCATGTCGGTTCTGGGTAGGGAGTTTTCCGGGTGGGTCTTTATATGCTGCGTTTATCACGCAACTAGAGACGAATTTTACCTATTTGACTTGATTAGGGAAGCATATAAAGACCCATCCGGAACACCCCCTACCCAGAACCGACATGGATAGGTTAGGTTTATGTTAGAACTGCGACCACAACGCACGAGCCGAGCGAGCGAAGCGAGCGGTGCCGCGGCAGCGGCCGGCGAGTGCTAGAAGCGAATTCTACCCATTTTACTTGGTTAGGGATTTTATAAAATTGATTTTTTTAAACCGCAGGTGAAAAACCGTAGTTGAATTAATTGTAGTTAAATTAACCGTAGGTGTATTTTATAAAATTGATTTTTTTTAAGCGCAGGTGAAAACCCGTAGTTGAATTAATTGTGGTTAAATTAACCGTAGGTGTTTCGTCCATTAGGTATTTCGAAAATATGCCAAACAACCATTAGGTATTTTAAACAGTAGGTATTATGACCGTAGTTATTTCGAACATAGTTATAATGAACGTAGGTAAATTAACCGTAGGTATTTCGTCCATTAGGTATTTAGTTCATTAGTTATTCCAAAAATATGTGAAACAACCATTAGGTATTTTGAACAGTAGGCATTATGACCGTAGTTATTTCGAACATAGTTATATTGAACTTAGTTATTTTGATATGTAACCAAATTTTACTACTACTACTAAATTTTATTTACTATGGAAAAACATGAAAAAAGACAGCTCAGGCTCACTTTAATAGGAATTCATTTTGTATTGAATAATGGCAATACCACGTATTATACTCTTTCAGAATCTCAATGAAATAGGCAACTTTTTTAAAATTTGGCACTAGGGCCATACACCATACATTTTTTTACACCAGGAAACATTAAAGTTCAGGTTAAAAAAATAAAAAATCATGATTTTTGAGTTAAATCTTAGTTTAAAAAAAACTTTCGATGTGTCATAAAAATAATTGTTTGTATTCGATAGCACATTTATCCTGGAATACTATCAAAAACAGATTTGAATAATTCCTTCATTTGCAGTTTTGGCATCAACAAACACACAGGGAGTGAAATTTTTAAATATTTTAAAATGGCGGTTATCTCGGAAACCGAGACTTTCATAGAACATAACTTTCATTTTTCTGAACCGGCACAGTGTCCCCTATCCGGAAGTGCCCGCATGTCCATTCATTACGGGACACCCTGTATACTTATAATACATAGAAACAACCAGAAGGCCAATTCTCGTAAATAACATTGTTCAAATTACATTTCAATATCATTTCGATTGCATTTCGATCACAAATAATACCTTCAAAGTAGCTTAAATACCCTCAAAGTTAGCTTTTTGTAAAAAAAAAACTGATTCCGATTGCATTTAGATTGCAAAAGATACCCTTGAAGTATTTTTTTTTACAAAAAGCTAACTTTGAGGATATTTTTAGCTACTTTGTGGGTAATATTTTGTGATCGAAATGCAATCGAAATGATATTGAAATGTAATTTGAACAATGTTATTTACGAGAATTGGCCTTCAGACCACAGACAAATATCTAAGCATAAATACTCGTCTGAGGCGGGAATCGAACCCGCAACCCTGTGTTTGGCAGTGCGGCATGGTGACCATTGTGCCAACTGGGTCGCCTTATTACAACTGGTACTTGTATACGGGCCTTTTTACATAACTAGACCTCTCTAATTGTGTCCTTTTTGTGTGAAGATAGAGTACAACTACGTCCACTATTTTGTCCACCTATTACTACCCTTCTCAGCTTAGTCGACCGTATCCTGAGGAAAGAAAAAACGTGTGGCACTCGGGGACTGCCGCGGTAAAGCTATTGCTATATCGAGAATAAGTTCTTGTCTTAGTAAATGTTCTTATAAATAAATAATAATAATAAATAAATAAATATTTCAGGACATATTACACATCGCCATCCAGCCCCAAGCTAAGCAACTTAATGCTTGTGTTATGGGTGCCAGATAACGGATAAACTACTTATATACTTTTTTTTTGTTGTAAATATATACATATTATACATATAGGAAACACCCAGAACCAGAAACAAGAATTTATGGTCAGCATAAATACTTGTTCCCGGCGGGAATCGAACCCGCAACCTTCTGCGTCGCAGTCGGGTGTTCGCCCGACGCGCCACAGAGGCCGTCAAAAAGGCCGGCCTTATAAAATAAAATAAAAAATATATATATATAAAAAAAAAATATATATACAGGGTTATTGGAAATTAATTGACACGGCGTTAAGGACTTCTTCTGTGCACCTTAACGATCAACTTTTGTTCTACGACTTTTGGAAATTCATTATAAAAATATTCCATACAACAATAAAAAATTAAATCCAACAGTTCAAATAATACTCAACTCTACGTCTACGTCACAGAATCAATCATAGTAGGTATGGTGCCGATCGCGCGCGCGCACTTGCCGCATAGACATAGAAAATTACCAGACAGTACGAGAAACACTTAAATATTTTTTTGGGATATGTATTAGGTTTCGACAAAAGTCGTAGAACAAAAGTTGATCGTTAAGGTGCACAGAAGAAGCCCTTAACGCCGTGTCAATTAATTTCCAATAACCCTGTATATATAAAAAAAATATATATTAAAAAAAATATATATAAAAAAAAACGTCCGACATTTGTCGTCCGTCAATAGTCGTCCGTTAATAATCGTCCGTCATTTGTCGGGGGTGTTAGGTTTTTTGGTTACGGAATTTCTTGATTCGCCCCCCAAGGCCCGCGATAAAATCTATGCAATAGCTTAAAATTTTGATACATACGTGCTAATATATCCAATTGTCTTATGTAATCCGGACAGATGTTGAAGAGCGTGTTACGCCGCGGGAGCGGAGCGAGACGCGAGTGACGAGCGAGTAGCGCGGCCTCGGCCTCCGAGTCGATCTCTGTATTGTCGGGCTGCGTGTGGATGACTATTTCAACGGGGGATGCTGGGGAACATATCATAAAAATAATTGTTTGCATTCGATAGCACATTTATCCTGGAATACTATCCAAAAAACAAATTGGGATAATTTCTTCATTTGCAGTTTTGGCATAAAAAAACATAGGGAAAGGAGTGAAATTTATAAAAAACTAGCTGAGCCCCGCGGTTTCACCCGCGTAATAATTTTCTACGAAATTTCCTTAATTTTTTCTTTCATAAGAACCTTCTCCTAACAATAACAAACACAACAAAAAAAGAATTGGCCAAATTGGTCCAGGCGTTGTTGAGTTATGCGCTTACCAACACATTTTGCGATTCATTTTTATATTATAGACTAGCGACCCGCTCCGGCTTCGCACGGCTATATTATGCATGTATTATACATATAAACCTTCCTCTTGACTCACTCTATCTATTTAAAAGGGATATAGGGACAGAGAAAGCTTTGTTTTATACTATGTAGTGATATAAAATGGCGGATATCTCGGAAACCGAGAGACTTTCATAGAACATAACTTTCATTTTTCTGAACCGGCACAGTGTCCTCTATCCGTAGGTGCCCGCGTGTCCTTTCATTACGGGACACCCTGTATAACTCACGCGTGTATAATACGTTGCATTATGAGCCTAAAAGCGGTTTAATATATTTAATAGAAAGACGACCCAGTTGGCACAATGGTCACCATGCCGGACTGCCAAACATAGGGTTCGATTCCCGCCACAGACAAGTATTTATGCTTAGATATTTGTCTGTGGTCTGGGTGTCTGTATGTATATCAAGTATATATTTACAAAAAAAAAGTATATAAGTAGTATATCCGTTGTCTAGCACCCATAACACAAGTCTAGTTACTTAGCTTGGGGCTAGATGGCGATGTGTGGAATGTCCTGTAATATTTATTTATTTATTAATAAGATCCACTTTATGAGCAACTGTGATAATTTTTTTTTTTATGTTGTCGATTCTCAGACCTAACAAATATACACAAATAAAAATGGTTGTCTGTAAAGTCGGTTTACGCATGATAATTTTACGTGATAACGTCATAAGAAAACGACTGTTTTTTTTTTTCGTTTTTC
The DNA here is from genome assembly GCA_907269075.1 of Idaea aversata. Classification (NCBI taxonomy): domain Eukaryota; kingdom Metazoa; phylum Arthropoda; class Insecta; order Lepidoptera; family Geometridae; genus Idaea; species Idaea aversata. Next base: position 2,576,227 of record OU026112.1, on the reverse strand, counting down.
TTTTTTTTTTCCTTTTTTTTTCCTTTATTTATATGAGTCTTCTATTCGTCACTCATCACCATAACACAAACCCACATGAGCGATATTATCATCACTACATAGTATAAAATAAAGTCACTTTTCGCCGTCCCTATGTCCCTATGTATGCTTAGATCTTTACAACTGCGCAACGGATTTTGATGCGGTTTTTTTTAATAGATAGAGTGATTAAAGAGGAAGGTTTTTAGATATAATACATGCATAATACAGCCGTGCGAAGCCGGGGTGGGTCGCTAGTTAAACAATATAAAACAAACACGAATGAATAGGTAGTAATAGGGGCATATTACACTATCATTTATCTTGGATCATAGATCTATGAGTCAATGTTATTGGATAATGTAATATAGACATATGATTCATTTTCTTCTTGATCATAGATTTTTGACATTTGCTGAGAGATTGGATCCAATACGGTCATAGAAACAGGTGGTGCCAGTTGTTTTTTATTTAATTCCACTAGGTATTTAAAAGCAAATATAAAAAAAAAGATTCTAATTTCTTGTTCGTTAATATGTTTCAAATAATGTAATGTAGTTATTTTTCTACTTGCATAATCTTGCTGAAATACCAAAATCCAAGCCATCTAAAAATTACGATGTCTTTTGGCAAATCGAATTCTCTGGGATCTGGTAACCCTGACGTCAATACCATGCCCGGACCCGACACTATTTTGAACACGCACACCACCGACGCGTTCTCCATTACAACCACATATTATGACGTAAAATAGCATCAAAGAACTTTGATAGTGTAATACACAGATATGACTCAAATAGTCAATTATATTGGATCAAATATATGATCAATTAAATGATCAGAGATATATGATAATGTAATATGCCCCATAGGCTCCGAAACTACTGGACCGATTTAGATGAAACTTGGTATGAGGATACATTGATTCATTGACAGTAACATAGGCTACTTTTTATCCCGATATTCCCACGGGATCGGGAGTTACGCGGGTAAAACCGCGGAACGCTGCTAGTCTACATAATAAAGAGGTTTTTTTTGTTTGAAACGAATAGCCTCCGAAACTACTGGACCGATTTAGATGAAACTTGGTATGAGCATACATTGATTCATTGGTAGTAACATAGGATACTTTTCATCCCGATATTCCCACGGGATCGGGAGTTACGCGGGTAAAACCGCGGAGCGCTGCTAGTCTACATAATAAAGAGGTTTTTTTTGTTTGAAACGAATAGCCTCCGAAACTACTGGACCGATTTAGATGAAACTTGTTATGAGGATACATTGATTCATTGACAGTAACATAGGCTACTTTTAATCCCGATATTCCCACGGGATCGGAAGTTATGCGTGAACTTACTATGAAAATCATCAGTAATTAAATCGGAGTCGTATTCGTCGTGGTCAGAGACCTCTATCTTAACTGCACTTGCTGGTTCATTCTTTACTTCACATTCCAGCATGTTTGTTTCATCCACTGAAAATATTAAGAATAATTGGTAACACCAGAAGCTTAAGAAGAAAGGGTACCGGCACTCTCTCCATACAAACGTAGTCGACTGTTTCCTCCCTGGATAGTGACACTAGAGCTAATATTTATAAAAAAAACTAGCGACCCGCCCCGGTTTCGCACGGCCTTCCTCTTGAATCACTCTATCTATTAAAAAAACCGCATCAAAATCCGTTGACTAGTTTTAAAGATTTAAGCATACAAAGCGATATAGGGACAGAGAAACCGACTTTGTTTTATACTATGTAGTGATAGTGATAAGACTTAGGGACATAGTGATGGCAGTTATAGGTTTTATGCAACAAAAATATTTGCGCTAGTGTCATTATCCAGCCTGCCTAGCATGAAGATCAAAACACGATACGATATAGCGATATAACTACATTAACTCTCAAAATATGATAGATAAAGACGCATTTTGAATTTTTATCATAAATTTTATCGCAATTTTCGATAAAAATTCAACATGGCGGCTTTATCGATCATATTTTGAGGGTTGATGTAGTTATATCGCTTTATCGTATCGTGTTTTGATCCTCATGCTAGGCAGGCTGGGAGGAAACAGTCGACTACGTTTGTATGGAGAGAGCGCCGGGTATCTTACCTCTAAAAATATCGCAACATAGGTGTTTTAGAAACAGTTTTTGTGTATCAACCTAAAATCCATGGAATAATATTCCTACTGTCGTAAAGGTGAAGAAATGCATTGTATTGTCATACACTTCGAAACACGATTTGAGTGATTTGCCTCGATAGAAAAAGTCGTGGAAGTCGTCGTCATTTTTCTGAATTTTTTTAATTTTACGGCGATTGTAAGGACAAAACAAATACAAAATTTATATTTTTATAAACCTTACATCAAATCCCATAAGGTAGTACAGATGGTTTTTCACTAAAAATAGATGTTAGTCAGTTAATTACTTATAGAATAGTTGATTGAATCCGGCGTTACTTTTCGGAACTCCACATCTGTAATGGAAGTATTAATATTTAGTTTTTAGTTCCGAGCCTAGTGCCAAAACACAAAATGCAATTTGCAATGCCCTCCTGCCCACTTGAAGAGGCATGCAATGAGGACAAGCAATAATCTGGGGGCACGGCAGGGCCCCCGCCTAGTCGAGCATAAAAGCGGCACGTCCGTACCATCCTTTTCTCGAAACAGTTCAGGCCATTTTCGACCCCCTATAACTTCGTTGTAGATAAAACTAAAAGCCTGAATTTTCAGATACCAAGCAAGCATTGTATGAACTCGGTATATTTCAAATTTCATCCAATTTGAACAAGTAGTTTAAGAATTATAACTAGTCAAAGTTTACTAATTTTGTCACTCACTCACTCACTGACCGATCATCAAAAGTCTAAGGCACTTCTAGCAGACATAGAAGCTTCAAATTTTGAATACAATTAGTGTTTAGTGTATAAATCAAGAAAAACTAAAATATTATGCAATTTCGTGTTTATAAGTATTGACAAGTTTTCTCTGGACATTGTCGAGTATACAGGGTGGACCTTCAGGGTCAAACTGTATCATTCCATGAGTTTTTCAAAAATATAATGTAGTTTTTGCAAAAAGAACATAACTAAAGAGGTTTCATTGCGGAAAACAGCCCGTATACTAGTACCAGTATGTCATAACTCGTATATTTATCTTACCATTGACGAAGACAGAGCAGTTTCCATCGAGCCTGGTGAGCAGATGTCTCTCGGTGCCTGCTGACATCAGACGGAAGGCACACGCGTCTCGTAGCCGAGTCACGCAGCGGTAACATATTAGTGTTGTTAATTCTGAGTGATTTGATAACTGGAAGTAAGATTTTATCGTTTTTAGTATAGACTAATTGCGATTTTTGAAGTGAAAACTTCTTTAGCGCAGTACGTATATTTTTAGATGAGACAAAATCTCTGAACTCGCGACACCGTTACGAGACGCAGCTACAGTGTATATGCATGAACATATATTTTTAGTTGTTTAGTAAATAAGTTTAATTTTTTTTATAAGTTTTACACTTCTGTCGGCACTCCTGGAGTGCAACCGTTTTTTTTTTTCATAAGAACCTTCTTCTGACAATATCAAGCATACAATAAAAATTAGCAAATTGATCTAGCCGTTTGACGCGTGATGCGATGATAAAGGAAAATGGATAAATTTTTATTACATAAGACTAGCTTTTGCCCGCGACTTTATCCCCGTCGAAAGAGCGGTGTTGGCTTAGTGGTTGATACCTCGACTTTCATTCTGAAGGTCGTGGGTTCGAATTTAGGCCGTCCGTGCACCAATGTATTTTTCTTAAGAAAAATTTATGTGCGCTAATTGACATTGCTCTTACGGTGAAGGAAAACATCGTGATGAAACCCGCAGCTTAGTTGGCTCCAGAAGTATTGACAAGTTCTCTCCTCTGGACATGGTCGACTAAGCTGAGAGGGTAGTAGGTGCTGGACAAGCCTACTCCATCTTCACGCAAAAAGGACCCTATTAAAAAAGAGTCTTATCGCGGAAAACAGCCCGTATACAAGTACAAGTACATCCCCGTCGAAGTCTAAGAAGTTCTAATAGGATTAGTTGGACCAAGGAATTACGTTGTCCCATACAAACTTTGCTGCCTTTTTTCACTTGCTAAGAGGCAGAATTTCCGAAAATCCTTTCTAATCGGATGCCTACGTCATACAAAGAACACTTCCATCAAGTTTCAGATCTCTACGTTTAGAGGTTTAGGCTGTGTGTTGATCCATCAGTCAGGACATAGCATTTTATACTAATGTTTATATGGCAATAGACAAAATTTCAACCGTGTAAGCCCCAATCTTGTAGTAATATCAGAATAAAAAGTTGCCTATAATCCCAAATATTTAATGTATCTTTGTACCAAGTTTCTTCAAAATTCGTCCAGTCGTTTTGGAGCCTATTCTTAACAAATAAATAAAGAATCTTTCCTCTTTATAACAGTTTGGATGTAGATAAATAAAACTTTGAAGGACTGCAGATCTCCAACTTAGCTTTGGGCAGCTAGAACAAGATTTTCACTGACAGATTACACTGCACAGCTTTCTACTGGGTCTAGAAACTTGTAATTTTGCCCAGGGGTTCTCTAAGGACCTATGAGCAACTAAGGTTTTATTTTATTCAGGATTTCTACATGTTACTTAGCCCACGAAGATAAGCTCGTGTGCGAAAGAGTGTGTCCTTCTGGAGGTCAGTTGGTTAGAATGATTTCATAAAAATTTGCAGCAAAAGTTCATAGGCTATGTCATTACCCGTAAAACCTTAGGGTGCAGTTATTATGATAGAAAACTTACAGGTAAATTTAGAGATTCCTTGAATATATCGAAGTAGACTTCTCTAACTCCGTTGTCGTAGTATTCCTTCTTCATATCTCTGTGACTGCCTCTCGCTAAGCAACATCTGCATTCTCCGTAAGTATTATCGGTCGAAACTGTATCCATTTCTGTTGTAATATTCCAAAATTCCTCAATAAAATTCAGAGAAAGTATTTCAGCTTTTTGTAAACATTTTTTTATTACTTTGTTTTTTTTTCTAACAGCCACAGAGATCAGAAATCACCACAGAAATCAGTCTTTTGAGCCATTCTAAAGCTACAGATTATAAATTATTATTACTGCCATCTGTTTTCGAGTAGCAAAACCAAAACTATTTACTCTAACAGTTTGCATAAACGTTTCCTAGATGGCGCTTAAAACAATTTCAGCACAACCTGTTTGCCCGCTAAGATTCAAAACGAGATTATAGTTAGACGATTCAGATTTGAATGAAATGCATAGAAATATTTAAGTACCTACCTACATAAAGTATGATAAAAATTGATAAAAATAAAATTCGATTTGCAATTATTGTGAAGTATTTATTGCAGTATTACGAAGAAATAGGACAATATTAGATACATTGCATGTTATTAGTAGGTAAATTATTTTCATTTAATTAAGTACTGTAAATAAGCCCTTTTCACTCAACCTACCCGAGTAAGGTCGCCGCAGACAAAATATGAGCCACCTCTCATCTTCACAATCTATGGATCACCTTTTTCAATAACCACACTGTGCCCCGACAACTGTTCCCGTCAGGGCCGTCTTTAAACTATTGGAGGCCCTGGTTGGTTAAAGAGGAACCTTCTAGATTTGAAATGGGAAAAATCATTAATAACTCCTTCAAAAAAGTGATCTGCCAGTTTTGATCTGCTGCAGATGTGCGTAGTGCGAGTTTTTCGTATAGCAAACGCTACTTCGACGTTTGAAAATTGTATGGAAAGTTAAAAAGCGTCCTTAGCGGACGTATCGCGAAGCTTTTTTTTTTTTTGTTTGCCTATATCGTCCAACTGCTGGGCAAAGGCCTCCCTAACATCTTTCCAAGCATTTCGGTCCTGGGCAAGGTTTATCCAGTCTGTGTCAAATGCATTAAGATCGTCACGCCATCTTATCTTGGTCCTACTCACAGTAAGAGTAAAACTGAGTGGTAACACGGTTATTACCCTGGTACTACTTTACCACCTGTGGTACTACGGTTATTTTTTTATAACTGTGGTACCACCAGAGGTACTACTGGGGTACCACGGTAATGAAAAAGTAACCGTAGTATCACTAGTGGTACTACTGGGTGTACCACGGTTTCAAAAGGATCGTTTACGGGGTCTGCCTCGATTCCGACGTCCGTCCTCCGGCACCCAATGCGGCACCAATCTTGCAACCCAAGCTTCCTATAAAATCTCGTTTACGCCAACGCGTTTGCTGTACCTACTGAAAAACTCGCACTACGAGCTCTGCACGTTGGAGCACCTAAATGAGCCAATGCTGCCGTAGCTATGACGCAATATTGGTTAGACAGAATTTAGGCCGTACCCAGAGGTTTTTAGGGTTCCGTACCCAAAACGGAAAAACAGGACCCTATTTACTAAGACTCCACCATCCGTCCGTCAGTCTGTCACCAGGCTGTATCTCATGATCCGTGATAGCTAGACTGTTGAAATTTTCACATGTTGCTGCTAGGTATAACAACAAATACTAAAAACTTAATGGGTAGTACGGAACTGTTCGTGCGCGAGTCCGACTCCCACTTTGCCCGTTTTATTAGAATCTATCGGTCCCATGAACCCGCATATGTTCCTTCAACGAATAACTCCTAGCGTACGATTTACAACAAACACTACAGGTAAATTCCTTAACACCGCTATGCTTCTGCATATGCTTCTTCAACCCATGATTTGTTATAAACGCCATACCACATTCCAAACACTTCTTATTCTTATGCCCATGTGTCTGCCTCATATGCGTAGCTAAATAATGTTTAATATTAAATTCCCGAGCGCAAATATTACATTTAAATTTATAAGTTATATTATGTTCTTCTGACATATGCTTTATTCGGTCGTTATAGTGTTTCATAGGTTTAAGACATAATTGGCATTTAATTACGCGTTTAGAATGAGCAGTTTCAATATGGTTTGCTTTAGAGATCTTAGTTTTAAGAACTTTGCCACATTCGGAACATGGAAAATGTCCGCTTTCATGCGTACGCTTGTGAACTTTTAACCTTTTTGTGTTTAAGAAAGATTTTCCGCAGACATCGCATATGCAATTCGCGTAATGCTCATTTAAATGTGTCGTTAGAGTTCTAAAAACATGAAAGTCTTTACCGCACAAATGGCAGACGTACGGACTCGAATTAACTTTATAATCAGCTATGCATTCTTTGTATATAATTTTCTTATGTATTTCTTTGAAATGAGTAAACAAACAATCTACATTTATTAAGCTTTCATTACATAGATTACAAACTAAATTTGAAATATCAATTTGTAAGGAACGGGGGTATCTTTTCATAGTTTTTAGTTCTTCAGGAATGTTTTTATGGATGTCAATTAGATGGGTTCTAAGTTGGTTTATCTCCATGAAGTCTAAAGTGCAATAGAAACACTGGAACCAACTCTTGTGATGTCTAAAAGGACAAGCAGTTGTGTTATTTAGTATAATTTCACATGTCAATCTGATTCTTTTCCTTTCTGATACTAATTTTGTTTCGGGTTTTCGATTTGAACCTAAAAAAAAGAATTATTAAAATCAATCAATGCCAGAGGTCCGCACTAAGCGTTTTGCTTTGTTGAATCATCAATGGAATCAGTTGCATGCATCTATCTTTCCTGTCGTGTACAATTTGGGGGTCTTCAAGTCGCGAGTGAATAGGTATCTTTTATCAAAGCGTGCTACATTTTAGACCGCATCAGGCAGGTGTTATAGTAGTTAAACGATGACCGATCTATCATATGTATTAAAAAATCAATGGCTTAAATGTATCTACGCGTATAACTTTCAAACGACTTCACCGAATTATATAATTTTCTTTCAGGGTTCTGAATCCAGCGGTAAATGTTTTGCCCAAATCTATGTTATTTAAAAAAAAAAACTAAATTTTAATAGAGTCACACCCCCTTATTCCACAACGAGGTTTATGGATAGTCCGAGATGTGGATTTAAACCTTAGATTAAGATACAGATTTACTCGTGAACTATAGTCTAAACACTATCACTTGACAGCCAATTTCATTTAAATTTAAATTTTGATAGTAACATAATTTAGTTAATTTAAAATAATAATATCAGTAAGTTATTTAATTGTAAATGTATACCTGACTTGTAAATCCATTTTTACCAATAAAGAACCTTGAACCTTATCCTTATATAATCTATAGGGATAGTGTTTAGACTATAGTTACATAAAGAGATACCTTAAGAGAGCCCAATTGCCAGAGCAGACAAGCCAGGACAGAGTGTCCTGGCGCAACAAAGTGAGGAGACCCGACCCCATATAAAGGGATAAGGGATGGACAAAGAGAAAGAAAGAGTGTTTCGACTATAGTTCCTATAGCTATAGTCTAAACACTATCCCTATAGATTATATACACTTATAACACTTACATTTATCACTACATAGTATAAAATAAAGTCACTTTTAGCTGTCCCTATGTCCCTATATCCCTATGTATGCTTAAATCTTTAAAACTACGCAACGGATTTTGATGCGGTTTTTTTAATAGATAGAGTGATTCAAGAGGAAGGTTTATATGTATAATACATGCATAATATAGCCGTGCGAAGCCGGACGGGTCGCTAGTAGATTATAACACTATCCCTATAGATTATATAGGGATAGTGTTTAGACTATAGTTTCTATAGTTATAGTCTAAACACTATCCCTATATAATCTATAGTGATAGTGTTTAGACTATAGTTCACGAGTAAATCTGTGTCTAAATCTAAGGTTTAAATCCACATCTCGGACTATTCTTCAACCTCGTTTTGGAATAAGGGGGATAAAGTTTAAGTTATGTTTTAACTGTGGGTTCTAATTAAATTTTACATCGCGCGGTAATTTAGTGGCTGTAGAGAAAGTTGGAACATGGTTCAATAGAAATGTGAAAAAAGAACTAGTTTTTTTTTAAATTTCACAGCTGTCAGTTGAAACGATTCTCCCTAGGGCTGAGAAGTATTACTTTCAACCCGCTCCTCAGGCAACTTCAGACCTACTTTCCGGGTAAGAGTAATGAAACAAAATTACAACCGATCAACCATACATACTTCACAAATTAAATAAAAGCTTTTACTAATACCTTTACTTGCGAGATCGGCTGATAGAAACTCCATAGATTCTCCTTCTCTTTCCTTCATCAGCAACTCACAGTTCAATCCATCTTCTATCTCTTTAACTCTTGATAATTCTTTCAACGGAGTATCAGAATCCCAATCTAAAGTCTTTTGAGATTTCTTCTCTTTAACTTTTTTCTTTTTTATGTGCGGTTTTTGTTTTTTAGCAACTTTTGTTGTTTCTGAAATGTTTATCTCTTTAATCTCCACTAATATTATAAAACAGTTTTTGACGTAATAACGTCTAATAAATTGAAGGAACATCTGCATTTACAAAAAAAATACGTCATGCGTCCCGTTCCGGGAACGCGTCCTGTTATTGACAAGGTAACCATGGTAACGTGCTATTTCAAATACTTACCACTATAAGTAATTAAATATTCATCAGGGCTATGATCATTTTCCAAATCTGGTTCAATTTTCACATTGCCATCATCTGAAAATATGCAAAAATAAAGGGATTTATAAATAAACTAGCGACCCGCTCCGGCTTCCCACGGCTATATCACTTCACTACATAGTATAAAACAAAGTCGCTTTCTCTGTCCCTATGTCCCTTTGTATGCTTAAATCTTTAAAACTACGCAACGGATTTTGATGCTGTTTTTTTTAAGAGATAGAGTGATTCAAGATCAAGAGCGTAGGTCATACTAATCCTACTCCTACTTATTAATATTATAACTGTGATGTATGTTTGTTACTCCTTTACGCAAAAACTACTGGACCGATTGCGTGAGACTCGGTACCTATCTAGATAGTTGGAGACCTGGATAAACACATAGGCTACTTTTTATCCCAGTATTCCCACGGGATCGGGACTTCGGGTGGAACTGCGGGGCGCAGCTAGTTTTTTAATAAAGGTAAAGTAGAATAAAATGAAATATTGTTGAAATTAATAGTGATTATTTGAAGATTTTTACCTCTAATATTAAAATACTGTGTGAAATTCTGTACCGCGTCCAAAACTTGCAATCTGAACTTGTTTGCATGTTTGAGGTGCTCCGCGCAGACTGCGCATATACAGGGACTCCATTCAGACACGAGTAACATCTGAAAAGTGTTGTTACATTTTGGTATAGTTGGTATTCAGGTAGGGTCGGTCGGGTATGGTCAGGTATCTATATTATTGGAACGAAGTTTCTTATCGCGTTTGCGAGGGGACCTAGTCCAGTAAAAATGTTACATGTAAAAAAAAATTGTGTAACGAAAAACAGTAAGATGAACTGTAACCCCCTTATTCTAAAACAAGGTTTAAGAATAGTCCGAGATGTGGATTAAACCTTTGATTTAGACACCGATTTACTCGTGAACTAGTCTAATAACCCTATAGATTATATAGGGAACTATAATCTAAACACTATCCCTATAGATTATATATGGAACTATAGTCTAACTAAACACTATCCCAATAGATTATATATGGAACTATAGTCTAAACACTATCCCTATAGATTATATATGGAACTATAGTCTAACTAAACACTATCCCAATAGATTATATATAGAACTATAGTCTAAACACTATCCCTATAGATTATATATGGAACTATAGTCTAACTAAACACTATCCCAATAGATTATATAGGGAACTATAGTCTAAACACTATCCCTTTTAGATTATATATGGAACTATAGTCTAACTAAACACTATCCCAATAGATTATATAGGGAACTATAGTCTAACTAAACACTATCCCAATAGATTATATAGGGAACTATAGTCTAAACACTATCCCTTTTAGATTATATAAGGAACTATAGTCTAAACACTATCCGTATAGATTATATAAGGAACTATAATCTAAACACTATCCGTATAGATTATATAAGGAACTATAATCTAAACACTATCCGTATAGATTATATATGGAACTATAGTCTAACTAAACACTATCCCAATAGATTATATAGGGAACTATAGTCTAAACACTATCCCTTTTAGATTATATAAGGAACTATAGTCTAAACACTATCCGTATAGATTATATATGGAACTATAGTCTAAACACTATCCATATAGATTATATATGGAACTATAGTCTAAACACTATCCCTATAGATTATATAGGGATAGTGTTAGACTATAGTTCATGAGTACATCTGTGTCTAAATCTAAGGTTTAAATCCATGTCTTGGACCATTCTTATACCTCGTTTTGAAATAAGGGGGTAAAGGTTTGTACTGTTAAAACCAAGGACTTGATTGGGTCCTGAATAAAAGGCTACCCTGCTGCAGGCCCAAAAGGAGATAGCGGGATGAGTTGAACTCTGGACTGGACCCAGATAGACAGACAGTGGAAAGAGGGGAAAGACCTTTCCCCTGCAATGGGACAGAATGGGCTGAAAATAAATCCTACTAATATTTTAATGTGAAATGTGTCTTTCACGCAAAATCTACTGAACCGATTGCGTTGAAACTCGATATGTAGATAGCTGGAGATCTGGATTAGCACATAGGCTACTTTTGATCCCAATATACCCATGGGATCAGGACTTACGCAGGTGAAACCGCGGCGCTGAGCTAGTAATAAATAATTTAGTGCACCACCTTCAAACCTGTGGCAATGTGAGAGAAGACTTAAGGTGCTGAATAGTGAATACCTAAACGCAATGCGCAATTACAGGCCAAAAAATGCTAAAAACTTACGTTGATTCCAAAGCAATTTTGAAGCGTTTCACAGTATATCTCGTTTTGCCCGTCTTCGTTTACATACGACGCTTGTAAATCAATAGTTCCATTAGCTGAGAGGCAACATCTACACACATCGGGCTTAGATACCCAGATTTTCACATTTTCTGTGTCCATTTCAGTAAAATTTGAACATTTTTCGCTATGTTTTGGCAAAGAAATTGCAGTATCTGCTTAACGCTGCAATTATCTTGGTTAATTGTTGCTGTCTCTTTTAAATGTACGGTGATATTACTAAGTTAGAAAGAGAAAAAACAATCAAACACTTGCTTTTTTTTAAATCGATCAGCTGTTTTTGACAAATAAATTATAAAGTGCGTTCAAATACTTATATTTTGATTTTACTCACTTATTTTTGCGCTTGAAATGAAATAACTTAATTTTTTTACGTTATATGCTCTAACCACGCCACGCTCTAATATACTAGGAATAAAATATGAATTACATTCATACATTAATGATCTAAACTAAACAATAATTGTCTCATAAATATTGCTTGTATTTGGGTCCTATGTTAAAAGTTAGAAAGTAGTTTCAGAACAAATATAGGTAGGTTGTCAATTATTATTTTGGCGGGACTCGAAAATTGACATTTCGAGTTTTGTGGTTATTTGCCGGTGGTCTAAAAAATAATAAATTCTGAATATTTTTAACAAGATGCGTAACGTAGAAATAAAAGCCAAAATAAGAGACCACGAGAACATTTGCAAAATCGCCGAGAAGTTAAGCGGTGGGCCGCCCACCATTATTACACAAGACGATACTTTTTACAACGTCAAAGAAGGTCGTTTGAAAATGAGATTTTACTCCGATAAGGGAGCAACACTTGTGAGATACGATAGAAATAACGAAGGCGGACCTAAACTGAGTAACTATGAACTATTAGAATTTACGTCAGAGGAAGGGGATAAAGCTAAAATGCTAGACGAAATGTTAAAGAAATGTTTAGGCGTGAGAGGACGTGTCGTTAAAGAACGGTAAGTTAACTTCGCCCTGATCATTGAACTACTAGCGTATTACATGTCTCTGGCCCTGATAAGCAAAAAGTAGCATAAGTTATTCATAATATAATAAACTTTATTCTATTTTTGTGTGAAAATCTTAATGCGGTTCACATAGAATACATCTAAGTAGGTACTTACTAAGTTTCAACAGTATAGTTCTTATAGTTTCGGAAAAAAGTGGCTGTGACATACGGCAGGCAGACAGACAGACATGACGAATCTATAAGGGTTCCGTTTTTTGCCATTTGGCTACGGAACCCTAAAAACTAGCTGTTTCCCGCAACTTTGTATGTGTGGTAGTTTTGTTTTATATACTTAAACCTTCCTAAGCATACTTACAGACAGACAGACAGTGGAAAGCAACTTAGTTTTATACTTTGTAGGTAGTGATAGTGAAGCGGTAGTTGTCTTTGGTAATTTTTTTCTTCTAATTTGACTTCAGAAAACTCTACATAGTAGACCAGACTCGTATACACATAGACACAGTGAAGTCCCTCGGAAACTTTATGGAGCTTGAAGTGGTGCTCCGTGCCGAGCAGTCAGTGGAACAAGGTCAGGGCATCGCTCGAGACCTGCAGAGTAAGCTTCAAGTACATGATGATGATCTTATTGAATGTGCTTATGTTGATCTTTTGGATAAGTAGTTTAGGTATTCAACCTTTTTTATATAATTTTTTGGAAAGAAGTTCCTTATCGCGTGTGGGTTAGGGGAGAAAAAAATGTTACCAGTTGTGAAAACGTAAAACTAAAAACCGTAAGAGAAACGAATCTTCCACACACATATATTTGAAAAAAAAAAACAGGAAATAAGGTAAAGGGACTTCGTTCCAAACGTTTTTTTTTTTCGGTCTGAGACCAAATATTCTGGTTTAATATAAGTACTTAAAAAGAATTTAAAATAAAGGTTTATCACTTGAATCTTCCAGCTTCTTCATCAGACCCAGAACAGCACCATTTTTTATTGTGCAAGTCCCTACTTCATATAATTTCTTTTACACTTTTTGAAGTCTCTCATTAAACCTAAAATAATACAAAAAATTTAAGATATTTTCCATTTTTATTCAAAAACATACATAACTTAATTATACCTACTTCAAATATTTTTACAAAAGTTGTTTCTTACAATAGGTATTAATAATACGATCCGAATGACTTAATTGACGACCCAGTTGGCCCAATGGTCACCATGCCGGACCGCCAAGTACAGGGTTGCGGGTTCGATTCCCGCCTCAGACATGTATTTATCTATAGATATTTGTCTGTGGTCTGGTTGTTTCTATGTATTAAAAGTATATATTTACAAAAGAAAAGTATATTCATTGTCTAGCACCCATAACATAAGTCTTACTTAGCTTGGGGCTAGATGGCGATGTGTGGAATGACCTGCAATATTTATTTATAGTTCCATAATTACGAGTACACTAACATGATTTTATATGTATACTAGTAGCGCTCCGTTTCACCCGCGTAACTCCCGATCCCGTGGGAATGTCGGGATAAAAAGTAGCCTATGTTACTGTCAATGAATCAATGTATCCTCATACCTAGTTTCATCAAAATCGATTTAGTAGTTTCGGACCCTATTGAATGCAAACAATTACATACAGGTTACAGGTTAGGCATAGGTCTGCCCATTGCGCGTGATCTTCGGCTGTTCCTCCAGCCAACCCAGCTCCGACCACAAGCGCAGAATCCTCCTGGAGTCCTCGCACGCTTCTTGGAGTGTTGTTGGGTTGCCAAGTATGTCGGCCGGTATGTAGCCAGGCGCTCGCACTCCAGGATTTCGTGAGCGATGGTCTCTTCGTCAGACAGACACGCTCTGCAGAGCAGGCTGTCGGTTATACCTAAGACAATAAGGTGTTTATTCAATGAGCAATGTCCGGTTATTGTGCCTACCATTGTGCGTAGGTCACGCTTTTTTAGACGAAGCTCGTGTTCTCGCAGGTTTCGGCCTGGGTTGCGGCGGTGCTTCCCTTGATTGCCGACAACTTGTGGTTTGTGCCCATCGTTTGTCATGCTGCGATGAATGCGCGTTCTTAACCATGCCCTTACCTGAGAGAAGGGAAGTGGTACCATTGGGGAGGGTCCCGTAGGTACGGAGTTCGATCCCCTTCTCATCACAGGCGCATACATCTGCTGCGCCATCACAGGCTGTATGCGCCTGTGATTGCGCAGCCAGTTGCTGGCCGACTAAGGCTTCGTATTTGTTGCGATCCGTGCGCCGTGGGTTGCGTTTCGCGATCGTCGGTGAAATTGTCCTATCGAGGTCGAAACCTATTCCTGACAGTCTCCAGTTCATAATGTGATTGGATACTAAATCAGAAGCTAAGGATATGTATTTGGGCTCTAGAAATTACGAAAGTTGGCTCCGAGCCCACGTTTACTATATATATTGAGTTTAGTGGACAGGAGAAAGTTTACAAATAACTCACCTCTGGAATTGTTGTCAGCGCTGCCCCAGACCTGGTGGTGCGCGTTGGAGTCTGCACAGATGATGACCTCCAGGTTTTCATCTTCGCAGTGCCGTATTAGCCTGACCAGGTCGACCAGTGGGTATTGCATCGTCACATGCAGGTAGGCGGATGTAATTATTACGTCGTTGTTCAGGGTGATTGTGGTGTGAATAGCGTTAGTGTTCTTTAGTCTAACTGTAGTTAGATCTCTGGAACAGAATTCGTTTAGTAGTGTAGCGGGTACGTTTTTAGGTATGTAAATACAAGTACGAGGCTCGCTCACCGAAGTGTCAAGGAGTAACTTACCCCCAATGTTGGATAGATAGTGTGGCTAGTTCTGGGAGGAGGATGAGCTGGGGCTGTAGGGGTCATCGTTGATGATCTCCTCCGCCGTCAGTTCGTCGCAGCTTAGCAACTCACCACCAGACAAAGAGGTTTCCAGCCTTACGGCGGTGCTCTCACCCTCCTTGATGGGTGTCTGCCTGGTGGTAGTGAGTTTGCCCTTGCCTTTCCCTTTCCTATCTGGGATGGGCGCCCTACTCTCTGCGATCTTGTTGGTGCCGGATGGGCCGGCCATGTTCCTCTGGGTGCCCTGGGCGTCTTCCTGAGGTTGGGAGGCTTCAGCGTCTTCTGGTCCGATCCACTTGAGGTAGATAGATCCCAGTTCGTAATAGAGACGTCTATCCTGGGCGTTTATCTTCTCCCTATCGGACTCTGGTATGCCGAGTATGAGGAAGACCCCCTCCTCACACTCTCTGTCCGAGTACACCTGCCATTGACTGACGTCAAACTCCGGGTTCTGGTGCACGAGGAAGGCCCTGATCCTGTCGATGGGTATCTTCTCTGGCACGTATAGGCCTGCCTTTATCCGTTTTGGTATCGCCGACTGTTTTTTGACGACAATTCGGGTACCAGGGATCGGTGAGCTAACGGGTTCGATGGTGGTGCGAAGCCAGTCAACGTCTGTGTGACTTACACACCACATCTTCAGGGTTCCTTCGTTATAGTAGGGCTTGCCCTTAAAACGTGGGATGACCCCTCCGTGCCCCTCCGACACCTTTCGGGTTATGGCCGATTCTATGCCGTCACGGATGACTTGCCGAATGCCCTCCGTCTCCGCCTCGGTGAGGTCGTGGTAGGGCTCTGTCATAACTGCGACACGCAGTTCATCAGTAGCAATGATTTCGGCATATGTTGGACGCTTAGCGAGGCTGGTGTTAGCCTTCGCTCTCTTCGGTTCAGTCCTCGGGGAGGTTTCATCAGGGCGGGTCCTTTTCGAGGGGCGGCCCTGCTGTTCCACTTTTCCGGAGGACCTTATGTTTGAGACGGGCTGGTAGCATTTTGGTGCCTTCCGCGTCTCGACTTTTTTCGGCGAAGAGTGCGAGATGGGTCCAGTCTGTACAGACGGCTTATCAGCGGACTCCATCCGAGGGTTGTGAGTAGCGGGTCTCCGGGCGGCGGTTGGTCCCTCGTCCCGGCTGCGACTGCTGTGGACTTTATGTCCTCCAGTCGTGGTCGGCTTCTGGCTAACGCCTTCGGTCGGCTCTCCAGTGACGGGGGGCTTCCTTCCGTGTCCCTTGCCCCTATTTCGCCACTTCTTTAGACGGCCGGTGGCTGCGTTGTGCTCTTTGATTCGAGCTTTGTCACGGGCCATTTTTGCGGACGATTTGCCTTTCCTGACGACCTGGCTCCAGGAGTCAGTGTTGCGGCGGGTAGCGCGTTCCGCTGATGATATGACGTCCTTTAGGGCGTCGACTTTAAATGCTTCGGATTTCTCCTCCGAAATGGAGGGTCCAAGGCCGCTGGTTGAGAGTTGTTGGTTGCAGTTTGAGGATTCCATACTAGACAACGTAAAGTTTTCATCTTCCGAGGCGCCACCACCCACCATGGAGCCCGCAATAGGGGACGCTGGACGCCAAGCGCATCTACAGTCGTCAGGGCTACCTCAGAAGATATAGGGTCCAGAGAAGGCAACAAGGCGAGTACAGTGGCACGAGAGATGCCGCAGTCTGCAAGAAATACGACACTCGCGCCCTACCTCCTGCCCGCCGCACAAAACTGTAACCCTAACCAAGCCACCCTCTTACGGGTGACACAGCCGATTGATCCTCACTGGCTAGGTGAGAACCTCCCGTTTCAAGGAAAATCCGGGCCAAAGAGGCGTGTTGACGCACCACTGCAGTCTCAGCACTCCAGGACTCCTTCATCCCCCCTTACGGGTCTCCACGCACGGCACAAACACGCGGGTGACCTCCCTCCCTCCGCGCCCCATCCCTCCACCCTGTTTCGACCCTCACATATCTTAGTGTGAGTCCCGCCACAAAGCACAGTCACTTATACCCTGTGGACAGATCAGGTATTACCTCCCGTTCCCCCCATAGAAAACCCCCCAATTTTGCCCTCTGCCCCCCTATACCGACCCTCACATATTGTAGTGTGAGTCGTGCCACCGGGCACAGCCACTGGTACCCTGTGGTCTTACCGCCAGGAGATTTTTGTTACGTCTATTTCTGAGGGAAATAGACCAATAACAGGTGGCACCACATGAAGGATAATCTCTCTGACTTGTCTTAGGGATCAACATGACCGTAGCACTCTCCCCTAAGACCATTTTGCTTCCTAGGAGATCAGAAGGATCTCTGAGGAAGGCTCAAACTACAAGCTACACCTACAGCTAAGCAGTGAAAAATGCACAGCGTGTAAGCGGGGGGATCAGCACAACCCTAAAAGCATTAGTTTAAACCTCACCCAAAACAATCAAACAATCAATCACGTCATTCCTCTTTATAATATTAGTTTATACAACATATTCATTTCACTAGCTAATCGTTTGCAAGGTGTCTTTGTAAAGTTTGAACTTTCCTACATATTTTTTAACTTGTTCCTTTGGATACGGTTTTAATGCTAGACAAGTTGGTATATTTTCCGGTTGCTCCATCCATAATTTGTGGTCAACTGAGTTCTCTTTGAGCTTTGCTGCTAATTTTTTCAGTGATTCTTCATTTGGTGCCTGGAAGAAAATGTAGGTAATTTAATACTTATTATGAAAGAAAGCGCAATGCGGAACTACTGATGATGAGATGGACGGACAACATAATTACGGTTGCAGGAAGCCATTGGTAGAGAGCATGCGAACGATCGCTCTGGAAGCCTATGTTCAGTGGACATGTTGTGGCTGTGGCTGATATAATATTAACATTGGCCTGTTTACCTACATCTAATTCAGATGATTTAAACAGCGCCAGCAACTTTAAACCATGCAATTTTTTTTTTCTTTAATCTTCCTATCTGCGATTGGTCGAGAGACCATAAGCTGATGTTGTGAGAGTTGATGTCATGAAGAAGGATGTGGCCACTGCCTTATCTTCCCTGTTTATAGCACTTGCTTTCGTTTCAGTCTATGCTTGCCCTCACAGCTTAGGAGCTCAGAGGCGAAAGGGAACAAGTTAGTCAATATCTAGTCAACAAACAATGCCAACCATTTGGGTGGGTATTAAGTACCCCAATAACGTAGCGCGTAGGTTTTAATGTTTTAGAAACATCTAAGTTTCCTAGGTACCGGCGCAGTCATTTTGCGAGTAGTATATAGGTTATATACTTATTATTTAGGTTATATTTATGTTACGACACTTACTTCTAAAACAACTTTGTGCATATTATCCAAATCACTCAAATATTGCGTCGTATGCTCGTCTTCTTTGTATAAATGTAGAACTGCAGTTGATGCGTGGCATGCCTGAGCAACCAGAGCGCCGACAGACCATCCTAGTTCCTTCAATAGATCGCTCCGTAGCACCACGTATTGGACTATTGTAGACATTATCAATTATCTTGGACTTTCAAAACATGCGAGCTTCTGATTTCGGCGGCTTCGTAACTTTTCAAAAAGATAGAACTGCAGTAAATCAGTAAATATCCAGAAAATATCTCACACTTCGAATCTTCCAACCAGAGAAAATTTTTACTCCTCTTCCAACTAAAAAAAAAATGTAAACAAAATTCTTTTTTTTATTTTCTAAAGGGCAGGAAAAAGCAATTTCGATCATACAGCCTCGTTTGGTTATATTTTATTCTTTTTTTAACGCAGTCTTCAAACAGACTTTGCTATTGGATAATAGATGGCGCTTACAGGAAGTCGTTATTTTGAATTTGGGTTTACTGTGGTCTCTTCGATCATGTCAAAATCAAAAAAGTTGAAAAATGGTGGTTTGCGTTTGCGGTGTAAACTTTTGTAATTTGATGAAAATCTTTGAAGAAAATGGATAGTTTAACTTATGGAGAATGCAGATGTTGCTTATCTCAAGGCAACCACCGAAACATAATGAAGCAATACAATATAAACGGTCAGAGGCAGGTTTTCAGTGACCTAATCATGGATTGTTTTAACATTTTTGTAAGTTATTATCATTGAAATCATACAATAATTCGGTTTTAATGCATGTTTAATGGTCATAATATGATTTGTAATTGAAAACAATATCTTTGCCTCGTAATATCGCTCGCGCCTTTCTCGGGAACATCAAGAAAAACCTCGTGATTTTATCTATAACAATTTTACAAAATTGTTTAGTACCTACGTATTTTAGTTTTACTGTTGAAAAAGAGCCGGTCGCCGGTACGCCGTCTTTCCTGCCGTGACTTTCGTGAATTTAATCTGAAGAAATTCAACACGTGTCGTGTCGCACTTGAGGTAAATCATCACTACATAGTGACCCGCCCCGGCTTCGCACGGGTATATTATGCATGTATTATACACATAAACCTTCCTCTTGAATCACTCTATCATATGAATACTCAATATCTATATTAAAAAAAACCGCATCAGAATCCGTTGCGTAGTTATATAAAGATTTAAGCATACAAAGAAATATAGGGACAAAGAAAGCGACTTTGTTTTATACTATGTAGTGATTTCAACTTATTTTATTTTGTGTCAGCTGTCATCGAACTCGCGCCTGACTTCCCTAATATGCCATACCTGCATAAAACGTCTCCGAGATGCCCACACCTTCAAGACCCTGGTCCAGAACAGCGAGAAGGTGCTGTTAAACACAATCACAGAGAGACATAACATGGAGTTTGTTAATGGTGAGAATTCTTATAATTCATCATCATCGCTCGCGATGTTCCGGTTGCATCCCTATCGGGAGCCCGGGGTCCGCTTTCTTACTTGTACGCTTCCACTTTACACGATCTTCGGCATCCTGGGGGCCTACCGCGGTAAGTGCGTCGGCTTCAAACCAACGCGTCGGTTTACGCCGACCCGCGCCCCACACTGGGCGAAATTTTGAGCCTGTCTTTCATAGGAGTTTTGAAAAATTAAGTGGTTTTTGTCATGTGTTTTAAGTATGCAGGATTGTTGAGGACATCAAAGCATTTAAAAATAAGTTATTCTGGTTTATTTATTTCTAAAAAACACTACAAAATATGACTTTGTTTTTTTTTAAATAATAACACCATAATCACATATTTTTGAATGTTTTGATGTCCCCGACAATCCTGCATACCTACTTAAAAACACTACTTAATTATTCAAAATTTCTATGAAAAGCAAGCTCAAATTTTTGTCCATTGTGAGACGCGGTTTGGGATATCGACGTCGGCTTGAAGCCGACGCACTTACCGCGGTAGGGCCCCTGGTTAGTAAGGCCATTTGCACGCATATCCATATCCATAATCTTACCTTCACTCGCGCCTCTTGAAGCCCCTTTGTTTTGTCTGATTAATGTTTATTCTATTTATGTTAACAGTAAGCTCACAATCTCCGGAGATGTCACAGCAAGTAGAACTTGATTGCGTGAAGATGGAGCTTGATGACAATGAAGTCTCCAGGGACATGGAAGAGGATTCTAGTTATGGTAATTTATATCTTACTTGTACACAGTTTGTTTTCCTGTAACTTAACATACATATAAGACTAGCAGCACTCCGCGGTTTCACCCGCGTAACTCCCGATCCCGTGGGAATATCGGGATAAACCGTAGCCTTCCTTTACAAATGGACTATCTAACTCAAAAAGAATTTTTCAATTCGAACCAGTAATTCCTGAGATTAGCGCGTACAAACAAACAAACTCTTCAGCATATAGGTTACTAGCTGCGCTACGCGGTTTTACCCGCTTGACTCCCGATGCCGTGGGAATATCGGAATAAAAAGTAGCCTATAGCCTTCCTCGATAAATGGACTATCCAACACAAAAATAATTTTTCAATTCGAACCAGTAGTTCGAGAGATTAGCGCGTTCAAACAAACAAACGGTTCAGCTTTTTAATATGGCTTGTTAGTATAGATAGATGAATAAAGGTTCGTCCTGAAAATCAGCGCTAGGGCTTCTTGCTCCAGTATCGTGCTGAGAACGAACCTGTACTTTCTTGTCTTGTCTGTATGTCTGTCTGTGTGTCACCACCGATTTTCTCAGGAACGGGTGGACCTAGCAAGTTGAAATTCATACCAGATACTGAGGTCTAAAATTTACATTAATTTTCAACTTTTTTAATTTGTAACATGTTGTCACTTCACTTACTCCCAGGGTTAGACAGTTCACCTCGTTTGAAAGAGCTGGTCTCCGGTGAAGGAGAACTCCTGGCAAGGTTCAAGAAGCCACGACCGTTACCAACTAGAGACTCTCTCTTCAACATATGCCCTAAGTACCTTGGACATTTAGAAACTATGAAAGGTACCTATCATTACATAGTATAAAACAAAGTCGCTTCCCGCTGTCTGTCCCTATGTATGCTTAGATCTTTAAACTACGCAACGGATTTTTATACGGTTTTTTTAATAGATAGAGTGATTCAAGAGGAACATTTTGGTATATAAAACAAAACAACCACGCGTACGAAGTCGCGGGCAACAGCCAGTTTTTAATAAAATATAGAATGAATATTGCAGGACATTCCACACATCGCCACCTAGCCCCAAGCTAAGTAACTAGACTTGTGTTATGGGTGCTAGACAACGGATATACTACTTATATACTTTTCTTTTGTAAATATACTAGCGAATCGCCCCGGCGGCGCACGGCTATATTATGCATGTACTATACATATAAACCACTCTCTTGAATCACTTTATCTATTTAAAAAAACCGCGTCGAAATCCGTTGCGGAGTTTTAAAGATTTAAGCATACATAGGGATATAGGGACAGAGAAAGCGACTTTCTTTTATACTATGTAGTGATAAATATTGCAGGACATACCACACATCGCCATCTAGCCCCAAGCTAAGTAACTAGACTTGTGATAGGGGTGCTAGACAACGGATAATACTGCTTAAATACTTTTGTAAATATATACCTATAATACATAGAGACAAACATACCACAGACAAATATCTAAGAATAAATATATGTCTGAGGCGGGAATCGAACCCGCAACCCTGTGTTTGGCAGTCCGGCATGGTGACCATTGTGCCAACTGGGTCATCTGGGTGGGATAATGATCAAAGTGATTATTTGTTTGTCCTAATACCCTCTATCGATAGGTCTCAAAGCGGCATTTTAACTATATCTGTTTGTCTAAAGACCTTTCGCAATATAAGCAGAAAATAAGCAGGTCGTTTAATAGTACATGTGTGCTCTATTATAATAAATTACCTAAAGATGTATATGACATGTCCATTAACAAATTTAAAACTTTTATAAAGCATAAATTGTGCGGTAAGGCATTCTATGATACCTCTTCGTACCTTAATGATAAGAATCCATGGATGTGACTTTAATTGCTCCATTTCAAATAATACCTTCAAATATTTGTAATATTGACCTTTGTGAGCGTGATCACATAAAAAAAAAACCCCATGAGTTTCTTGTGCCTTCTTCTCATTGGTGGGCGCGTTCCGAAGGCACACATCCTAACTTAGTTTTTAAGACTATTCCAAGTGATCATGTGTACCTATATACATAAGCATCGAAAGGAATAAAGAAATTTCACTTTGACTTTGAATATAATATTAGTAGAATTATATTTCAGGGAAAACAATAGAATCGTCCGATATAAAGTTGCTATTAGAGAGCAGGGAGACGAGAAAACCGCGACAATGTCGCTCAAAAAAGCGTACCGAGAAGATAGCGCTCGCCACCAACACTGCATATATATTGGAAAACTCTACTGCAATACCATTTAAAATGAAAATGCAGGTAAGTTTGAACTATGTGTTTAAGTTTTATTTATTACTAGCGACCCGCCCCGGCTTCGCACGGCTATATTATGCATGCATTATACATATAAACCTTCCTCTTGAATCACTCTATCTATTAAAAAAAACCGCATCTAAATCCGTTGCGTAGTTTTAAAGATATAAGCATACATAGGGATATAGGGACAGAGAAAGCGACTTTTATACTATGTATTGAAGTGATGTAGTGACAAGCAACTATTATTATTTTTATTATTATTTGTTTGATATATTTGTAGAGCGGTGTTGGCTTAGCAGTAGATACCTCGACTTTCATCCCGAAGGTCGTGGTTTCAAATCCCGGCCGTGCACCGATTAATTTTTCTTAAGAAACATTTATGTGCGCTAATTAACATTGCTCTTACGGTGAAGGAAAACATCGTGATGAAACCCCCGCCTTAGTTGGCTCCAGAAGTATTGACAATTTCAAGACATGGTCGACTAAGCTGGAGAGGGTAGTAGGCTCTGGGCCAGTCTACTCCATCCTCACGCAAAAAGTACCCAATTAAAAAGGGTCTAATTAATACCCAAATTTATAGATTTGTTTTTATTCACAGTCTGGATTCCCATGCTTCTACTGCCGAAAGATCTACCCGAACCCAAAAGACCTACGACAACACCAAGAGACTCATTCAAAATCAACACTCTTCCCTCTCCTATCAAAATACACAGCAGACTCACTAATAGTATACGCAGATATCACCAATTTGAAATGCACTATATGTGAAACGGAACAGCAAACTCTAATAGAATTGACGGACCATCTAAAAACATCACATAGTATGAAATTTCATGAAGGATACACAGACAGAATTATACCTTTTAAATTGAATGATAGAGAGTCTAATTATGATTGTCAGATTTGTGGATTGCATTTTGAGACGTTCGGAGCGATTGATAAGCATATGGGAGCTCATTATAGGAATTTTGTCTGTGAGTTATGTGGATCTGGTATGTTTGATTTAATATTTTAGGATATTTCACGGAGCGCCATCTAGCCTTAAGCTAAGTAACTAGGCTTGTCTTATGGCTAGGCGACGGATAGAATCCTATCCTACTAACATCTATAATATAAAAATGAATCGCTGAAGTTTTCCGGAGTCCCGTGGGAATATCGGGATAAAAAGTAGCCTATGTTATTGCCAATGAATTGATTTATCCTCGTACCAAATTTAATCAAAATTGGTTCAGTAGTTTCGGAGCCTATTCAATTCCAAAAACAATCAAATCAATCCTTTTTATGATAATACTAGATGCGCTCCGCGGTTTCACCCGCGTAACTCCCGATCCCGTGGGAATATCGGGATAAAAAGTAGCCTATAACCTTCCTCGATAAATGGACTATCTAACACAAAAATAATTTTTCAATTCGAACCAGCAGTTCCTGAGATTAGCACGTTCAAACAAACAAACAAACTCTTCAGCTTTATAATATTAGTATAGATTATAGACTAGCTTTGGCCCGCGACTTCGTCCGCGTAGAATTAGTAGATTAGACCAAGGAATCAACTTGTCCCATACAAACTTTCCCCCCCTTTTTCACCCTCAAAGGGGTAGAATTTCGGAAAATCCTTTCTTATCGGATGCCTACGTCATACAAAGAACACACCCTCCAAGTTTCAGGTCTCTACGATCCGGTTTAGGATGTGCGTTGATCCGTCAGTCAGTCAGGACAAAGAATTTTATTAATATGTATAGATTTTAATTTTTCACTTGTTTTAGGTTTTGTCACAAAGCACCGGTTAAAGGTACACACCTACGCTCTTCATCAGAAGAAAAACAGCCAAATCATATGCGATATATGCAAGAAAGTATTCGTGACTCGTTTAAAATATAAAATCCACTATGAATATGTTCATGAGAAGTTAAAAAAACTACAGGTAAGTTGATCTAGGGCCAAAACCTTTTATTAAATCGTTTTTTGATGACTCTGGAGAATTGTACTTGTATACATTCTGTTTTACGTAACTAGAGCTATTTAGTTAGGTCCTTTTTGTTGAGGTTGGAGTATGCTTGTAGCACATATATTATCCTTCCAGCATAGTCGACCGTCTCCAGAGGCAAGAACTCAATTCAATTCATTTATTTATCAAATAACATGGATCCATCAATGTTAGTAGGTACTTACAACTTATGAAAAGATTAATCAATAAAATAAATATACTTTATTGGTGAAACCACCTGCCACCTTAATACAGTGATACATAGTGGGTTCATACATGTTAGATATTACGTTTAGGATGCTGTTGGAGCTAACACGAACCCGTCCATGCAGAGAGGCTGATTTTTTTCGTAGTATTGCATGAAAACAATCTACTCCAGCATCCACGAACATACCAGATGCACTGCACCACCGCACCGTGGCAGTCCCATCAGAACTAGTCAATATTTCTGGAGTAAGCTGCGGGTTTGACGACCCAGTTGGCGCAATGGTCACCATGCCGGACTGCCAAACACAGGGTCGCGGGTTCGATTCCCGGCTCAGACAAATATTTATGCTTAGATATTTATCTGTGGTCTGGTTGTTTCTATGTATTATAAGTATATATTAACAAAAGAAAAGTATATAAGTAGTATATCTGTTGTCTAGCACCCATAACACAAGTCTAGTTACTTAGCTCGGGGCTAGATGGCGATGTGTGGAATGTCCGGCAATATTTGGTCGTCCTCTTCCTCTCCATTCCCTACATTCATACTCATCACTCTTCTAGTCACATGCGTCTCTTCTCATCACATGTCCATACCAACTCAAACGGTTCCCCTTTTACTTTTTCAGTAATCGGTGCTACTTCCAGGCTTCCTCTAATATACTCATTCCGTATTTTATCCATCCTCGTTACTCCACACATCAATCTCAACATTCTTATCTCCGCCATTTCGGTCATTTTCACCAAAACTATGCATCAATTATTTTGGACGGCCACAGTTATAATTTACTAGCGACCCGCCCCGGCTTCGCACGGCTATATTATGCATGCATTATACATATAAACCTTCCTCTTGAATCACTCTATCTATTAAAAAAACCCCATCAAAATCCGTTGCGTAGTTTTAAAGATTTAAGCAGTCAAAGGGAAATAGGGACAGAAAAAGCGACTTTGTTTTATATTATTGTGTGATTATTTCTTTACAGTGTACGTTATGCGATGAAAAATTCCTAGACTACTACGCTAGACAGCGACACTTGGAAGAGAAACACGGAGTGGAGAAACTGCAGTATAAGTGTAATCACTGCCAGAGACAGTTCAGCAGAAAATTCTCTTTGACCAGCCACGTTGAAAGGTAAGACGACTTCTGTGGCGCGTTGTAACGCTGAAAGTCGCGGGTTCGATTCCCGCCGCCGTCAATCAGGTATTTGTGTACAGTCAGAAGGGCTGAGTGTAGCTAAGTTCAGTAATTTACTTTTGAAACTCACACTATTTGGTGTCATAGTAATTACATAGTCTAAACGTCGAGGTAAGATAAATCACTACATCACTATCACTACATAGTATAAAACAAAGTCGCTTTCTCCGTCCCTATTTTTCTTGAACGCTTAAATCTTTAAAACTACGCAACGGATTTTGATGCGGTTTTTTAATACATAGAGTGATTAACGAGAAAGGTTTTTAGATATAACTAGCGACCCGCCCCGGCTTTGCACGGCTATATTATGCATGTAGTATACATGTAAACCTTCCTCTTGAATCACTCTATCTATTAAAAAAACCGCATCAAAATGCGTTGCGTAGTTTTAAAGATTTAAGCGGTCAAATTGAAATAGGGACAGCGACTTTGTTTTATACTATGTAGTGATGATACATGCATAATACAGCCGTGCAAAGCCGGGGCGGGTCGCTAGTATTAATATAAAAAAATACGCGATTAAGACCAACCGGGTAAATAATCTGAAAGTCGTGGGTTCGAATCCCTGCCGGTCGTGCACCAATGAATTTTTCATAAGAAAAGTTTATGTGCGTAATTGACATTGCTCTTACGATGAAGGAAAACATCGTGATGAAACCCGCGGCTTAGTTGGCTTCAGAAGTATTGACAAGTTCTCTCCTCTGGACATGGTCAACTAAGCTGAGAGGGTAGGTGCTGGGCAAGCCTACTCCATACAAAAAAATATTACAGGACATTCCACACATCTAGCCCCATGCTAAGTAACTAGACTTGTATTATGGGTGCTAGACAACGGATATACTTACTATTTAAATACTTTTTTTTGTAAATATATACCTATAATACATAGAAACAACTAGACCACAGACAAATATCTAAGCATAAATACTTGTCTGAGGCGGGAATCGAACCCGCAACCCTGTGTTTGGCAGTCTGGCATGGTGACCATTGTGCAAACTGAGTCAATCCTCCAATTGGGTCCATCCTCACGCAAAAAGCCAATTGAAAAAGGGTATAATTGCGTAAAACAGCCCGTATACAAGTACAAGTAAGTTTATTGGCCGGTTTTTCATTGATGGTCATTATATTTATTTTCCCCTGCCAGGTACCACATGCTAGTAAAGAAGCACCAGTGCGAAGTCTGCCCCTTCATGTGTTTCACGAAGCAGGAACTGGTCAACCACAGCTACAAGCATCAAGAGGATAAGAAGTTCGAATGCGGAGTGTGCAGGAAGCTGTTCATGAGGAAGAAGTCGCTGGATATGCATATGCGGATACATAACGACGATCGGAGGTATTTCTGTCATTTGTGCGGAGAGACGTTTGTGCAGAATTGTACTTTGAGGTCGCATTTGAAGCTTCATAGTAATTTTGATAGTGTATAATCAATGAGATAGATATATGATAAATACTTAAGAAAGAAACTAAAAATCATAAACATTCAAGATGGCGCCACTGCTTTTTAACCTATCTAGATGGCGCCACCGGTATTTTGTAGATATGTGATAAATACTGAAGAAAGAATCAATAGAAACTAAAAAGCCCAAACAATCTAGGTACTGCTTTTCAAACCTATTTAGATGGCGCCACTGGTATTTTGTAGATATGTGATAAATACTGAAGAAAGAATCAATAGAAACTAAAAAGCCCAAACAATCTAGGTGACGCTACTGCTTTTCTAACTTATCTAGATGGCGCCACTGGTATATTATAGATATATGATAAATACTTAAGAAAGAAACAATAGAAACTAAAAATCACAAACATACTAGATGGCGCCATTGCTTTTTTAACCTATCTAGATGGCGTCACCGGTATTTTGCGGGGAGTCGTACGTGCAGAAGTGTATTTTAAAATAACATTTAAAACTGCATAATCATTTTGATAGTGTATAATCAATGACATAATATGATAAATACTTAAGAAAGAAACAATAGAAACTAAAAATCACAAACATACTAGATGGCGCCATTGCTTTTTTAACCTATCTAGATGGCGCCACCGGTATTTTGCGGGGAGTCGTACGTGCAGAAGTGTATTTTAAATATTTAAAACTGCATAATCATTTTGATAGTGTATTATCAAAGATATCTGATAAATATTTAAGAAAGAAACAATAGAAATCAAAAATCACAAACATCTAGTATGTTGGCGCCATTGCTTTTGTGGCCTACTTTCATACTTGCATATGGGATATGGGATTAGCGTAGCGCTCAACAATGCGTCGTAAGTTAGAAAATAAAATGCCTAGCGCATCATCATTTGGGCGGTAAAACAAACCAGCATTGATGCCAAGCGTGTTCACTTGAGATGACCTTGCGCACAACAGCCGATACTCAAATTGTGCAAGTGATACACGATAGAAAGCATACGGTGAACATTCCGGTATGCGATCAGGCCTACGACCATACAGTTCATAAACCTTCTTAAATAACCATTGAGTATAGAATCCCACAGCCCGGGTAGTCACGGGGACTACTGCAGCAGTCTTCTGAATGGAGAAGTCCACTGTCTTCTCAGCTGCGAGTGCATCTCCGAATCCAAAATAGAGGGCTTTGTTAATTTTATCTTCGATTTCTTGCTTACCTTGCTTCGATTTTGGATTGTTCTCACGGAATGCATCCTGGCGCTTTTGATCGCGCTTCCGCTGACCTGGAGGTCGGGGCTTTGGCTTTTGACGTTGCCGTTTTGACGTCCTCTTGGGGGGGCTCACGCCATGACGATGATTGCGGTTGTTGTCGCTGATTGTTTTGGGGGGGTTGACGGCGATTATCGCGGTCAAATCCTCGTTGGTACTGCATTTTGATGGTGGTGTTTTTCTGGTATCCAGAAAATAGTTTTTTTAACATATCTAGATGGCGCCACCGGTATTTTGCGGGCAGTCGTTCATGTCAGAAGTGTAATTTAAAATTACATTTAAAACTAAATAATCATTTTAATAGTGTATAATCAAAGATATATGATAAATACTTAAGAAACAATAGAAACTAAAAATTACAAACGTTGTAGATGGCGCCACTGCTTTTTTAACCTATCTAGATGGCGCTACCGGTATTTTGCGGGGAGTGCAGAAGTGTACTTTAAAATTACATTTAAAACTGCATAATCATTTTGATAGTGTATAATCAAAGAGATAGATATTATCTATCTCTTTGATTTTAGATAGATAATATCTATCTATCTATCTTTGATTTTGATATCCTCTCAGAACAAAACACCCGTTGTACCCGCCTCTTGTATCTCGAAGGCATAGTAAGCACTTTTTGGGTAGTCCTTCTGCAACATAAATTAACACAAAATATGACACTTCGAGAGTAGAACGCGGTCCGAGTCAACTCTGATTGGACGCCGACGTCAAAGTAAACTCTGATTGGGGTTGCCATGATACGAGTAGATGTCAAAGCTTGGTCAGATAGACCAGGGTCGATAATTTTTGAAACCAAAAAAAATTACAGTAGGATGAAACCCATTAGAAAAGCTTCAATCACGCTTAAATCGACATGTGTCGAGTAGCCATCAAATAAAGAAGTAAAGGCCTTTCGGTTGCAGGAACAAACACTTCTTTCATGTACTTTTCAAAAATCGTGGTCCTGATCCAACCTTTGTCACTGACAGCATATTCTGTTTTTACATTTTCATTATGGCATAGAGCCACTGCGTCCAAAGTTACTTCCCTTGGAATATTGTTAGTGGTGGTAGTTTATCTCCGCAAGCGTTTGTTGCTAACAGAACTGTCGTATTATTGCGCCCTGGTCCGCTAGTAGTTCGCGTTGACCGAAACTTTTTTGCCAATAATTTTCCCTTTGACTGGATCGTCGCAAAATGAAGTTGCGTCAAGATTAGAAATTCGATGAGGTTTTTCTTTGAGATCCAGCTCTTCTACTACTTGTTCCAGAATTTCAAAATATTCGTAGACAATGAAATTATCATACGCGTTACTCCGCGATATCTCCACAGCTTGTGGTTTTTTAATAGAAAGATTGTTTCGTCTTTGGAACGCATAAAACCAGTCTTTCCCAGGTATATCATTCTTGAATGGCGGCGTATGTATTCCATTTCTACGTACATATTCAGATATTAATATGGAGGCTTCTTTTCTTGACAAAGGAAATCCGTTTCTTTCCATTACATGAAGACTCAATACGTTTTCCAAATTCAAGCGTAAAAACCGTAGATCTACCAGGATTGTCTCGAAGACTAGATAAGTCTGGTATTTAGTTTAGACCGTGGAATTTGATAATATGCAGCCGCTGCATAAGTTGTCATTTTGTTATCGCGAACATCATCTAGTGCTTTCTGAATTTGGTTTTCTGAATACGTTTTTTCTTTTTTCGTTTGTAATGTCGGACCATCTACAAAAGAAAATGTTAATAAAGTTCTTGTATTGAATAACTTATGAATAATAAATCAAATAATGAAAGCAAAGAGAAACTACTTAACACGTAGACCGCCAGACTTGGGGTTGCCACGATACGAGTAGATGTCAAAGTGAGCTTGGTCAGAGCATACTCTGATTGTGTCAACGCGATAATTTAAAAAAAAAGTTTTTATTGAGTAATTAAGTTTTTATTTATATTCCGGGGCCTATTCGTTGATCGGTGGACTGTATTGTTTGTTGTTCCAAAAAAAAGGTACTGGTAGTTGCAGATCTGAAGTCCAATTATCGTACAAAACAATGCAATGAGCGGTGGGACTCGCCTATGTTAAATTGTAGCCGTCCTTTCCACATAGTTAAGCTCTCATCTATACATATGTCTTTCGGACAAGACGTAGTTGGATTGAAATTTATTAGTGAGCTGATCAATAATAGGCTGTAAACGGTGCAATCGATCGAAGCTTGTAGCGCCAGCGTTTGTTGGGTTCGCAGATTCTGTATCAACAAAGTACAGTGCTCGACAGAGGTTGGTATATCTCTTTGACGTTGTGATTCAGGAGAACACATTCGTATGCAACAATGCGTTATTTGAAAATAACTGAAAATCGTTAGCATACGGATGACACCGGTCGTCATCTAAAACCTCGTAAACATTTGTTTGATACTAATTCGATTGGAAAGCCGCCGACTGAATTCGGCTAGCATACCGGTTGGTTTCATCCACAATTATCTGTAGGATGTCCGACGGACTTGTAAAGGGTGAGACTCTACTTTCGACTATACTGGATAAATTGTATTGTTATGGATTGACTCCATTATAGTTACATACACTTCTCACTATTTTCACTTGATATAAATAAAATCCAGAGACGACCTCTGTGGCGCGTCGGGCGAACACCCGACAGCGACGCAGAAGGTTGCGGGTTCGATTCCCGCCGGGAACAAGTATTTATGCTGACCATAAATTCTTGTTTCTGGTTCTGGGTGTTTCCTATATGTATAATAAGTATATATTTACAAAAAAAAAAAAAGTATATAAGTAGTTATCCGTTATCTGGCACCCATAACACAAGCATTAAGTTGCTTAGCTTGGGGCTGGATGGCGATGTGTAATATGTCCTGAAATATTTATTTATTTTATTTTATATACCCCATTCATTGCTACTTAAATTTTAAAAACATCGCTTGGGTGCCACTTATTATTTTTATGTATTACAATAGATATGGCTTAATTGAATATGTTTTTTGATTACAAAAGACCTATAAATAACAAAAACCCATCTAAAAATAGTAAACGCGCCATATGCGTTGGTGGCACTGGTAAGAGAAATTTTATCGCAAGTGCCATTGAACGCACCGTTTGCGTTTGCGTTTGAACATTGTTATGCAACATGTTGTCAGTGTACCTGCTTGCCTTGAATTCCCGATATTCCCACAGGATCGAGACTAACGCGGGTTACACTCACCGGGCGTTAGTCCTGATCCCGTGGGAATATAGGGATAAAAAGCCTATATGTTAATCCAGCTATTTACGTATCTACCTAGTTTCATCGCAATCAGTCTAGTAGTATTTGCGTGAAGGAGTACCAAACATACACACACACAAACATAAAATATACTAACACAAACTTTCACAAATATTAGTACCTAGGATTAGTGTGATCAGGGTGACATTATATAAAAATAAACGCAAGATGAATGATTCATAAATATTTATTATAAAAAATGGCTGGCTCGATTTCGCTAATTCTTTTTTTAGGATCATATGAAAGAAAACGATTGCCGGGACAACTAGTTGTTTAATAGTTGTGATAGTGTTTGAAACAATCTTTCAAACAAAACCCATACCCCCTTATTCCAAAACGAAGTCTAAAAATTAAACTACGTTTAAATGACATTTAAACCATGGACTTAGAAAAACGTTATTAGAAAACAAAGTTTACCGCTAAAACCAGGTTTTTCTGTCCTGTCAAAGTTAAACTGCCGAGCACCCTAGTTTAACTAACTTAGTACGAAGTTTCTAACCTCAAAAAATTAAATTCTGACGTTCACCTTTTCCTTGTTACTCCAATTCTCGCTCCTTTTTAGGGTACCATACCCAAAGGGTAAAAACGGGGCCCTCTTACTAAGACTTCGCTATCCGTCCGTCTTCTGTCCGTCACCAAGCTCTATCTCAAGAACCGTGATAGCTAGAGAGTTGAAATTTTCACAGATTTTAACAACATATTACGTAAACCTACTAAAAACATAAATAAGTAAATATTTTTAGTACGTACTTATGTTCAAAGAGGATATAATCACTACGTTTTCTTATGTTTTTGAGAAATTTAGGTTATTTTCATGTTTACATTTTTTAGGTAGTATTTTTTTTTTATACTTCTAAAGGGGCAGGCAAAAGGCTTAAAGGCTTAACTCGAGCCGCGTTCCGATATACGCTACATAAATTGATGTATTTAAATACAACAACGTAATCGCGAACATAGAATAACAAATACAAGTCACACTATTTCACAATAATTGAACACACAATTTATATTTTTATCACTTTAGTATTCGATTTCTTAAATAAGTTTTTAATATTTACTCACTTACCACCATTTTGTGAAAAGGAACGGTGTTTCGAACGCTGAACGAACAAAAGAATGGTTTGTTTCGAGTTTGCTATCTATTGTCTATGGTTGCGACTAAAACCATGGATCTTCTGGTCATTGGTCTATTTACTTTTTGTAATAAGAATCAATTTTAAACCAAAACTAACACAAAAACCTAGATCTTTTAGTACAGGTTTAAACTATGGTTTTGCAGTTTTTTTTGTAATAAGAGGGATATTGTTCGGGACAGTCGGGACAAAAATATGAAGTATCTTTTCTTATTTTTTTTACAGCCCAACACTGCCTACATCGTTTCCTCATAATTTTTTTGTTTCTGTTATCATTTGTACGAGGGCATTGCTGGATAACATGTACTTTATTTTGTGGAATTGAACTTCGCATTGCTTCTTCCACATCAATATTTAATAATTTTGCTATGACTTCAAGTCTATAATCATAAAAACTTTTCTTCGTAGAAAAAATATTGTATAGCGTGAATGCGTTATATAATATTTGTTGAAACACGTGAACTCCTAATTTCTTGTACCAGCGAATGGTTTTATGCTCGCAACTATAATATGCGAGCATTTGATCCTGGTGGTCTATACCACCCATGTACTTATTGTATTTTACCACTACTTCAGGCCGGGAAACGGTTTCACCGCGTCGATTCATAACGTTGGTCATATCAGGTCCGTATTGTGATGAAATCATTAAAACGTCCCGCCGGTCTCTCCATTTCATAACACAAATACCTCTATTATTAAATTTTGTTATCAATTCGCCACGTTTTAATTTTCTTTGTAGGACTTCTTTTGGGTTATTTTTTCGGTTTACACGTAAAGTACCCGTACAATAGGTTTTAAGCGTCAATAATTTGTGTGCAAGATTTATGGAATTGTAAAAATTATCCATATATACTGAATACCCCTTCTCAAAATAACCGGATAATAAATTCAAAACCACTTTTTCAGTATGATTGGCACCCCCCACTAAAGCATCTGAAGCGCCGGCATATACTATAGTCTTCATAACTACCCCATATTCGTCGGTTAGAATATAAAGTTTTATACCGTAGGGATGCTTTTTGCCTTTGAGATATTGACGGAAAATCAAACGACCACGAAACAAAACTATTGACTCATCTATGGCCAGATTTTTTGAAGGGTAATAAATTTCTTGCATTCGCCGGTTAAAGTAATCAATTAAATTATTTATTTTTGACAGCCTATTATCGGGCACATCGTCTCCAAAATTTAATGCTCTCATTATTAACAAAAATCGGTTTCTGCTCATATGTCTTGAAAAACATGTTAAATTAAACAGTGGATGCTTTTTCCAATAATCTGTGATTCGATTTAGTTTGATAGTTCCCATGTGAAACAAAATACCAAAAAATGTTTTAATTTCAGGAACAGTAACATCTTTCCATAACTTCAGTCTACTCTTAGGATCTAGTGTATTCGACAATAACTTAGACGCGTAATTATTAATCTTTGTCACTAACATTGTAAAAAACTCATCAGTCGCAATCAATTTGAAGTAGTCGTATGGTGCATTTGTTTCAGGCAATATTTTGAGTTTTTTTTCGTATTCATTAAAATCTATAGGTACAATAGTAGGGTCACGTTCAGTTATCCATTCATCATCTGTTGACTGTTCTGTTATGAATGTTTCGTTACAATTCATAATATTATCTTCACTCACTTGCGCTTCATCTTCACTCGATTTTGTGTCTTCACTCGATTGTGTGTCTTCACTCCTGTCAAAATATAAGCATTTATCTAATTCTTCCTCATTGCTTTCTACTTCTAAATCGTCTTCTTCAAATTCTAGCATCCTAATAAGGTCTTCTTCAGTCAATATGTTGGTAGAGGGTAGCTTTGTTTCCGGTGTTTGTTCTTTATCTTCCCCTTCAAATATATTTCTCATTTCATCCATAATATCTAAATCCCGCATCGATTCATCTAAATTTGCTATACGTATTTTTTCTCTATTTTTTAGGGCAACACTACCATCACTTTTTTCTTTCAAATCAGTCAATGTAACTTTACCATCGTAAATGTCTACTCTTTGACTTTTAAGTATTTTAATACCTGTATTTCGGCTCATTCCTCCTCTTGTTTTAACACCACTTCTTAAAAAGGGAAGGTTTTCATTGGCTGGAGGTGAATGTTTACTAGTGGAAGGTTGGGGTTCTATTTTACTAGTGGAAGGTTGGGGTTCTATTTTACTAGTGGAAGGTTGAGGTTCCATTAGTACGTTTTCGTTGTAATTTGAAGGTTGCAAAATGTAGGATAAATCAACTAGAGGTGCAGCTAAATTTTCAGAATCATTATATTGTGATCCAGTGAAAAGCGATTTGGCACGCTTTGATCTTTTAGACGGTTTAGTTGCTGATTCTGCTGTGACAATTTCTTCAAATGCTTGTGGAGACGGTATTTCGTGGATTGTGTAACGTCGTCGCCTCGGTGTCACGCTCTTGTTATCATCGGATATATTTTCTTCCTTTAAAGCTAACTCTAATAGTTTATCGCTTCTCCGTTTCATTGTAGTACTGAAAAAAATTTAAATTAATCAAAACAACTCCATCGAAATGTTACCATTCCAACGACCACAAAACCGAGGCTCAGTGAGTTAGTAAGCAATAGAAATTAAAAAATAATAATAATTTGAAACTGATATATTTATTTTACTTAGTCACATTTAGTTAGTTACAAATGAAACATTCATCGGCAGGATAGTGTTCATAGACAGAAAATTGACATATTGGGCACCAAAAAAAGTTACTTAAAAACATTTTTTTTAACATTTCGTCTTCATTGGTAAAAATAAAATGTTCCAGCGAATACAAGTTTGTATTGTGCCCACAACCAATACATGAGTCGCATCTTATGAAATGTGTCAATGCCCATGGCCATTTTAAATTATGTTGCCAGAATAAATAAAAGTCTGTTCGATTGAAGTAATAATCCACGTCCAGCAAAATTACCATTGTAGGTAGATAATGTTATGATCTAGCAGCACAAGCAGTAAGTAAGTATACGGTTTTATAGTCTTTGTAATTCTCTGAATTAACCTATAACAAGCAGAAAGTACCACTTTGTTAGTTAATTATTTTTTGTAGGTACATACATTAACTACACAAATAAGTAGGTTCAAATAAACACAAACGAAAGAGAATAGAATTAGTAATACCCTTTGGGACGGAACCCAGAAACGAACCAGCAGAGTAAACAGAGGTCAGCAGTTTTGTTTGAAGAAATATAAATGGATAGGTAGGTACTCACGTATTAGTGGAAATCTGCTCGCAAACACCACAGTTGATATGTAGGAACCAGGATGATTTCGGCGTAAGGCTAAAAGACCTTGCTTGTTATAAATACCACTGTGGAAGTAATAAAAGTCAATGTCATTATGTGGGTTCATTATTAAAATACGTACCTACCTAATAATTTTTTATTTGTAAAATTGAAATCTAACCCTAAAACCGAACCCTTAACCCGAACCCCTAAAACAAAACAGGACCCTAAAATCAAACCCCTAAAACCGAACCTTGAAACCGATCATCTAAAACTGAACCCTAAAACAGAATCCCTAAATCTGAACCTTATAACAAGCTTTTATTATTATTGCATTATCATCCGATTTAGATGTACCTATGTATACAAAATTTAAGCTCAATCGGGAAACAGGAAGTGGGTTTAATTTAATTTGAAAGATTTTATTACAGACAGGCCTGGCAGGACAGCTGAAGGTAAATAAAACCCTTTAGTTAATAAAATAATATACTAACATACATTTGGTTAGGTTCGTCTCACATGCATAAACCTATCCATCAAAGATTTTTACTGCTATGCCAATGAACGCACCGTGTGCGTTCATGTGATTTCATAGTAAAAATACACAATGAAGCTATGAAAAATAATGATAACTTACCTTTATCTCCTAATTCACAAATATATAATGAACACTCAATATAACTCAAGTTTTTCAACATCAAATTAGACCGCTCTCAGCACAAACCGTTTTTTCACAGTAAAATCAAAACTGACAGTACCAAGGAAAAACCATCAGTGTTTCCATATTGAAAATTATTTTTTGTTGTGAATGTTGCCAAATATTTTAAATGATATCCTACCATTTTCTGATAAAGTCAAAAAAACGTCAATTGGTTACCGAACGCATACGGTGCGTTAGTGGCATGACGTAGTAAACTCGATCAACGCAAATGGTGCGTTGGTAGCAACGAATGGGTTAATTATGATTATTATATAGTCTTTTAATGTCTCACACAAAATACATTTAATAGGTAACCATAAAGTTAGCTCTAAAACGATGTCTAAGGAAGCTAAAGCTAGATTGGCGCGTTCGCCCCACTCGAGCGAACCCAATATCCCTGCATACCGTGTCCCTACAGTATCTACGGCTCGGGCTGCTGTAATGGCGATGGAGATCTAGATCTCGATGGCTCTGGTTCTTCAAATCTGTAATGAAATAAATACAACGTTATTACTTGTAGTCTCACACTTCTCGACTAAACTAGATAAAATGTAACTAAACTAGATAAAACGATCCGCTATTTCAAACCAAGGCAAGAAGGTACGTACCGTACACCTCATCCAGTAGTCATAGATTATTAAGCTATTGCATAGCTTTTATAGCGGGCTCTGAACGCGGCGACCGAATCAAGAAATTCCGTAACGTAAATAAAACCTAACACCCCCCACTCCGCCTATCATGTAGCTCGGCCGAGCGTTCGCTTCACGTGTATTTTTATTTTCGCCTTTTCTTGACAGTATGTGCTTCGTATATTATTTATCTTTTTGTTGACATCTTCTGGAGTTAAGAAATTAAAAAAATTGAGTAAACGCTGTATAGCCGCGTTCCTGGCGTCCTTATTTTTATAATCTCGCAGTTTTACATTCCATAGAACTTCTTCCATTTCATACAGTTCCACAAACTTATTCGTGTCGCGTTCTGACGACTTTTTATTCACACGACACGCTTCCATATTGTTTGTTGTCGCCATTTTGTTTTCCTACTCGTATCCGAGCGAGCTCGCAAGAGTAGAACGCGGTCCGAGTCAACTCTGATTGGACCCCGACGTCAAAGTAAACTCGATTGGGGTTGCCATGATACGAGTAGATGTCAAAGTGCGCTTGGTCAGAGCATACTCTGACCGTGTCAACGCGGCTTAAGGCTGACGCTTATGTAAAAAAAAGTTTTTATTGAGTTCGCATTATTCCGTGGCCTCTAATTCGTTGATCGGTGGACTGTATTGTTTGTTGTTCCAAATAAAAGTTGCAGGTAGTTGCAGATCTGAAGTCCAATTATCGTACATAACATTGAAATGAGCGGTGGGACTCGCTTAAGTTAAATTGTAGCCGTCCTTTCCACATAGTTAAGCTCTCATCTATACATATGTCTTGCGGACAAGACGTATTTGGATTGGAATTTATTATTGAGCTGATCAATAATAGGCTGTAAACGGTGCAATCGATTGAAGCTTGCAGCGCTAGCGTTGGTTGGGTTCGCAGATTCTGTATCAACAAAGTGCAGTGCCCGACAGAGGTTGGTTTATCTCTTTAACGTTGTGATTCAGAAGAACACATTCGTATGCAACAATGCGTTATTTTAAAAATAACTGAATATCATTGGCATACTGATGACACCGGTCATCATCCAAAACGCAAAGAGACATAAAACCTCGTCAGCATTTGTTTGATACTAATTAGATTGGAAAGCCGCCGACTGAATTCGGCTAGCATACCGGTTGGTTTCATCCACAATTATCTGTAGGATGTCCGACGGACTTGTAAAGGGTGAGACCGAACCAGTACGCTCTGGGACAAAGGTTTCTTCGACACCTCGAAAAGTGTCCAATCGGACACTGGGAATCCACACCTTCCAATAGCGGATTACCCCTTCCATCATTAGCGTCCTCAAATCGTGCCCGCTTTTTTTAATTTCTTACCTAACTATTCCTTCTCCGTTCATTTCTTACTCGAACTTCCTCCAAGCTCTCCTGTCGCCTCCTGATAACGTGCCTCACCATATCACGCAGCTCGGTTCAGACGTCGTCGTCAGTAAGCCAGACCTGCTCGAGAGGCTGGCCAACCTCCCAAGTGGTGGAGACCAAGGGATTTTCCACGCCCCCTCCACGTCTACCTGACGCTCTACCCCTCCCATCCCTCTCAACAACCACACTTCCTCTCTCACTACTCTCATATAAGGCGTGGGAGTCCGGGACATAAAATTCCAGGCCAGGCCCGGTCAGCTCGTTCCCCTGATCATCATAGATGGCCAACACCACACCAGTTCTGAAATAAATGCACTATCATTAGTGCATGTAGTCATAACTTTCGACTAAACTAGATATTCATATATAGATATTGAAATTGAATTGAAATTGAACCTCTCCACTTGGTGTAATGGCCAGTTTACCATTGTCAATATTCCCCCTGAATTAGGGCTATTGTTTTCTGGCTTGATATGTTGGTTAGGTACGGCGAGATATCGTCTATTTTCTACCCCTCCAATTGGTGTTATGGCTAGTTTACCATTGTCAATATTCCCCCTGAATTAGGGTTATTTGTTTTCTGGCTTGATATGTTGGCTTGGTACGGCGAGATATCGTCTATTTTCTACCATTCCAGTTTTTGCGACAAACACTTTTCTTCCTCCTTATTATCAATATTCCCCCTGAATTAGGGCTATTTGTTTTCTGGCTTGATATGTTGGCTTGGTACGGCGAGATATCGTCTATTTTCTACCATTCCAGTTTTTGCGACAAACACTTTTCTTCCTCCTTAGTTTGGGCTATTTGTTTACTGGCTCGATCATTCTAAGGATTTATACGAAACCATAGATATCTCATCAATGATCAACTATTTAATATACTTACCGCCATTTTCGTCGCGTTGCCGAGTTTTGTGTCGCTGTACCTGATAATTGTTTGGGTATTTTCTATCATTCCATTTTTTGCGACAAACACTTTTCTTCCCCCTGAATTAGGGCTATTGTTTTCTGGCTTGATATGTTGGTTAGGTACGGCGTGATATCGTCTATTTTCTACCTCTCCAATTGTTGTAATGGCCAGTTTACCATTTTCAATATTCCCCCTGAATTAGGGCTATTGTTTTCTGGCTTGATATGTTGGTTAGGTACGGCGTGATATCGTCTATTTTCTACCACTCCGATTGATGTAATGGCCAGTTTACCATTATCAATATTCCCCCTGAATTAGGGCTATTTGTTTTCTGGCTTGATATGTTGGCTTGGTACGGCGAGATATCGTCTATTTTCTACCATTCCAGTTTTTGCGACAAACACTTTTCTTCCTCCTTAGTTTGGGCTATTTGTTTACTGGCTCGATCATTCTAAGGATTTATGCGAAACCATAGATATCTCATCAATGATCAACTATTTAATATACTTACCTTAGTTAGTTAGTTAGTTAGTTACTTAGTTTTGTGTCGCTGTACCTGATAATTGTTTGGGTATTTTCTATCATTTCATTTTTTGCGACAAACACTTTTCTTCCCCCTGAATTAGGGCTATTTGTTTTCTGGCTTGATATGTTGGTTAGGTACGGCGTGATATCGTCTATTTTCTACCTCTCCAATTGGTGTTATGGCCAGTTTACCATTGTCAATATTCCCCCTGAATTAGGGCTATTGTTTTCTGGCTTGATATGTTGGTTAGGTACGGCGAGATATCGTCTATTTTCTATCTCTCCAATTGGTGTTATGGCCAGTTTACCATTGTCAATATTCCCCCTGAATTAGGGCTATTGTTTTCTGGCTTGATATGTTGGTTAGGTACGGCGAGATATCGTCTATTTTCTACCTCTCCAATTGGTGTTATGGCCAGTTTACCATTGTCAATATTTCCCCTGAATTAGGGCTACTTGTTTTCTGGCTTGATATTATGTTGGTTAGGTACGGCGTGATATCGTCTATTTTCTACCTCTCCAATTGGTGTTATGGCCAGTTTACCATTATCAATATTCCCCCTGAATTAGAGCTATTGTTTTCTGGCTTAGTATGTTGGTTCGGTACGGCGTGATATCGTCCATTTTCTACCTCTCCAATTGGTGTAATGGCCAGTTTACCATTGTCAATATTCCCCCTGAATTAGGGCTATTGTTTTCTGGCTTGATATGTTGGTTAGGTACGGCGTGATATCGTCTATTTTCTACCTCTCCAATTGTTTTAATGGCCAGTTTACCATTGTCAATATTCCCGCTGAATTAGGGCTATTGTTTTCTGGCTTGATATGTTGGTTAGGTACGGCGAGATATCGTCTATTTTCTACCTCTCCAATTGGTGTAATGGCCAGTTTACCATTATCAATATTCCCCCTGAATTAGGGCTATTGTTTTCTGGCTTAGTATGTTGGTTCGGTACGGCGAGATATCGTCTATTTTCTACCTCTCCAATTGTTGTAATGGCCAGTTTACCATTGTCAATATTCCCCCTGAATTAGGGCTATTGTTTTCTGGCTTGATATGTTGGTTAAGTACGGCGTGATATCGTCTATTTTCTACCACTCCGATTGATGTAATGGCCAGTTTACCATTATCAATATTATTTTATTTATTATTTTATTTTATTTTCATAGGAAAACATACAGTGATATACAACTAAGGATAAAAAGAAAGATAAAGCACAACACCATTTACACGTTTTCGCACGTATTCCCCCTTTTGGGCTTTTTGTTTTCTGGCTTGTTTTGATATAACTGATTCTTCGACTGTTACGGACTCGAAGGAATTTCCATGTGATATACCTGTGATCACAGTTGAAAAAGCAACATTATTTTTCTTTTTTAAAATACTGCAGAAAATGACTTTTGTAATAAATTGTGTAACACTTAAAAGTTTTTTTTACAGCCCATAGATCAGATCTGTAATTCCCTGTTAACAGTCTTGAATAATACTTGTACTCAAACTTAATATATAAATAGGTCTTAATCTCTTCATTTATGTACAGAGTGCTTCAAGCATCCTTGACGGTTAGCTCTGTATGGTTGGTTCTTTTTTACCCTGATGAACTTTTCTTCATCTCTATTTGTCTGACAATGGCTAACAATTCATTGGACTCTTCTATTCCAACCATCTGCTCGAGCTGTGTTCTGTTCTTGTTTACAAATGCCTTGAAAATTTACGATTCTACTTCTCCCATCCTATTGGAAACTTGACTTCCCATAGCCCTGGAATCTTTGTTGCTTCTTCCAGTATTCCTGCTAGGATTACACATAAATGAAAGTTTTCAGTCGCATTGTACTCAGAGAAGTAAGCATCGTCTACAATTCTAGCCTATGGATACAGATATTGTGACAAATTATCGTCTTTGTTCAGGTGTTCCGTAACAAACTTCATAATTTTGTGCCATGAGGTCGGAGTATTCTTGAAGAATAGTTAGTTGCCTACCGATCTCCATCCAAATCATGTTGAAGGGACGAGAAATTTCGTTTAAAATGTTAAATAGCTGAAAAGTGAATAGTGAAAAGACACAGTAGGTATATAGAC
This sequence comes from Idaea aversata, assembly GCA_907269075.1. Lineage (NCBI taxonomy): Eukaryota > Metazoa > Arthropoda > Insecta > Lepidoptera > Geometridae > Idaea > Idaea aversata. Next base: position 2,532,849 of record OU026112.1, on the reverse strand, counting down.
AGACACAAATAAGAAACAGTAAGAGATAGTTACAGAGAAAAGTAAATACAAAAAACAGACAATAAAAATAAAAAGTATCTGAGAAGCCGAATGGGTGGAGCCTCAGCATGTGCTGCAGATACGCACGCACATCTGCAGCGCTGATCTATCGGCCGCACCCTGTTCCGCTTTTAAGAAACGGCTGCGTCACCAAGAGAAAAAATAAATAAAAATACTATGTATAATCCGTTGTATGCACTGTGAGTCTAACATGTAGCAGCAACCACTGATGGACCCCATTTAGCGCTTCGGTAGCTACTACTTCAAAATTGTCGGCGACATCCACAAACACAACATTTGATTCGACTTTTTTAAAAAAGATCAAACGAGTGAATTTTATTATTGTAGGATTTTTTGTAATTGTTGCACGAGAGGGTTGAACACCCAGATTGCGTAAGTCCGGATTCTTTAGGCTGTCCGGACCTTTAGCGCTGAAAAAACTGGGGAAGCATGGAGGTTCTTCTGCACCTCCTTGTACCTGATACGCTTCCAGTCTTCAGCCCCAAATCTCTGACATGCCACCCCTTCAGCTTTGATCTCAGGAGACGGCTCTGGTATCTTTGGCTCCGCTTCCTTTACGTCTGGTAAGAATCTAAAGGCTTCGCTTAGATCTTCCTCCGAATGCCCCTCTTCGTACATTTCAACATCACTATCTTCTTCCATCTCACCCTCGGAAGAGGACTCCTCTTGGGGGGCATCTCTGGTTCTTGCCTTGATCTAATAGTCTTGATTTCCGCCATTATAGTGGAAAACATATTGTCCATCTTAGATTCCAGTTGATCCACCCTTGAGAGCTTTGCAGGGCCACTTAACCACGAAGAACCCCTTCGTTTTGCGACTGCTACTCTCTTCCCACTCCGACTCTAAAAACTTATCCGCCTCTTCACGGGATATCATCTGCGACCTTATCTCTCTCGTAGCTGCTTTTTAACCGACTTCAAAAAAGGAGGAGGTTCTCAATTCGTCGCGTATATATATTTTTTTTTTTTATGTTAATATCGCAATAACGTTATCACGTAAAATTATCGTCCGTAAACCGACTTTACAGACAACCATTTTTGTACTCGAACCGTGTGTAATTTAAGCCCCTTTTCGCCTGATATAAAATAAAGCGATTGGGAGCATCACATTTTACTAATTTATTATCATCAAAGACGTCACTTACTAAGTTTACCCTAGTTGAGGCACTCACAGACGCACAAGGAAAACTGATCGTATTCATAAATTTTGTAAAAATAAGACAACAATAATTAACAGAATTGTTGGCGTTCGAGGTCGTTCTCATTGAAATTACTTGATACAATTGAATTATTTAATCTGCTGTAGTGTCTCCAGTGATAGTACAGCATATTTTTTACAAAAAGTTATAAAAATAGCGTGGTTAACACTGGAGATGTTAACGTGTCGTGTTGGTTGCGTGTTGTGTAGTGTTCTAACGCGACCGCGGCGCGGCGCTAGCTTCTCTCGCTAGTGATATGCGACGACGGTATCGATTCGTTTACAAGAATTAACCCTTTCATCATGGGGGTCCTCAAACACGTCATCCTCGCTCTCGCTATTACGCTCTTCACGCCTTGCTTCACGTGCATTTCTCCGTGCTTCCATCAACTCCAGTCTCGCCTGTCGTTTCCTCAGCAATTCCCTCACCATTACACGCAGCTCGGGTGAAACGTCTTCGTCGGTGACCCAAACCTCCTCCAGAGGCTGTCCGACCTGCCATCTGGCTTCTTGACGACTACGTCATCCCGAGCGACCTGTTTGCCCGCGGCTTCCCGCACGCCCTCACACACGCCCTACTCGTCTACCCAGCACTCTACCTCTCAAACTATCACCCCTCTCAATAAAACTTACGGCGGCGCCAACGACGACGACCCCTTGACGGTCAGCGGGGAATACGACGCTGCCGCGGCGTCATCGTCGTACACCGGTTCCACCTACAAATAAGTCTATAAATAAAATTATCCGTTAAAAAAAAAGAAAATGTCATAAGTTCGTACCTTATCATCACTCATCTCGATGTCTTCCCCGTCGTATTCATCCCCACTGCCGCCGTATTAGGCCGCCAGGAAATCAGGCGGCGCCTGGCCATCATTGGTGTTCCACATCTAAAATATATTAAAATTTGTATTGCCAAACTACAAAAGTAACGCCACCTACCGGGTCCAATTGTGAATTTAAACCACTCATGAAGTCACTCAGACATATAATTTTTTTAATGAAAAAGCTTCGTACCAAATGAGACAGCTTCTAATGTTTGACTACTACTACCATCATCTGTCAAGAGGTCCACTTCTTGACTATCGATGGCACTTAAAATGGTACCATCATTGTCAAATGAGTTTTGTATTTCGCATATCATCACCGGTGAAGCCTGATAAATAAAATTGCAAATTAGTTAATGTAATTAATAGTTGCAAAATAGTAGCAATGAAATGACTGCCGAATTAGTTTAATAGCCGTTGGATTTCCGATTAAATAACTAGGTAAACTGTGTGTGTAACCACTGTCCAGTGCCCATCCGATAAAGTACCCTAATTGTTTATGTAATTGTAACATGTTAGTTTAAATACCTATGAAGATTTTATTAAGTTACTCACATCTTCAACCATGCTTATTATAGCCCCATGTTGCGATGATGTTGGTGGTTGCTGAGGTCCACCTCCAGTCCGGATAAGATTTCCTCTTTCTATGGCACAAGTTTTTCTAGTCGCTTTAAAAAGGGCTGGAATGATGGAATAAAAAATATACAAGGGTAACATGGCTTTTGTGCGTAGCATACATCGATTTAATAGCATAGGATCACTCCCACCTTCCTCCCATGGCCTTATCGACATCTTTGGTCATAAAGGCCGAATCTCGGGACATACGTTGGTTACTTGCTCTGGGCTCTTTCACCAACGTACTCACTTAAGTCCCTACATATTTCTTTTTGTGTCCTCTTGCTATACAACTCTCCCCGAATGGGGCAATTGACTACACATGAACGGCTTGCGCGTCAGCTCGTCTTCATGATGTCTGCGTACTACTATTCAGCTAGCCAGGGCTTAGCTCCAATGCGCGTCGTATCTTATGTTACTCGTTGGCGAGTTATTCGAAGCAGCTCGAAGTTCGCCCCCGAGCACACAAGTTTCCGGTAGTGTACCGGCCCCTGCGTCGGTCAGTCTGTCCGTGTTCCCCTGGTGCCCTCACCCTTCCCGTGTCCGGGGCGCGGAGGTAGCGGGGACTGCCCCCGTCACCTCCGCGCCCATGAGCGCGTCCCCCGTCGCCCGCCCTTTCAGGCGCGTCCCCCGCAGCCTCCCGGTCCCCTTGCGCCCCCACACCGGTGTCGAACCCACGAATGAAATTCGGGGGTCCGCCCCCGGCGAGGTAGGCGCCGGAGATACCTCCGTTTCCCTGGTCCGTCTGTCCGTCCGTCCACCCCTGGGTGCCCTCACCCTTCCCCTCGTCCGAGATGTAGTAACGGCGGGGTATTCCCCGACGTTCTCACACCTCTGAGCGCGTCCCCCGTCGCCCACCCGCTGTAGGGCGCGTCCCCCGCGCCCTCCCCAGGCCCCTCGTGCGTCCCCCGCACTGCCCCATATCCTGCGCTGCACACGTTTCCCCATGATGGATGCGCTCCAGCGGACGTTCGCTCTCCCCAAGGAAGAGTGGTCGGCCGGAGAGCCTCCCACGGCGGATGCACCCCAGCATGCGTTCCCTCTCCCCGTAGAAGAGGGTACGGCTGGATAGCCACCAAAGAGGTTTAACTGCACGGTGCGAAGGAGACTGGGCTTAGTAGCCATAATGGACCATAGCAGCAGCTCTCTTCTCGGCGTTCTGTCGGGCTGGACATGTCGACGCCATGGTCTTATGGGACGCCCAATCTTGCTGGCCCAGGGATTTACATGTCACGCACCCGGTTTCCTCGCTGCTGCAGTTGTCGGCCTTGTGGCCGGATGTGCCGCATTTACCGCATCTGTATTCCTTAGCGCGACAGTATTTCTCTGGGTGGCCGAAAGCGTGACATTTCCGACAGCATGTAACGTCGATGTAGTCCTCCACCGTGATGGAGTCCCACCCAATAGCCACCGTCTCCTTGCTGGTCAGGGCCGCCCGAAGGGCGGGCGAGCATTCCAACACGATCGTCGTGGTCGAGCCGCCGAGTCGGGAACGCTTAAAAGCAATCTTTGCTGCCTTCTTGATGGTTTCTGCTGTCCATAGTGGGCGGAGGTGCATATTCTGCTGCTCCAGACATTCCGCCACGTAATCGAGGCCACACTCGCCTCTGATGTTCCTTAGGGCGTCCTCAGCGTTCCCGGTATCGCCCTTTTGAGGCGTTCCGCCTCCTCCTTACTCCCGGTCTCGACAACAGCTCCTCATTGGTGCCAAAACGGGCTGGTCTGGTTTCCTCCTGCTCCTCCTCCTCCATCGCCTGGTCAGGCTCCGCGGGCGAGCATGCAGGACCGGTTGAACTATCCCTCGGTTTCTGCAGGCCCGCGAGCGGTGGCACCACCCATCCCCCAGTCTTCGTCCTCGGCCGGATGCACGGCCGCGCCGCCACCGGGGGAGACCCTGGGGACGGCAGCGTCCGCTTCTCCGGTGCTGGCGCCGGGGCGGGCCCCGGCGCGGGCGACGAGAACGAGGATGGCGGTGTGCGCGCCAACGAGGCGCGCGGGGCGAAACCACTAGAAAAGTCCTGTTCATGACGCGGGCCCGGGGTCTCGGGGACCGCTTGGGACCCGGTAAACTCCGAGTCCGAATCCGACATTATTTACCAAAGTGTCTATTGCTAACAATACATTCGTGTATTAAAAGTTCATAAAATAAACCCACCAAAATGGCGGGTTCGAGTTCGCTATATACCACAAAGACAAGCAACAAATTCGTGTTTTAAACTGTTCATAAAATAAACCTACCAAAATGGTAGGTTTCAATTAGCACTGGCAACACTAAAATGTCAAAGTACATGACAAGTAACTGTCCCACTTCACAGTTGTCAAGATGGCGGCGTCGCAATGACGCGCACGCAATATCCAAAATGGCGGCACATGAATTGTCAGTGTCAATGTCGCTCATTGACAGTTGAGCGATGTCGTCACCCTTCAAAGTTACACATCACAAGATGGCGCATGACCCACTTTTACGTAACCTCACAAACCGCGTGCAGCGCACGCGGCCTGAAAAAATCCCCTTTAGCGACTGAAATTCGGCTGAAGCCTTATTTCATTCTTTAGTCAACTTAATCTACAAACACTCACGATACCGGAACATTTCAAGTCCTCTAAAACATCGAGTTATGAGCCCACATGGCGGGCACGTGGCCCTCGATATTAGGTTCCACTATAGCACAATCACGTCCTGGATGCACTAAAGCTTCCCGGGGACCATTTCCCGTGAAACACGCGAAAAACAGGACCGAGAAAACACAGCAATAATTTCACAAAAATAAAACTGAAAAATCAATTAATGCGCGGAGCTCAAAGCGGGCACGACCGTACACACCGAGCGTCGACGCGCAAGTCTATAGCATAGGATCAATAGGATAGTTTACCTTGTTAACGCGTGGCAGTTAAATTCTCGAGTTATCGAGTCCCATGCTGCAAGTTTTTTAGCGACTGACTTGCCGTCTGTTAATTTCGATTCTATAATCGGTTTGTTTTTAATTATTTGTGCCAGTAAGGCCTTTTCATCGGTGGTGAATTTGCGGCGGCCACTCTCTTGCGTGGTGTTTTTGCTTGCAGATCCTAAAATGAACCAGAAACGCTTTGATCACACTTGAAAGTAGATTTTAACATTTGTATTATGCGTACATATACAGCGGTAGGTACTTACTATGATTTTAATATTTTCTTTAGATAATATTCACAACCAAAATAAAAACAAGGTCAGTTCGTCGATCACCACAGGATGATTTTTTATCTTATATCTGATCTTCATGTTCAGCCTTTGGCGCATTTTCTGGATAAACTACGCCATTTTCGTCTAACCATTTCTTCAAAGCGTCTTTGTTATTCCTTGCATTTGGAGGCTTGTTTGACCGTACACTGTGATATGATGCATTATCTAACACAATGCCCGATGGTTGATGAAGATTTGGTAGCAGCTTTTCTTTAACCCACTTGGTGAAATTTTCTTGATTTATGTCGTGGTGATAATCTGCTGACAAACTTTTGGTTTTATATATCAGTAAACAGTTGTCAACAAATCCTTCCCTTGAACCTGCGTGAACGATAATATAACTCTCAACCAGAGAAATAGATTTTTGAAACACCAGGTTCATCTGGGCCTTGCCAACACTTGTTGACTTCGTGTGCAGTATGTATATATGTCTCGTCTAAATATATAATTTGCTTTCCAGATTCTCTTAATCGCTTCATAGTTCTTAAGTAATTGGCACACCAAACCACAATATCGTATATTTCAACTAATGTCTTTCTCTTTGAAATACATTTTTTATATTTATATCCAAGTTCTTTCAACACCTTACTGAGACTGGTAATACTACCACTAAAGTTTATATCATCTTTTAGTACCCGATGCAACTTTCTCAGTGTAGGAACTTTTTTTCTCACAATATAAAACTGACGTATTTTGTTTCGAATGGCACATTTGTCAAAGTCATCTAGATTAACTTTTTTGGGTCTACCTTGGTGTTTTTTTCCAGGAGTGCTCCATACGCCATTATTTAAAGTTGCTTCCTTTTTAATTTTTTAAAACAGTGTCTCTACTAAGACCTGAAAATAAAATAAAAGTTAGTTCAGTACTGTATTAGTAATGATAAAAGTATCAAAATATTTGTTCGTGTTATTAAAAGTGAGGTTAATTTAAGTTTTGCAAATCACCACACTACAAGTCACTTAAAATAATTAGAAGTTACAGACGTGTATATTTATCGTTAGAGAATATTTAGAATGACAAATAACATTGAAATAAACCATAAAAGTGCTGATAAATACCGGTCATAGCAGACACACGCTCCGTCACCTTACTCAGGTCGATAACAGGACTTCTTGCCGCTTTTTCACGTTGACAAAATGTAATAACGTTATGTATTGTTTCTCTTGTACCACTACGTAATGTTTTACCCCGTTTCGACATGATTATAACAAAAAAAACTCAATCAGTTAGCGAAATACCGAAGTAGCACTTATTGACAGATGACGAGTTTGACATTTGAAAAGTTGCCATAAAATAATATTATCATTAGTTCACGTTTTGACCACGACGGTTCTCTTTCTGAACAGACTTCTACATGAACATGATAATCACAGGCTTCTAACAGTGGTAACGCATCTCTAAAGCCCTATCTAAAATAAACACATCTCCTCTTTGAAAATATTGCCTAAATGGACTTGCTTCATTATGAAATTCCTTTTTTATTATGTCTGCATCAGAGGTTGTTGCTGCATAAGGACCAAGAACATCCACAATATAACCATCAGTGCACACAATAAGAACAGGTTTGACTAAATTCCGATATTTACGCAATGAATAGGTTTTCTTTTGGTATAGGTAATTCGAGCTTTTTTCAATATATATATATATATAGGTGCCATCGGCAATTACTGTTGGCCTTCTTTCTTCTCCTCCATATAATCCATTCGGAATCAACAAGTTTCTAGAAGCAATTTGTTCGCGGAACATGTGATTTATGTCCAAATTCTGCGGAACATAATCCTGGTGTAGTATTTCACGTGCTTTATTCATTAGCCGCTCTAATGTACTTCTAGGTACTTTTAGTAATGCTGACAGGCGTTCATCACTGTCTCCAGTTCTTAGTTTTATTAGGTAGGCAGCAAGTGCGAAAGAACCTCTGTACATAGCAGACAGTCTCGGAACATCTGTTAATATTTGATTAAATTGTTCCTTTGTATGTCCAATGTAAAAATGGACAATATGGTCAGGCAAACTGTTGAAGTCGTCAAAATCTAACTTTGTGACCATATTTTCTTTTAGTAATGAAGCGAAATCTTCTGTTTGATTCGCGCTAAATGTTATAGGATTTTCAATATTTTCCAAAAGTGATTCCCAGTCGTTACTTCTTAAATGATAAGAACAGATTTTACAGTTCTGAGGTACATAGTAATTGTAGTCACAAAATAAAAAAAAGGCGCTCACGTCTGTGTTAAAAACTATCTTTGGGTATTTTATTACTTCTGCTGGATTATTATTTTCAAAGTATTTTTCAAGATCAGAAAACCAAGCCCTGATTTGCTCTTCTGTAACGCTATCTCTCGTTTTTGTTATTTTTGGGATATTTACTGACAATTCTGGGTGCCGCTCAATAAAAGCTTTAAACCATTTCTTCCCTGGCCGATTGTTAGTAAATGGTGTTGATCTTTTATCTGCGTTAACAATTTTTTGCACACTTTCAAGGAGCTGAGACAATGGCGGCATCGTGTGGGTTGAGAAATTGAGATACTGATAGAATAGTATCGAAATTATTTATAATGTCATTGTTATCTGACTCACAGTTTCCTTTTGTCCCAATACGGGACAAATTACTTAATACTGCCGTTTTGAGGCCGGCAACAAATTGCCCACACGTAGGATTAGCATTGGAACCACAGTTTACACTTGGCGCCCACAATAATCACACACAAGGTCTAGCCTTTGAGTATCTAACATGTCTTCTGTATATAAAAAGTAACCTATGTTACTTCCAATGAATCAATGTATCCTCATTAGTTTCGGAGCCTACCGTTTTAAGGCCGGTTTCCACTAATACAGCCTAAAAGGTTTTCCAAGGGATCCTGTTGTAGCGTTTGGGTAGCTAATGTTTTGATTCCTTATTTTTGGACCATAAACCATTTCCATTGAATTGATTGTCCAGATCCATCCTTCTAGTGTCAACCCATAATGATGTTGGAGGAAAATACGAAATATGTTATTATTCAGGAAAAGTTTTTGAAAGAAAAAAGATTAATCAAAATAGGTTGATAAACAAAGAAGATATGCGCGAACATCCATAAAAAAAACATACAACCGAATTGAGAACCGCCTCCTTTTTTTGAAGTCGGTTAAAAATAGGATTCTTTGCAGTGAGAAAATTATCCATGCTCTTCTACAAACATTTTAGCCATTGTTGCAATAGATAATAAATAGATACGACGGCTTTTGGATCGACAATAATGAGATTCGACGCCTTTAATTTTTTTTATAAATGACACTGTTGCATCTCTTAAACCAACATTCTTGAAGGACTTTCTATCGCCACCACGTTTTTCAACGTTTTTAGGTGGTGCGAGATCTCATTGTGTCGCCGCTCCTCTACTAACAAAAAATCGAGATCTATTTATTCGATAACATTAAGAAGGTACATTTACATTTTAGTATTAGAGACTGAACACATACTGCGATTTAAGTACCTACCTAGTACGACAAATGAAAAATAATAACAGAAAAAATATATGTTTGACTACGTTTATTTAAAATTGAAACTTAAAAAAAATTTGAACACCACTTTTCTTGCTTTTGCCTTTGCGATTTTTTTTATTAAATCAACATAATTTAATTTTTCGGCAATACCATTTTCAATTGATAAGATTGCAAGATTGATAGTCTTTCTTGACTTATAGTCGAACGTAAATATGTTTTAATTAATTTTAATTTACTGAAGCTTCGTTCTCCTTTGGCGACAGTTACTGGGATGGTCAGCAAAATCCGAAACGCTGTCCACACATTCGGAAAAATATTCTGCCAATCATCCGCTCAGCAGTATTTCTGCCACCTCCATATCTGCTAGCTGCTGCACCAGCGTTATAACCGCAGAAATGTATTGCGACATATTGTTGTAGTCGTTAAGGGAAATTCTATGTAATTACCGCAATAATAGTACACGGCGATAAAGCCCCTTATCCTCAAATATTGTTGCAAGTTTATCCCACGCTTCCTTTGCAGTTGTTGCAGTCCGAACGTATTAGTGAAGGTTGCAATCTATGGACAGACATACTCTCGCCAACGCGTGCTGGTTTCGCGCTAAATCGTTGTCTTCGCCGGTTACACATGCCCACGTCCCATCCAGGGTCAAAACCATCTTCATAATAGACTTCCAACTAGTGTAATTACTCGCTGCTTCTAGCTTTGGGCAGTTTACCACACCCGCAAAACCCGTGCCGCCGCCATTCATTCCCGATGTCGGCATATTCGAACTTGCCGAATTACAAGGAGGTAAATTATCATTAGTCTTGTCGAATGCGTAATATGTTTGCTGGTTATTTCTACAATTGTAAAATTACGCCGCACGCACTGTGCCACATAACCTTTTGACTTTTCTTGGTGGAAGTCTCTGGAGATGAAAATAAAAGATGGAATAGCTGCGGCTGATATTTATTATTTATTTTATTATTCTGCTTTACATTCTAATTCAGCAAGCTGATCGTTTGTAACATATATTTTGATTTCCAGACCCTTAAATCTTTTTATTTAAGTTGTAATTTTTCAACTGTAATTTTCGTTTATCTTGAGAAATATTAAATAAAAGAATAAGAAATATTAAATTATTAGAAAAATAACTTTTTTTATAAAGTGTTTCCTTGTATTATTTTACAAACTAAAAATAACAAATAAATTCTTTTTTCTTCAAATAAAATATAACTAACTTTTAAGGGTTAGATTGAAATCAATAATTTTGGTAATGAGTTTTAGTAACTGCACAATTTGTTTAATTACCAAACGATTACCTACTGGCACTAAGTACCTAATGATATTAAGTAAATCGCTGCCTACGTACTTTTGCATTTGCAAACTTTTTTATGATGTCCTTATATGACAGGGTTTGAGCTACATCATTTTCAATCGATAGCAAAGCTAGATCAGACAGCTTGTCTTCTGCAAGAGTTGACCTGAGATATGTTTTAATTAGCATAAGCTTGCTAAAACTCCGTTCGCCCCCTGGAGCGACTGCTCCGTTCGCCGTATGGGCGGGCCGGCCCTGCCTAGAACCAGCAGATTATTGAGATGCTTCAAACGATACCTCAATAGTAAGTAGTTTTGAGGTTAGGTGGGAACAGATGAACATACATACGGGTCGAAAACTTATCCCTTTTGGTTTCGCCGTAGTTGGGTAAAAATAGAGTCTTCGTGAGGTTAACATGCTGCAAACTAGTTGGCCATGCTAATACGTTTTGCTCTTTCTAAAATTTTAAGTTGAATCCCTCATATTTAACGTGACCATTTATTTTTCTATCAAAACGGGACATCGATTTACTAACATAATATGATTATTTATTTAAAAAAATATGCGAAATACATAAAATACCTTAACTTAATATATTTTTCAGAACAAATTTGCTTTAATAGAGTTGGTGATGATTTAAAACTAGCAATTTCTAGACATAGACTTTAAAATTGTAATCTGTCGCTTTATTTTTTTTAGATTTCCACAATTTATTTATTACTGAAAATACCCGTTCTACCGGGGCATTTGTAGCAGGCAAACATAAAATAAATTCAATTAAAATGCAAAAGTTTTCATGTTTAAGACTGTTGCTGCGAAAGTGTTTGAACACTTCCACCCAACGAGTTTCTGTAGAAACATTCTGATTATTCCAATTGGTTATTTTTGACGTTGTGATGTAGTTAGATATTAAAGAAACATCGTCATATACTACTGTATCTTATGACGATCAATATATGCCTTTTCAATCAATACATCCAGTGTTTTTTTAAGTTTTTTTAATTAAATTATAGTCTAAACACTATCCCTATATAATCTCCAAGGATAGTGTTTAGACTATAGTTCCCTTTATAATCTATAGGGATAGTGTTTAGACTATAGTTCACGAGTATATCTGTGTCTAAATCTAAGGTTTAAATCCACATCTCCGACTATCCTTAAACCTCGTTTTGGAATAAGGGGGATAAGTTTAATTCCCTTTTTACACAAAGTATGTTCTATAAAAACGTTTATCGACACAAATTATAACGATTAACACAATAAGCTATACTACGTACAAAGGAAAACGTAAGAAAACAGTCCACTCTTAGGGTCTCAATTCGTTGAAAAGATGAACGAGAGGGTTCGCGGGTATGTCGCAAGGCGGCTTGCGGTAAAGTGTGCGGGGTCAGCGTGGGCGCTCTCACCCTCGCTCAGGCTTTCGGGGTGGAACCGACGCGTGACCACACTATTCCGGATTGGCTATGCGCTGGCATCTATCGCCCCTCTCGCTCACTCTTAGCTTTTCGCACTGACACTATCACAGTCACTCGCGTTTTGGCGCGACGCGCTTTGATTAGATGGCGAGGAGCGACGGCTGGCTGCCAGATGTGCGCATCTTGAGGGCTGCGTGAGTGTAAGTCACGTAGGCCGCTTTCTCCTTTTCTAGGAATTTACCAGCCGCCAGATGTGGTGACTGGTGCTAAGGGACGCGCCGGGCGAGAATATTCGCTAAGACAATATACCCGCGTTACATTACTTTATTTCAATAACAGGAACGGCCGCTTTTTTTTCCACTGATTTGTTTTGTCAGAAAATGTTCGGAGCACGTCCTTGAATACTCCAATCATCCTCGCGTTTTTGAGTCCTGATTATTTAAATCAATTTTTATTTTGTTAAATTGTCACTAGGTAATCTGAAATGTAATCAAATATGAACAATATTAATCCCTAGGTGTATCGGAATGTAAGTAGTGCCGTGATGCGACTGCATCGCGGCGCTGGTATCGCTCTCTAAGTGATGAGCATTCGTCTTGTAATTCATCTAGTGAAGTTTAATTCGTTTACAGATGTCGTATTCATAGTTTTCGTTTACTTCCGATTGGATAAAAAGATGGTTGTCTGTAAAGTCTGGTTACGGACGATAGTTTTTTCGTAATAACATCTTAAGAAAACATTGAGTACACTTTTTTGTGAGTGCTGTTGGTGTTCATCAATTTATAAGATGTTATCACGTCAAAAACTTAGTTTGCTTTCCGGAAAATCGCACTACCACGTACCAAGTCTTTCATTTTAGGCGTTTTCCTAGTGATAAGTGGCAGGTTGTCTTCTTCTTCGTCGACATATACGTCTGTCTCTTTTACTGAGCTTATTAGACTTGATATTGTTTCTTTACTTGTACAGGTTTTAGTTTCCAACTGCTTACCTTGCTTTTCTTGTCTCTATGACGTGCAAGCTCTTTTTTTCCCCTTAATTTTTTAACAGCTATTTTTGTAAATCGTGCAATTCATATTGCCTTTGCTTTCTGTCTTGGTATTATTTTTCAAGGATAGCATTTGTTCTTTGAGTAGTGTTATGTGACACAATTTGTGGTGGTGGTGGGGGCAGTGTTCTTGGTGGGGCGTTGTTATTCAATTCAATTTAAGCTAAAAGTACTACATCTGACAATGTTGGGTTATGAGGTTATATTGTATTTTGCAATTACCACAGACTAACGTAATTTTTATATTAGAGTGTTGCCAGTTGCCGTGCCAGTTGTCACTTGCCACATAAGCAGGTTAAAAAATATATATTGGTGATTCCTCAGGATGATTCCGTACTTTTTTGAATAATGATAATAATTATTTCTCTATATAATAATGAAATGATAAAGAATAATGATAATAATAATAGTCTCGTTTTTCCCGGGACTGGAAGTTGCAGTCTCGAGTCTCGAAAATACGAAAAAATCGTCGAGACTCTCGATATCTTCGAGACCGAGAGTCCCGGGATGGAAGCCTTAGTACTACCTACCTACATGACGCTGATGTGTTCGAATCAATTGCTTTGTCTACACCCACAGTCAACGCAGATGTTATCTGAGCTACGTCTGGGTCACACGGAAATGGTCTAAGATTCATACAGCCTGGATACTAAGTAGGTGCGGGCGGCTCAGCTCGCTCGTTGTCCGTCGGAATGATGACGAACTTCTTTGTGGGGCGTCTTAGTATGTTTCCTTTGGTGCGGACTTTGCATTTCACGCAATGTGATTACTTAATAAGTATTATTATTAAATTACTAAATTTATTTTTTCATATATTTATTAAATGCTCTCTTTTGCATTGCTGGCAGGGATTGCCTTTTTGATAGTCTCGCTACGTCAGTGCCTTGTAAAATTTTATTAAATCGTTACAGGACAAAGTCATGAACCAAGTAGATCCTAACCATGGCGATCAGTTCCGAACAACACCGTCTCTAATAGGAAGCAGAACCTCTAATGTTTCTCAGAAATAGATACATATTTTCTACTAGCTTGAGGTGTTCGTTCTCCGTAACCTTGTCGCATTCGACAAGATACGGATATGCTGGATTTGGCACGATAATACTCGACAACAGACATAGTAGATCTTGATGTTTCGTTGATCCCAAACGAACCTCTCCGTTATCCAGCGTAAGGTCTAGCAAATAGCAGTTTAATATGGTAGTCATGCTGTGCTGGAACATAAAGAAAGGTAGCCTTTTATCCAAACGGGGGTCTATACCTCTTAAACACTCATATGTTCGCTCAACCTGATCGACATAACCTGCAAATTCAAAATTTTGCGAATATAATTCTTGCACGGGTATCGGGTAGCTGGTATGTGGACCTAAGTCGTAAAAGGGTTCATCAGCTGGAGGTGTTTCTTCCGTAGCTTTGAAATCGTATTTTGGCTCAGGTTCTTCTTTCTTCTTCTGGTTCTTCTGGCCTTCCAGGTTTGACTGCGTGGAGTAGGGCCTCTTGGTTGAACCGGAAGGTCTTCGAACTCGCGGACTGTATTCCAATCCGTCTCGAAATTTTTCTTTTGTTGGAACTCGTAGGCACGGCGTTGACCTCTCGTTCCTTGAGGAGCACTAGCGGGCTTTCCACGCTGAACTTGCTCTCCCTGTCTTCCGTTATTACGGGTATTCTTATCTTGTGGCATCCTGCCTGCAATAATTTGCAATTAATGAACTTTATAGTCATAAAAACGACATAGTAAAGAACAGTAGTCGTTTCTCTGGAATCGTTTTTCTAAACCCATTACCGTACCCCAAGCCGTACCCCTTGATGCAGCTTTACACTATTTAGCACCACGGGCATGGGAATCGAATAACCAATATGAAGACATTGCCGATTCATTTCTACAATGCACAGCAACTGTAACAGCGTTGCAAGTTAATATGCCGGCTTTTTCAGCATTTCCCTCGAAAAATTGCAGTAACGCATTTATTAAGTTATGGAAACCATCGCTACTATTATTGTTATCAATATGACCATTAAATGCTGCTTCATAATTAACCCAAAGATTTACAGCCCGCCTTTCAAAAATATTTCGTGGTAGCTTTACAACTTTTTAATTTTTTTCCTCACTCACTTTTTTTTTTGTTGTCGGTTTCTTATAGTCTTGCTACGTCAGTGCCTTGTAAAATTTTATTAATAGTGTTGCACCAATTCATATCGATCGATTGGTTTTAGTCGTTGTCTAGCACCAATGACACAAGTCTATTTACCTAGCTTGGGGCTAGATGGCGATGTGTTAAATGTCCTTTTTTTTTGTGAATTTCTCTGTAAAATTTATAAAGTTATTCAACAAAAGTTCTTTGTGTTCAGCACAATCAATAAAATTAAAGGAATGTTTATTATCAATACTTATAACATTTTTTTGATAAAATCTCCTCATGGCCATTTTTTTTAATGCTCTCTGTTGCATTGCTGGCAATGATTGCCTTTTTGATAGTCTCGCTACGTCTCAGTGCCTTGTAAATTTTTTTTAATAGTGGTGCACCAATTCATTATATCGATCGTTTTTTTTTATCTGTTGTCTAGCACCCATAACACGAGTCTAGTTACCTAGCTTGGGGCTAAATGGCGATGTGTTAAATGTCTTGTAATTTTTTTTTACCATAGTGAATTTCACTATAACATTTATCAAATTATTCAACAGAAGTCTGGCTTGTGTTTTAAGTCGTGTGTTCCGTCTCATGACAGTCGTCATGGTCTGTCCAGTCAAATTCGATCTCACATTCAGAAGTCGCGATTCTGTCGTCAAGTCAATCTGTCTGTGTCGTTTTAATAACTCTTCCGCCAACGTTATTCGGAACTTCCGATGTGATATTTTCCGGCTCTCTTTTCGGCATTTTGTCTGGCTGGGCACGACGACAGCGCCATGGTCCTATGGGTAACATTTTTAAAGTTATTCAACAGAAGGTCTTTGTGTTCAGCACAATCAATAAAATTAAAGGATTTTTTATTATTAATACTTATAACATTTTTTTGATAAATTCTCCTCATGGCCATTTTTTCCTAAATAGCAATTTTTTTTAAATTCTCTTTCTTGCATTGCTGGCAGTGGATTGCCTTTTTGATAGTCTCGCTACGTCAGTGCCTTGTAAAATTTTATTAATAGTGTTGCTTGGTGCAACACTATTAATAATTATATAGATCGATTATCCCGATATTCTAGCTAGTTTTAAACATGGAATGATTCCTAAATTGTTCTAGTCCTTTCCATTTCAAATTTCGAATTCTACTTCCCTATGAGGCCGTGTCCTAAAAGTGCAACCTCTTTTGAATAAAATCGGATTGAGTTTTCAAACATGTGTCAAAATACAATGTAGGTGGGTTAAAAGGAGTATTGATATCAACTTCGAAGCAAATCACCCCCAAAATAACTTCCTACCCCTTTTTAACCCCGTTAGGGGATAAATTTTAATAGCTAAAGTACCTTCCTGATTGCAGGATTTCCTCTACATATGTTGAAAATTAAAGTACCTTATATAAATAAAACAGTGCATCTTTCATTTCCAGGAGGGTCGTGACTGTCGTGAGTGTTTTGATTGTTTGTTTGGGACTAGATGAAGCCCTTTTTCTAATTCTTTCTCACTTTTACTTACTATTTTCTTAATTAAGGAATATAATGGTGAAAACAAGACTGATAGTAGAATACTAGCTAATATGGATAAACCAAAGTGAACAGCTAAATTGGGAATTCGAGAGAAGAAATCAAAACTCTCATTTTCTATCGGTGAAAATAACTTATAATTTTGAAAAGAGGCATCTGATCCATACAATTCAGAATTACTATAAAGATTTTGAATTTTTGAAGCTTCTATTTGTTCAATAATTTTTAATTGAGGAAAACTGATTTTTCCAGTCAAAGGAGTTATTGCAGAACCATTTTTTCCAGGCAGCCAAGTAGCACTGAGAGAGAAGTGAGTTTTTATAGGCTCACTAAAACAATATCCCTGTTACTGGTTCAGCCCAATAATAAGTTCTATTATCTTATAATTGTCTCACTTTGATCATTCCATTAATATTGATCAAAGGATCAACTACTTCATAAGAAAAGAAACTTTTTCCAGGATGTTGTACTGAATATCCCCCTAAATGAAAATGTCCAATTACATATATGAATGTCTAATTACTAAAAGGGCACTTCTCACCATTTTCTTTCTAAGTAATTTACAGTAGATAAAAAAACTACATAGTTATGAAAGCCTTAATGTTTAACATTTGATTTTAATATAATGATACTAAGTATATAGACAGCTATGTATTTCACCAAAAATAATAGCATTTTACTTTGTGTATTTTAATAAATATTAGAAAATAATTATGTGACAAGTGACCTTTTAGTAATTATCTACATCTGTCTGTCCATTGTCTTCCATTTTCTTTTTATGAGTCCAAAGCTCCGGTCACAGGGAAGAAAAGAGTGGCCTCGGAAAGGAAAATACAAATTAATTTTTTTGAAAACTTTCTTCTCAACAAGCCCCATTAGGAATCGAATAATTGCATGGTTCTTATTTTGGCCTGCACAATTGTCACAAAATAAGTTAAGCACATCATAGTCTTTGTCTAAAAAATGTTGAAAATGATGTAATAGCATGGAACATACATCATCAGGCGATTTACGTGCAATACCCTCGTGGTAAACATAAGTGTGTACTTTATTGTTACCAAAGTTATAAATGCCGAATGTATTTACAGACAGCTGTCTGAAATATATTATATTACCGGCAATATATTGCGCAATCTTCATGGATAAGTTGGGAGGTCCAAGTCTAACCCATTTTTGATATTGGATATCACATATAGTCTTTTGTAGCAACTTGAAGTTACTATTGATTTGTTTAATAACAAAATTTTGTTCATATCTAAGTTGGGCATAGTCTAAATTTGTCTTTACACTGTTAGAAAATTCCCATTCTATTATTCCTCTCGGTAATATTGACCTTCCATTTAATTTGAATAATTTGTGAGTAGTCTTATCTAAACTGGATGATATTGATCTCTTAGATATTTTATTTGATTCCCAAGGACCTCTCCAATTAGCATTTCCCATATCTATTGAAAGTAAATAACCTCCTAAACTTTGAACGATATCATGTATATCATTGTTAATTTTACACTCTAGTGATTCTGATTTAGGATTAAGTGAAAATTGTAAATTTCCTGATGGTATGGATACAATTACATTTCCTTTATGAGAGTGGGACAATACTCCAGCCTTAATGTCATATATTTTTAAAGGACATGCTGTATCGTTACCATTCTTTTTTGTGAATAAAATTCTCATTCCATCTTTATGATATCCGGGAGAATGTGTTATCCATGATCCTGCTGGGGTCCTTAAACTACCGTCAGGAAATCTTATTATTCTTACTTTTTTGATGTAGGTCATCTCATAATGACCTGGATAATCATTTCTACATCACCAACATTCAAATTTGTCCTTATAAGATAAAGAAGTAAGCTCTACAAGCTGGTTTTCCTCTAACATCCAATTTGAGATGATTTCATTTTCAGTTGGAATTTTGGTTAAAGGAATAATTGATCTAATACCCTCAGACCCCTTATAATTTCCCCAAAAATTGAAAGTGCAAGTAGTTTCTACTCGCTCATTCCATATTAACAGATCCCACTCAGATGTTGAATAGGTATCAATTTTCCAAATTGATACTGTGGCTGGATATTGAGCCTCATCTATCTCTAAAAGTCTAGAACAATCTGGAGCAACAGGAAAAGAATGATATGAAGTCGTAGTATTTTCTCTGAATATGTATAATGATGATAGGGGTGTGTCTGTATTGTTTGATGGAGATGATAATATTTCATCTGGATAATTTATGTTATCCATGACAACTCCAGAAAAGCTAATTATAACCAAGAAGAGCTTGAGGATCATAATTTCGGATTGTTCTTATTTATGATTTTGTGGTATAATTTTTTGAAAAAAAAAACGAAACATTTTTTTAATCAAATACGAAACATGTGTTCCATCAATTATGTCATAGAATGTTTATGCAAAATTTGAAGTAGATTGGACCAAGGAATCACGTTGTCCCATACAAGCTTTGCCCCCTTTTTTCACCCCCTAAGGGGTAAAATTTCGGAAAATCCTTTCTTATCGGATGCCTACGTCGTACAACGAACACAACCTCCAAGTTTCAGGTCTCTACGATCAGCGGTTTAGGCTGTGCGTTGATCCGTCAGTCAGTCAGTCAGGACAAAGGATTTTATATGTATAGATTGGTTTTAGTAGTTGTTTAGCACCCATAACACAAGTCTAGTTACCTAGCTTAGGGCTAGATGGCGTTGTGTTAAATGTCCTGTAACTTTTTTGTTTTTGTGAATTTCTCTGTAACCTTTATAAAGTTATTCAACAAAAGTTCTTTGTGTTCAGCACAATCAATAAAATTAAAGGAATGTTTATTATTAATACTTATAACATTTTTTTGATAAATTCTGCTCATGGCCATTTTTTTTTTAATGCTCTCTGTTGCATTGCTGGCAATGATTGCCTTTTTGATAGTCTCGCTACGTCAGTGCCTTATATAATTTTATTAATAGTGTTGCACCAATTCATTATATCGATCGATTGGTTTTAGTCGTTGTCTAGCACCCATAACACAAGTCTAGTTACCTAGCTTGGAGCTAGATGGCGATGTGTTAAATGTCCTGTAACTTTTTTTGGTGAATTTCTCTGTAACATTTATAAAGTTATTCAACAGAAGTCTGGCTTGTGTTTTAAGTCGTGTGTTCCGTCTCATGACAGTCGTCATGGTCTGTCCAGTCAAATTCAATCTCACATTCAGATTCGCGATTCTGTCGTCAAGGCAATCTGTCTGTGTCGTTTTAATAACTCTTCCGCCAACGTTATTCGGAACTTCCGATGTGCATCATTTTGAAGCGTCTTAAAAAAACATTTGGGTCAAACCCTGTTGTAAGAACACATGCCCCCTTATTCCAAAACGAGGTGAATAGTCCGAGATGTGGATTTAAACCTTAGATTTAGACACAGATTTCCTCATGAACTATAGTCTAAACACTATCCAGCACTTCTCTGCTTCCGAAAAGTAAAATGTCAGTCTTAGAATTCTTTGCGGCCTCCCTTAGAGTTGGTCCAGCTCCACCTAAAGCCAAAAATCTTCTTGATTTGGAGTTCTGATGAAAGATTTCCGTAGCCATCTTAGCGGCGGCATCATTATTTTTTTCAATCATTTCTTTGTTATTGAAAACTCCTTTCATTAGGTTGGTTATAACCTGTCCCAGGGCTATAAGCACTTTTCCAGTTAAATTTTGTTTTGCAACAATTCTCTTTTCTTTATTTCTAGCTGTTTCTGCTAGGCCCGATGATATTTCATTATTTAATTCCGGTGCTATTGGCTTAACTTTTTTGGGATTAGGGTATTTCTTTATTATTTCTCTGGTTTTTATTCCCAATCTGTCGGTCATGAGGCGAGTCACGTAGTCAATCTGTAATTGGAAAGCACTCATTTTTATCATAATTACTTTTCACTACACCGATTGTCACTTGTGATTACATTATTTTTTTATTAATTAGCCATTGATTAATTGATAATGCACTAGATTTTAATTAATAAAAAGGTGAAAACAATTTTCCTCCTTCCGTGTGTAACTTTGGTGCACACAAAACAATAATGAACATCGTACACATGTCAATGTCATCAAGACTAGAGTTAGGATGCGTTCAGGAACTACTGCCGATTTTTTTCCTTTTAAGCTTTCATATTTATGCTGTGTGATTTAAACTGTCCCTGTGCTTTATTAATTGTCATAGCATAGGCGACTTTTACCGGAAATTGAATTCTTTTAAAAATAATCTGATAAACAGATGGAATCCGAGGGATAAAAACGGTTTCTCGTTGACCGACACCTGTAAAAATTATTATTGTTGCTTCTATTATGTTGCTTTGAAGCTTTTTTATTTGTAATCTTGTGCCGTTGCACAATTTAGGAGGCTGAAGCAAATCGGTCTCGTCGTTCAACCGTGAACAAACTTTCGGATTTATAAGGGGCGCCCATTTCCGCCCCCTTAATTTACGCCTAATTTATTTATAATATTTATTTCGTTTCACATTGGTGTATGACAATAATTGCCTGGTCTTCCATTATTGAATGGCGTCTCTATTTTATTTTGATGAATGTAATTAGCTGTAATTAAGGCTTCCAGTCTCGGTATATTTTCGAGTCCCGGGACAAAAATATCGAGACTCGATTTGGTCCCGGGATTCCCGGGAAAAACGAGACTTTTTAAAAATTGATTTCTGTGCACTTATGTAGGTATTCAGGTAGGGATTAGGTATTTCGTTAGTGAATACAAGATATTTTAATAAGGTCATTTATTTTTCAAAATGTTACAGTGAACTGAAAATAAACAAAATGAAAGGAATATAAAAAAATATCAGATTTTCTCATTTTTGAAGTGGGCTCGTAAAAAACAAGAGCATTCAATGTATTTTCTGATAGAGGATCTTATTTTGTTACAAAAATAACACAAAGAAATTTACAAATTTACGGGACCCGTGTAACAAAATATCTGACAATGTTAGGTTAAGAGGTTATGTAGATACAATTACCATAGAGTAACGTAATTTTTATATTAGAGTGTTGCCTATTGCCGTGCCAGTTGTCACTTGCCATATAAGCAGGGTGAAAAATAATTATTTCATTGGAATCTCGAAAGTCTCGTTTTTCCCGGGACTGGAAGTTGCAGTCTCGAGTCTCGAAAATACAAAAAAATCTTCGAGACTCTCGATATTTTCGAGACCGAGAGTCCCGGGATGGAAGCCTTAGCTGTAATATCTAATATTTTGTCTCTCGTTAGTCCAAATCCATTTTGTTCCACGACATGAATGTAGGATGCGAGATTTAGCTCTATTTCTAAAGAAAGAGCTCTGTTCCTTCCTAAAGTGAAGGATTCACCTCTTTTGTTATGGACATGGTCCATAATCATCCTAGGTTTATTAAATACTTTAAATGCTTTTTTTACGGAAGAGGTGTGGGCGTGTAGGGAGACTAGATAACGTTCCCGAACGTGTTTACTGACTACTACATATTTCGTTCTATATTTCTTAAGCCAATATAGTTTTTAACAACCCCCCAAATGTTATCAATAGTATTTAGTTCTGAATGGTAAGTAGGCAGGCGAAATACATAAAATCCTTTACTTTTTATATAATTATCAATTTTATATGAGACTAGTAAACCCGGCGAACTCCGTTTCGCCAATTTTCCCGCTTTTCTGTTGAAATTTTTCCTGAATTTTCTTTGCTATAAATTTAAAAAAAATATTTTCTGGCTCATAAATTGGTTTGGTATGGCGTGAAATCGTCTATTTTCTACCATTCCAATTTGTGTGGCAGTCAGACTTCTTCGCCTTAATTACGGCTATTCACTATCTATCCACTTCGACTTTGTTGAACCCAAGTATTCTATTGATGCTTGTCGCTTCTGGTTTTCTTATACATAAATCAGGATGTCGTTAGAAAAAGCCAGCTAGTAAATCTCTGCCTGCAGACTTCTTGGCTTCGTTAAATCGATCTGCGACCCCTCGTCAGTCCGTAAAAATTATTTGACATCTTATAAAGATGATCAGCCAGAATAGTTTCTTGTTCCACGGTGAACACGGAGGGCCTATCTAGCTTTGGAGGACATTTGTAGCTATCATTGTTCGATTTAGCTAACTGTACCGTCACGCCTAAGTTTTTTTATAGCATTTTCCAAGGTATTCAATAGTCCAAGACGCTTTCGTAGTGGTGCGTTCCCTTTTTCTTGGCATTTTGGCATCTGAAAAATGCCAAATTGGCTCTGATTACCCCTTGTAGCTCCAATTACCTCATATGCATTTTATTATGTTTTCATAATAAAATGCATATGAGGTAATCGGAGCTACAAGGGGTAATCAGAGCCTAATAAGCTCTGATTACCCGAATATCGCCATCGTAAAATTAATGTATTTTACTGTTATTAGAATTTTTTTCGCTTTTTTCTATAATTCATGGTGCGGTGAATTGCGTTTAACAGGCCCTTTATAAATTTTGCCATTAGGCATGGAGAAGCTGCTGACATTTAAGGAATCAAAAAGGTTCTCCATCAACAAAGTATATCAATTATTTGTCGACGTTCTAAACAGTTTTTATACCATTCTATAGGTTTTTAGAATAAATTTCGTAAAGAAATTGTCAAATACATCAACCAAGTCACGAGACAGCGCCAATGGCGCGACATTCTCGTAAATATTTATTTATTCCGAATAAAAATACACTAGTGGATAGATAATCTCGACAGTAACAACATATCTTGATACGTACTAATCATTCAATTAGCGTAATTTTGGCTTTATTTCGTGTAAATAAGCTCGAAAAAAACGAATAACCTCCTAGAGGCGGGCCGACCGTTCCCACGGTCACTAAAAACGGTTTTCGAGTGTTTGGTTTTTTGTTCATACTCGTAAACAAAGCACTTCAAACAACCAACCTCTTGTGTAATGATTCATGACAAACTAAACTGTAAACAAAGTTGTAAAACGAAACCACTTAGCGCGGCAGTGTTATCGTAAATGAAATGTAAACATAAGAATTTTTTGCCGACGCGCGCGCCCGCGACGCGGGTGGTCCACTTAAACGGCCAGATGGCTTTAGTCTGCCAGGGCTATAAAATATCGAGTAAAGTAGTTTCTTTTGTCCTAAACTTGTAAGTTTTGAATTGTACAAGTCATATAATTTTTTTTTGTGGAATAACTCCTTTAATTTTTAAATTATAACTACGTATGTACAACAAACTGGAGAAAGTGGAGAAAGTTCAGTGAAAGGACTTTCACCTTAGAATTAATAATACATAACAAGATAAAACTGCACTAATGTATATATAGGTAGGTAGTGTACTTCATACCGATTCTTTATGACATAGGGTGTATCTAGCTCCCATTCATAACTTCGCTGTTATCGCTATTCTAATGACCCCCCTCGAGAAATCCGGATCTCGCGGGATTTCCCGCGGAAAATTCGACAGACCCGGACCTTTTGAAAAAAACATGGACGACCTCGGAGGAGTTAGGTAGCATGCCCTTCGCGGCCAAGCTGCGACTAAAAAGTTGTGTAACTGACTTGAACCGCATCTTATCTATTTTTTCCGGGTTTACATGTTTGTCTGTAATTTTGTACAAAAGTCGCAGCTCTCCACGCGATTTGTCGGCGTTTATCTTTTGATAATAATCCCACTTTATGGTTTTCTCTTTCTCGTTTGTTATGTATTCGTAATTATATTACTTCGAAGGCCTTTAATCAGATGAGGAGTGTCGTAAAGTGGCACTATTTTGTGACCCTTAAAACGAATAACGTCGTGAAACCACTCTCTTCCAAGGCTCAAATATGTGGCCTTGGTTTCTTCAATTATTTCCGTTATGGCACCCACATTAACCGGACTTTGATTACATACAGTATTTACAACCACAAGTTTGGATTTAAAACAATGTTCGATGATTGTTCGTTTTAATCTTTTAAGCTCTATTTTGTTTAAGCTATTAGTGAAATAGTATGCAATTGGTTGCTTCAAATTATTTTTCCCTCCCTTTATCAGGAACACAAGCACACGATCTGCAAATGCATTCACGTTGGAGGAAAATCCTTCCAATTGGTCTTTATGAGCAGTGTAAAGTTGCGGTGTAATTGACATTTTTGAATGTTTTTTTTAATCTTCTCTTTTACACAACAGACTGTAACACTTTGAGCTTTTTTTGTACAGTGATAAGCCTTTTTTGGTATAGACTTATTAGGGCCAAAGACTTTTGTTAAGTGATCGATTTTTGACGGCGCGAAATCGTCCATTTTCTACCATTCCAGTTTGTGTGGCAGCCAGACTTCACCAAAATTATGGCTATTTATTTTTTGGCAGATAAGTTGGTTTGGTATGGCGTGAAATCGTCTATTTTCTACCATTCCAATTTGTGTGGCAGCCAGACTTCCTCGCCTAAATTACAGCTATTTATTTTCTGGCTCATAAATTGGTTTGGTATGGCGTGAAATCGTCTATTTTCTACCATTCCAATTTGTGTGGCAGTCAGACTTCTTCGCCTTAATTACGGCTATTCACTATCTATCCACTTCGACTTTGTTGAACCCAAGTATTCTACTGATGCTTGTCGCTTCTGGTTTTCTTATACATAAATCAGGATGTCGTTAGAAAAAGCCAGCTAGTAAATCTCTGCCTGCAGACTTCTTGGCTTCGTTAAATCGATCTGCGACCCCTCGTCAGTCCGTAAAAATTATTTGACATCTTATAAAGATGATCAGCCAGAATAGTTTCTTGTTCCACGGTGAACACGGAGGGCCTACCTAGCTTTGGAGGACATTTGTAGCTATCATTGTTCGATTTAGCTAACTGTACCGTCACGCCTAAGTTTTTTTTATAGCATTTTCCAAGGTATTCAATAGTCCAAGACGCTTTCGTAGTGGTGCGTTCCCTTTTTCTTGGCATTTTGGCATCTGAAAAAAAAAACATAATAAAATGCATATGAGGTAATTGGAGCTACAAGGGGTAATCAGAGCCTAATAAGCTCTGATTACCCGAATATCGCCATCGTAAAATTGAATCTAATGATATCCTGAATCTAGCTTGTACGCACACATACGCACAGACACTCAAATTTGATAACATTAGCTATAAAATAAAACAGATTTGATTGTAACAAACATATAACTTCACACTTACCTGGCCGTTGAAATTTCGTATTTTTATCGAGCACAAAATTGACGGGCGTGCGCTTTCACGTAATGCATAGCCCTGGCGAGCCGACCGCGGCAAGAGAACACGGGCGTAGTGTGACGAAGACGCCCGAATGGCAACCAAGTGAATACGAACTATAGTGTTGTCTCTAGTCGCACCGCTGCTCCCATTACCCGCTAGCTCTCATAACCCCCCGATCCTAAGTTATTTCTATATCTGAATCTTCTGGTGTCGTATCTTCTTCACATTTAACTCTTTTTCTCGATCTGTGTCCTAGATTTTTCTTCTTGCCTCAGTCTTGCTCTTTTTTCTTTCTCTTCCTGTAATTTTTCTTTTTCGGCTTATGTCTTTTTATGATATTCTTGCCAAGATTTGCTTGTCATAGCATATGGAATCTTTTCCCTTGATCTCTTTTAAATCTTCCGGCCAAAAGAGATTGTTTTTGAATGGTGAAGGAATCACCATACCTAATGTAGTCTCTAGACTTTGCTTTTGCGGTTCGCTGCCTGAGTAGAGGAACAAGAAGCAGAAACATTCATAGAATTAGGTTGACTTATAATAGGCCCATGATCAACGTTGTTAACATTATTATTTCCTGTCAATTGAACAGTCTTAGCTGCAAAGTTCAGTTTTATACTATTAATGTTTGTTTCATGGTGCAAGCACTCTGCAGATGTTTCATTTTCTATATTCATAAGCACATGCTCTAAGTTGGCACTAAGAATAGTATGGACAGCAAGTTCTTTAGGTCCATGTGCTATATAAGTGTTTAGATCAGCATTTGTATTAAGTTCTTAAGGAAAAATTTCCTCAGGTATATGATGTTCTGCATTGAAGCACGAAGCAGTATTAGGACGAGCTTCAACATTTTCGATGGTAACTGAGTTGGAGTTTGCTAGATTTTTCTAGGTACTTGGCTAAATGCAACTCCTCTTCTTTAGTGAAGACTTGGGACTGTCTATAATTAGGCTCTTAAGTAATCTCATTTTCCTGGTCCTTTTGTTTTCTGGCATACCTTTTTAAGTGTCATTATTAGGACGTTATATGCTTTGGCAGTACCTTTGATCGTATTTCCCTCCAATACCTTGTTCACAGCTTCTTTAAGAATTTGTGGATCAACACGTATACGTGGTTTTGCATCTTCTTTTCTTTTAAATATTATTGGGACGTTATACGCTTTGGCAGTACCTCTGATCGTATTTCCCTCCAATACCTTGTTCAGAGCTTCTTTAAAAATTTGTGGCTCAACACGTACCTATACGTGGTTTTGCATCTTCTTTTCTTTTATATGTTCTTCCCATTTTATAATCAATCTAAAACAAACGAAATAAAACTGACAAATTGAATGTATGGGACACTTGATCCCGGGAGTCCTCTTTTAAAAAATATTTTTTTTATGTCAAGAGAAAAGGTTAATCAAATAAAATACATGTAAATTAAATTAAAGTAAAGTGAAATTAAATGACACACCATTCTGACTTCAAAATGGCTGGTTGCCAAATTGGATAAGGGAAGCAAGAGATAGAACTTTGTGAAGAACTCTTGGGGAGGCATATGCTGTAAAGCAAGACAATCAATAAACCGGTGTCTTATGTCTAAACTAATGTATATATCTAGTTTTGTTAATAAAGGCTGTCATTATCATATTAGCCCAATAGTGGGCAACTGAGTGTTTCTAAGAAAACAAGAATGTGGCACATCTATCGGATTTTATTATTCACAATTAATCCTCTGATGATAATTACTATTCAATATACAATTAACCAGCATTAATCAATATTATTTCACTTATTATACGAATTAAACTTACAACAATGAGAGAGACTTAAGTTCACAGCGCGAGCGTGACGAGCAAAAACCAAAGAGAAGGGAAGACGTCATAGTCTCCACAGATTATGTAAAAACTCCACAGAGTATAAGATGCAAGGCATACAGATTACTATTTCAATCTTTAATAATATATCACGTTAAATAATCGTCCGTAAACGGACTTCACAGGCAAACATTTGTTTTTTTTAGATAAAAGAATAAACCATAGTTTAAGAAAACTAAATATACTTATTGATACATGTTTTATCTTTTCTTTGTAATAATGAGAATTTTAGATACCCACTAGGAGATGATGATCTAAAGACAAGAAGTTCATTAAACATCTTTTTTCTCATCACTTCAAGAAAATGAAGTTTTTTCATATACCCCCTTGGGCATAGACATGGAACGCCTAGAGAGTTCCTATTAAAATGTGTCAATGTTCTGAAAAAATCTTTCATGTCAGAGCCAATTACCCCAATTATACTATCAGACCCATCATTAATATCAATAATGGGAATAAGTGTCATCTCAATTTTATTGTTTGGAATTATATTACATTTAATTCCTAGAGATGATAATGAATCTAGAACTGAAACCAATTCATTACGATTTCTGCAACTTGAAACTAACATTGACAGAATCAAAAAACAGTAAATTCGTTCTTTGGAGATGAATTGTGGAGAATAAGGGCGTTCATTTGTTAGGTCAAAAAGACCTTCTTTCGATTCAATATCAATCAAGAGCCCTATAAGATTTTTTTGATGAGCTCGACTTAAGAAATGAACAGTAATCTTTGTTATATCATAATTATTATGAACAGCATATAAACAGGGGTGTTCAAAAATGGGGGATAATGGGCCATTAATAATTGAGTTTATCAAGTGTCGAATATATCTTACTCTATTTTCATAAGAAGATACGAAGGGGGGAGATTCTGGTTTTCTTAATCGATGTAAAATAATCTCACTTTCGCCTATTATTTCATCCATATCAATATGGCGGGCAGAATCTTTAAACATTACAATGTACATTCATTATTGTGGGGATGGCTAGCGGAAGGCTTATGAATGTTGTACTTAAGGTGATACTTATAACAGAGACTTGCTAATGATTGAAGAAGATTCTCAGAGTGCATGAACATTTCATTAATAACTAAACCTTCTTGTGATAGGAAAGGGAGAACTAAAGGTAATAGAAGTTCTAACTTATCTAAATTTGTAATATCAGTTTTTAGTTCTGCATCCATAGATAATAAGAGAATTTCTTTATTAGATAGACTTATAACATTAAGCAATTTGTCTAAGAATATTCTTTTTGTGATATCTGTCTCACCCAAACACAGATCATTTAAGTGCTCAAGTCTTTCCGTCAAATTACACTTATCTCCAATGATCGCAGGAGGGAGAACATTTAAAAAATTCTCCTTGACCTCTACATTTCAAAAATGTATAATTTGAACTATAAAGCCGCTCGTCCATCGCCAACTGAACGTAAGTTAGTTTAGCTTTAGCTTGCAGTTAAACCAATTTTTCATACATGTGCGTCCACCGCAATCTATGCCAGCTAAACTACGTAAAACTGCGAGCTAAGCTGACTTGGTTTAGTTGGCAGTGGACGGTCTTTTATTTACTTAATTGCAGTGTTTGTTTTTATCTTTAACATTTTATAACAATAGAGGTACCAGATGCAGTCACATTATCAATTAGCTAAACCCCACTTGTGACCCAGAGCTCATTCGCTTAACTGTAAAAAATTTAGTATAAATTTTTTGTTATGTTGTAAATATATAATATTCATCATCCGAGCGTGCATGCATGTGTGAGCGATGTTCCCAGTTGCATCCCTCTCGGGAGCCCGGGGTCCGCTTTCCTACTTTTACGCCTCCACTTCGCACGATCTTCGGCATCCTGGGTTGTAAGGCCATTTGCACGAATATCACCCTTTACTGTTGTTGTTGTATATAATATTGTATTGTACTATTTAAAAAAATCGAATCTTGTAAAATTACTATACAACCTCAAGGATTTGCGAGTGAGCTCTAGGTCACGTGGGGTTTAGCTAATTGGTAATGTGACTGTACCCAGTTAAAGCTTAAGAGGAAAGGGTACCTGCGCTCTCTCCATACAAACGTAGTCGACTGTTTCCTCCCTGGATAATGACACTAGCACAAATATTTTTGTTGCATAAAACCTATAACTGCTATGACTATGCCCCTATGTCTTAGTTTTTTTTTTCATTTTATATTTATCATAGAAAGTAAGGGTTAAAAAAAACAAATTATTTATAATTTTAAATAAAGGCAGGGACATGGTCATGGCAGTTATAAGCAACAAAAATATTTGCTATAGTGTCATTATCTAGGGAGGAAACAGTCGACTACGTTTGTATGGAGAGAGCGCCGGTAACTATTATTATAAAAAAATGCCTATTTATTTACTTATCCCAATCACTATCGAAGTTTTTTTATTAATCAGTGAGTAATAAAAAGTACCTATGTTTTGTATGATTTGTAGTGGTACCTACTAACTTCGCGTTTTGTATTTACCTTTTTAAATGTATAAATTTGAAAGTCAGTGTTAACGAAATATTATCATTTATTGTATCGTTATCTATAAATAAAAAATTAAACCATTATTTCAAAAAGTTTAATTTCAATAACAAACCCTTAATTTAACTAGGTACTTAGATTAAGTTAATATTAATAAAATATTAACACAATAATTGCTAATAGATAAAAAATCCTGGAAACAACCTAAGAAGCGAAAATTTATATTTCACACAACGCAGTCTAGCCCCAAGCTAAGTAACTAGGCGTGTGTTTGGTGACCAGGCAACGGATGGAATAGGTACTTAAATACTTTTCTACTGTAAATATATTACTTACTATACATACCTACAGAAACAAATATCTGTACATATATACTTATTTGAGGTGGGATACGAACTTGCAACCTTCTGTTTCGCAATCTATACGAGCGAATGAATGGACGAGCCTGCGCACCTCGTGGTGTTTGCGCGAAGCACATACATAATCTAACAGGTTATCGGCCCTGAAGGACGGAAAACTTTTACAACTGGAGTAGCGTACTGCGTTAAACCAAGAAGATGCCTTATGAACAAGAGCCAGGCGAACTCGCCCGCGCCGACTCACAAAGGTCAAGCAACGCCGTCGCCATTACATGCCGGTTCCCTGCAATTTGAAAAGTTACAAGGTATTTCAAACTATAGCACTTGGAAGTTTGCTACGAAACTCGCGTTACGAGCTGAAGGCTTGTGGTCTGTTGCCGAAAAACATCAAGAGGGCGATGATGATACATTGAATAGTCGTGCTATGGCCCGTATTTGTCTAGCAATCAACTCAAAACTATATCAACATATTCCATGATAATACAATGAGCATAGTTCAGCAGTTGGCCGATATCGGTAAGCACATAGAGGAAAGCGAGGTAGCTGAAATCCTGCTACTAGGACTCCCCCAGGAATATGACACTCTTATATCCAGCTTGGAACCACGGTAGCATGTGTGAGTACATTGATAATACAATGAGCATAGTTCAGCAGTTGGCCGATATCGGTAAGCATATAGAGGACAGCGAGGTAGCTGAAATCCTGCTGCTAGGACTCCCCCAGGAATATGACACTCTTGTATCCAGCTTGGAACCACGGTAGCATATGTGAGTACATTGATAATACAATGCACATAGTTCAGCAGTTGGCCGATATCGGTAAGCATATAGAGGACAGCGAGGTAGCTGAAATCCTGCTGCTAGGACTCCCCCAGGAATATGACACTCTTGTATCCAGCTTGGAGACCGCATGTCTTACGGGACCACTGTCCAGTGAGATGGTGCGTATGCGACTGCTACAGGAGGATCATCATCATCATCCGAGCGATGTTCCCGGTTGCATTCCTCTCGGGAGCCCGGGGTCCGCTTTCCTACTTTTACGCCTCCACTTCGCACGATCTTCGGCATCCTGGGTTGTAAGGCCATTTGCACGCATATCACCCTTTACGACGTCAAGCAAGCACTTCTTGGGTCTACCCAGTCTGCCACGACCCGGCGGAGGCGCCATGGCA
Organism: Idaea aversata; assembly: GCA_907269075.1. Lineage (NCBI taxonomy): Eukaryota > Metazoa > Arthropoda > Insecta > Lepidoptera > Geometridae > Idaea > Idaea aversata. The sequence continues at coordinate 2,501,038 of OU026112.1, read as the reverse complement.
AGGCATTTGTTCCCCACGTAGGATCATAGACGGAATAGCAATATGGGACAGTCTTCTGCATTCGTTGTTGCTAACAAAAAGAAAATCATAATTTGCTCATAATGCAAGAAATCTGGACACACTGAAAATAAATGTTTCAAGAAACGTCGAGATCTGAAATCGAAGAAGAAGCCGGATGAAAGTGGAGAACACACTTTCCTTGCCTCCGCAATCTTCGCATCGGAGGCTGACGAATTCATTCTGGACTCAGGAGCCAGCGTGCACATGTGCAGTGAAGAGAAATTGATATCTGATGGACAGCACAAAAAGGCAGTAATTTCAGTGGCCAACGGTCAACACTTAACTTCAAATTTGGTAGGTAAAATAAATATAACTCAAAATATTACCTTAGAAAATGTGCTAGTTGTACCTAACCTCTCTTAATCCGAAATGCCATGAGCGCGCTTATAAGCGCTCACGAAAGACTGTTATGACGTCACGAATACAAAAGGAAATACGTCATCAACGACGCCATATTGCGCTTACGACAACCCTGCTCTCCAGCGAAATCTCCGTGAGAGAACTGTCAAATTGATGTTTGCATCCGTTCTTTTGCGAGCGAAATTCGAATTTGATTATTTTATCCTGAGTTTAGAAGTATCTCTCTGTGTTTTTAAATATGAATGTGTTACAAAGAACGAAAGAGCAATTTATTAATCGTATTTGCACACAACATTTAAACAAAGTAAAAAATTTAAGTATAAAAATGATATTTCAGTTGATAGTTGACGGGCTAAATCCCGGTCCGAAATCATGAACGTGGTGATAGCACAGCATTTTGAGAACGCTCACAATATCGGACCGGGAGAAATGATCGTTAGCACTGTCAGCATTGTCATATATTCGGACTGAAGCCAAAGTTTCATCAAATTCTGTCCAGTAGTTTCGAAGCCCATTCGTTACAAACAAAAATCTTCTTCTTCTCGTATAGTGGTGTGGCTCACCTATTGTTAGAGTTTTCAGATCGCCTTAAGGCCTCTAACTTGACCTAACGACTGCTACTAGAGGTAGCGACCGGGACCAACGGCTTAACGTGCCTTCCGAAGCACGGAGGGGCTCACGAAAATACATTTTTGCCACACTACTAATTCGCCACCCATCGAAGTAATGACCGCGCCAGACATCGCTTAACCCGCACGACCGTAAATGATCAGCGAGCGTCGCTTAACTGTCAGCCTCCTCACAAAAATCTTTATATTAATTTAGATTACGTTATCATCTTCTATTGTCATTTATGCCTTTTCAAATGCAATTTCAAACCAGATTCATTAAAATAACTCTTCTTACAAATTTCACACTCGAATTGCTTAACAGCTGTATGCCTTAACTTATGTTCGTTCAAAATCATCTCATTCTGGAACGATCTACCACAAAATTTACAAATATTCTCCATATTGTGCTTCTTTTTAAGATGTATCCTATACAACTTGTTGAAATAAAACATAGCCCCACATAGCTCGCAGTTTATAACCTTAATTTTTTCAACGTGAAATGCTATCATATGCTTTTGCCTCATCGTCTCTGATGGAAAACTCTCCGAGCAATGCCCACATTTATATTGTAAATTTTTCGTATGCTTTATTAATATATGCTTTTTTCTATAAATTTTCAAAGGGAATACTTTATTGCATAAATGGCATGGATATTTGCCAGTTTCATGGACCTTCTCGTGACTTTTCAATCGAGGTAGAGTTATGAAATTGTCACCGCAGTCCGAACAAGTATAATTATTGTAATGAGAGTTCATATGTGAATCTACCAGCATGAAAGCTGAGAAATATTCATTACAAATAGCACAGTAGATGTGGTCGGAAAGTAAGTATGGTATTATGTTCGTTTTGGCCTGTTTCAGTGTTAGATTGTGTTTCAATGATAAATGTTCTAGCATATCTGTCCAGTAGAGGGCGGGGATGTCGCATTTTGTACATTTCAGGTCTTGGATGTCGATTTTTAGCATTTGATTGTCGTAGTATGGACGTAGCATTGCTTCTACCTGGAAATAGGAAATTAGTAAGTATTAGCTGTGTTTTACGGTTTTAACCGCGGAACTTCCAATAAATATAAATGAAGCAGTTTATGTTACTCCCAAGGATTAAATCTATTATTATATTTTTTACTAGCAACCCGCCCCGGCTTCGCACGGCTATATTATGCATGTATTATACATATAAACCTTCCTCTTGAATCACTCTATCTATTAATAAAAACCGCATCAAAATCCGTTGCGTAGTTTTAAAGTTGTTTCTACCTCCATGTACAAACTACAACGTTGTACAACACTAAGCAGCCATGTTTAGTCGCGTAGCTATGCACGTTTTTTTCGTGGTTAGGGCCCTTCTATATCTTTCCTTATTCTGAGATGGGGACATAAGGAAGACAATAGAGTAAAATTAAGTCAAACAAATGGACTTTGACAAGAATGACATGCACAGATGTATAAAAAACGAATTAATTAGGTTGATTTGCGACGACATTCTATGTACTCTGTGGTTTTCTTATAATGGCATAATTTTCCGTAATCACATTCCCACTCAAAAAATGGTTAAAAATGTAATGCCAGAAATAACCTACCTTTCTGGCACCCAACTACATTTTTTTTAGTTAGGACAGATATTGTGACAAAGCACGCGCAAATAGCGTTTAAAAGAGCTCTTTACCCCATAGAATAAATCTCTATTATCACATTGCCCAACGACCAGGTAGCAATATTCTTAATGCCCAGACAGTGTGATAAATATTAAAGTTTAGAAGATAATTAATCACTTTGCCCAAAGTAGCTTGTCATTATTCATGCCCAATCACATATAAATTACGTGTCACGTTGTTTGAGCGCGATGGACTCCTTAACTACTTAACCGATTTTAATCTTTGCACACCGTATGCAGTCAATGTGCAGTCAGTCAGTCAACCAACCGTCGAACCAGTAACCCTGTGTTTGTCAGTCCGGCATGATGACCATTGTGCCAACTGGGTCGTGATATATACATACCCTGGCAACTCTATTAGGGTGTCCAGCCTCCGTATGAGCCTTCAAATCGTCAACATTACAGCTTTTCAAGCAGAAGGCGCACATGATCTGGTTGAAGCGTGTCTTGAACGGAGTGACGTTTGTATAAGTTAGTATTAACTTTATATCTTCTATTAGTTCACGGGTTTTTGTTAGTGGGATCGGATTCTCTTCATCTGTGAACAAGGTTAGTGTCAGTGACAAAACGAAAACGACTGAAGGAAGTCAACAATACGGTGCTTTATTTGATATTAGCGACCCGCCCCGGCTTCGCACGGCTATATTATGCATGTATTATACATATAAACCTTCCTCTTGAATCACTCTATCTATTAAAAAAACCGCATCAAAATCCGTTGCGTAGTTTTAAAGATTTAAGCATACATAGGGATATAGGGACAGAGAAAGCAACTTTGTTTTATACTATGTAGTGATAGTGACTAGCTGCGCCCCACGGTTTCACCCGCGTTAGTCCCGATCCCGTGAAATTATATGAGGAAAATTAAATAGTTTTTGCGTTGTACTTGTATACGGGCTGTTTTCCGCGATTAGACCCTTTTTAATTGGGTCCTTTTTGCGTGAAGATGGAGTAGGCTTGCCTAGTATAAGGGTTCCTCCCTTATAAGATCACTTTCTTGTCCGTTTGTCTATCTTTTTTAGGGCATAAGTAGACAGTAGACAGCTAGACAGTTGAAATTTTTACATATGCTACGCCCCGCGGTTTCACCCGCGTAACTCCCGATCCCGTGGGAATATCGGGATAAAATTAGCCTATCTTACTGTCAATGAATCAATGTATCCTCATACCAAGTTTCATCTAAATCGGTCCAGTAGTTTCGGGGCCTATTCAATGCAAACAATCTAATCTTTCTTCTTCATAGAAACACGTAGTAACAAACACAAGTAATAGATACGTCGCTGATGTTGCCTAGCAATCTATACTAATATTATAAAGCTGAAGAGTTTGTTTGTTTGAACGCGATAATCTCAGGAACTGCTGGTTCGAATTGAAAAATTATTTTTGTGTTGGATAGTCCATTTATCGAGGAAGGTTATAGGCTACTTTTTATCCCGATATTCCCACGGGATCGGGAGTTACGCGGGTGAAACCGCGGAGCGCAGCTAGTATGGTATATGTTGCTAAGCGATATACCGTTTTGACAACTATCGAGGTTCCATCGAGCCACGATTCTAGAGTAGAATACCTGATAGTCAGTGGTGTTTCGATAGAATAGTTAACATTAGGAGAATACCAATTTGACATGTAATGTCATATTTTTGACATTCTATTTCTATTACGATTATATCGACACTCTATTGAAACACAATTGTGTTAGCAGACTTAGGCCGGCCACATACATCAGTTTTCCTGATTCGATTTCCTGATCAGTTTTCCGAAACCGAGGCTCCGAACGCAGTAAATTCATACAAAAGTAATTGCACACACATTCGATAACTTTCCGTACGGTTTTTTTTCCGTCCGTTCTTTCCGGATGCAAGCCCGTGCATCCGGAATTCCTGACGGAAAAAAACGTCACGGATGCAAAACCTACCTACATTTTGTAGCGTAATTTAGCTCTTTTCATATAATACTGGCCCTCTGTCAATCTTTGTGTGTTTAGTGGATGTACCCAGTAACGACGACGCTTTTTCTTTTTCTGATTAAGTAAAAATGCAATTGCAAGGAGGAAATCGTCGTCGAAATCCATGTTTCTTCCAAACGTGTGAACTCCAGTGTAGCTACTGCAAGACTAATCGCGGTATTCCGAACGGAAAAAAACGAATGTGTGTGGTAATAGTACGGGATTTTTCATGATACGGTTTCCGAATCAGGAAAACTGATGTATGTGGCCGCCCTTAAGCCCCAGTTGTCTGGTCACCATATTTCAAGCATAGTTGCTTAGCTAACGGTTAGATGGCGCTGTGTAGAATGCCTCACCTAAGATACCACCTCTGATCTTCGCCGTGATTGTTTTAAATGGTATGTTGAAATAAGCACTTGCTTCCTTCGGGGACATTTCTTCACTTTTTATAGCTTCTATGCAATCTCTGAAAAATATAAACGTTAATATTAAGAGAAAGAAAGAAAGAAAAACATTTTTTTTTGGACAAGCACACGACAAAAGACATTTAGAAAAGTAGTAACAAACATATTTATGAGTATTTACTCAAAATACTTATTTATTCATAATTTCAATTAAAATGTAATTTCAAATTATTAATCATATTATCATACTTACTTAAAAATAAGTAGAAATTCATAAATTCACATATAATAAGGTGTTTATATTTAAATATATATATCATTATGTTCATTAATAATAAAAAATAAAAATAAAAATGTTTACATTATGCCGAGTAATTATGTTCGAGGATATATATCCGATATACAGGGTTATTGGAAATTAATTGACACGGCGTTAAGGGCTTCTTCTGTGCACCTTAACGATCAACTTTTGTTCTACGACTTTTGGAAATTCGAAAAAAAAAATGAAAATTTTGAGGTTATGTAAATTCGAAAAATAGCTGATTTTTTAAAACAAAGGTCATTCACACCAAGAACAGTAGATGAAACTTAAAAAAAATAAATTTAAATTTAAAAAACCGACTTCAAAAAACCTGAAAACAAAAACTAAAAAAACTTGAAAAAAATCCCGGAAACAAAAACTAAAAAAAACCTGAAAAAGAAACCTGAAAACAAAAACTAAAAAAAACTGAAAAATAAAAACTAAAAAGTGAAAAATAATCCATTTCGGGTCACTAAAACAGCAGATAACTTAAACATACTTGGAAGTCGGACTGGGTTAGATTGAATGTTGAGAGATATAATAAGAAACATGGTGTCACCATGGTGGATTATTTTTCACTTTTTAGTTTTTATTTTTAATTTTTTTTAGTTTGGTTTTCAGGTTTCTTTTTCAGGTTTTTTTTAGTTTTTGTTTCCGGGATTTTTTTCAAGTTTTTTTAGTTTTTGTTTTCAGGTTTTTTGAAGTCGGTTTTTTAAATTTAAATTTATTTTTTTTAAGTTTCATCTACTGTTCTTGGTGTGAATGACCTTTGTTTTAAAAAATCAGCTATTTTTCGAATTTACATAACCTCAAAATTTTCATTTTTTTTTTCGAATTTCCAAAAGTCGTAGAACAAAAGTTGATCGTTAAGGTGCACAGAAGAAGCCCTTAACGCCGTGTCAATTAATTTCCAATAACCCTGTATATCGGATATATATCCTCGAACATAATTACTCGGCATAATGTAAACATTTTTATTTTTATTTTTTATTATTAATGAACATAATGATATATATATTTAAATATAAACACCTTATTATATGTGAATTTATGAATTTCTACTTATTTTTAAGTAAGTATGATAATATGATTAATAATTAGAAATTACATTTTTTTTTAGTTTTTGTTTTCAGGTTTTTTGAAGTCGGTTTTTTAAATTTAAATTTATTTTTTTATTTAACCATTTTTAGTGCCGCTGTCACTGAAAATTCTACTCCATGAGGCGAAAGCGACTATTTCTTCAAATTGCAACCTGTACCTAATCGTAACCCATTGGAAAGTTTGGTGATGAGAAGGTTCAGATGCTCCATTCATCGATACCTATTAGTGTATGGGCAAATTCTACTAGTGGAAATTGAAAACTGAGCAATTTGCTGAATCTCGCTGTGCAGATCTGTTCATCACTCCAAAGATCCTCATCAGATCTTTATTTAGGATAGGGTTCTCTATCAACATTTATTCAAACCTAGTCCGGCGAGGCGAAAGCGACTATTTTATTCAAATTGTTACCTGTAATCGTAACCGATTGAAGAGTTGTCTGATGAGAAGGTGGTTTCCGATATTCCATTTATCGGTAACTATTAGTTTATGGGCCAATTATTCTACTGGTGGAAATCGAAAAATGAGCAATTTGCTGCACTCTCGAGGTGCAATTCTGTTCATCACTCCGAAGATCCTCATCAGATCTTCATCCAATTTTTATGGGACCACCTCTGAGTTATCCCCTTTCATACAAAAAAAGAATTTTTCAAATCGGTCCAGGCGTTTTCGAGTAATCGGCGAACATACATAAAAAAAAAAAATATATATATACGCGACGAATTGAGAACCTCCTCCTTTTTTGAAGTCGGTTAAATAAAAATAAGTAAAATTTTAAGGTTACTGACCTCTCCGTGTAAGGAACAGCTGATTTTCAGGTAAACCTAACCTCAAAATTTTCAAAAAAATGTTCGAATTTCCAAAAGTCGTAGAACAAAAGTTGTTTGTTAAGGTGCACAGAAGAAGCCCTTAACGCCATGTCAATTAATTTCCAATAACCCTGTATATCAAGTGGTTTTTTGTGATATGTTTTTGTAACTTGTTTAAAAATTTAGAAATAATAAGTCTTCTAGTTTTCTACTGTACTTCTCCATCCTAAATGTAGATGGCGTTGGATTAGAGTTAAAACATACTCCCAGAAAGGGTACCGGGGGCTCTCTCCATAATAACTATTACAAACATAGTCCACTGTTTTCTCCCTAGATAATGACACTAGAGCAAATATTTTTGATGCATGAAACTTATAACTGCCATGACCATATTATGCCCCTATTTTTTTTTCTATTTTTTATTCTTAATTTCTATGATAATTAGAAAATGAAAAAAACCAAAACTTAGGGGCACAGTCATGGCAGTTAAAGGTTTTATGGCACAAAAATGTTTGTGCTAGTGTCATTATCCAGGGAGGAAACAGTCGACTACGTTTGTATGGAGAGAGCGCAGGTACCCTTTCACCTTAACGTTTAAAGTTTAGGTATTATAAGTATTAGTGTAGGTACTAAAAAAATATGAAGCCATAATAAATAATTCTATAATATATATATATAAATAAATAAGTCTGTCTGTCTGCCGTATGTCACAGCTACTTTTTTTTAAGTTGATTTTTCCTGATGTAATATATATAAAGATAATAAAAGATATTACCTCAAGTCATCAGCAGTGTATTGTTTATAAGTCTGGTATCTAAGGTTGACTGGGAGCTTCCTGGGCCATTTGGTCTGCCCCTCTGTACTGATGTCAGCTTCTTTGTCCCTACACTCGTCCGAGTTGGATTGACGCAGTCGACGCTTACGTGTTGATGCTCTCTCGTCTGGAACGTGATAAAGGAATTATATTGGTTTTTATAAAAAAAAAAAAATGAGGTACCGGCGACAAACCAGGGCCGGCGCGTAACAAGCTTTCTAAAAACCACACTTCTAACAGCTTTTTTTACATTTTACTTACTCACTATTATAAAGGACTATTATAAAGGACCATTATAAAGGCTAACGTATATAAATAAAAAATGTGAGCCGTCACGGGACGCCTGGCAGATGTGAAACATCGACATTATTTTGTAAAAGTAATATGCAGAAAAGAACAGATTGTGATAGAATCGCAGTCGATTACGGTGTGCACACCGTACACACTACTGCATATAGACTGTATATATTATATACCATCATATAGCGTGCACGGCATGCGTCGCCACGCCAGAAATCAGGGGCCTAATCTGCTAACACAATCGTGTTTCAATAGTGTGTCGATATTATAATCGTAATAGAAATTTAATGTCAAAAATATGACATTAGATGTCAAATTGGTATTCTCCTAACGTTGACTTCTCTATCGAAACACCACTGACACACCACTGAGTCACTTTTATATTCTGCTCTACAATCGTGGCTTAATGGAATCTCGATAGTTGTCAAAACGGTATATTGCTTAGCAACATATACCATGTTGCTAGGCAACACCTGCAACGTAAATATTACCATACCATTGATACTCCATAGTGATTATATTGCGATGTTATTAAAACTTTAGCAGAATACCAAATAAAGTCACAATCTCGATATAATATCAATAGAGTCTCGATATAATGACAATGGTTGGCCAAATAGCAGAATAAGGCCCCAGTTTTACGTGCGGCTATAGATGTTTTACATCAATAAATAAATAAAGATCCGCCATTTTGTCAGTAGGAGAGATTCAGATTAGCGACTTGAACGGCGACAAAATTTTATCTACAAAATGATTAAATTCTGCTATATGATGGCTTACTTTTTGAACTTCTTGCAACATTCCGTCGCACAAGATCGCGATCAGTGGAGGGGGAGTAGAGAGGCCTTTGCCCTGCTGTGGGACACTACAGGCTATTCACTATCACTACATAGTATAAAATAAAGTCACTTTTCGTCGTCCCTATGTCCCTTTGTATGCTTAGATCTTTGAAACTACGCAACAGATTTTGATGCGGTTTTTTTTAATATATAGAGTGATTCAAGAGGATGGTTTATATGTATAATACATGCATAATATAGCCCTGCGAAGCCGGAGCGGGTCGCTAGTAATAATAATATAAGAAATCGTAATAATTACCAATTCCATTGTTTAAATTTAATAATTCTTCATCTAAATATTCAATGTACTCAAAGTTTTCATCATCGCTGGCTTCAGATTTCGAGTCATACTCTATTTTTATTGATTCCTTTTTAATTTCGACTGAAACACACAATTCATTCATAAAAAAACTTATATAAATTTAATGAAACTTAACTTTTTAGTTGGGTCCTTTTAACGTGAGGATCTTTTACTTGTTAGGGGGGGAACCACCTCAGGGGCCAAATTCTGCTAACACAATTGTGTTTCAATAGAATGTCGATATAATCGTAATAGAAATTTAATGTCAAAAAACTGGTTGCCTGTAAAGTCGGTATACGGGCGAAAGTTTTACGTGACAACAACTGTGCTCGAGTGGAAGGGACGCGTGCCTTTCACTTTTTATGGCTGTCTCTCTCGCTCTTAGGCGGGCTAACCATGCCCGCGTGCCTCTCACTCGCTCTCATTGTGAGCGCATAACGTCAGCGGAGCGTAACGCAGTTTCTTGAAGTGTCACCCGGCAAACCAATTTATAAAACGTTGTCACGTCAAAAATCGATCGCTAGCTGTTTGCTAACTACTGGACTGATTGCAATAAAACTCGGTATGTAGATTGTTAGAGACCTGGATTATCACATAGGCTGCTTCTTATCCAGATATTTCCACGAGATCGGGACTTACGCAGGTGATACCGCAGGCCCGGCTAGTAGGTAATATTTCTACGAACCTGCTTCATTTTGAAAATTGTCTTGTATTTTTTGGACTTGTGTTTTGAATTGAGAAGCATCGCGTAATCTGGTGATGCAATCTTCACATATACGATCCTGTCTCTCATCTGCAGTGTACCAAGTCTGAAGAGATATTAAAATTAATATTAACCCTTTTACTAAGACTTTCACTGTCTGTCTGTCACCAGGCTGTATCTCATGAACCGTGATAGCTAGACAGATGAAATTTTCACAGATAATGTATTTCTGTTGTCGCTATAACAACAAATACTTAGAACAATAAATGGCACGGAACCCTTCGTGCGCGAGTCCAACTCGCACTTGGCCGGTTTTTTTTAATATATATGTATTTTATACTAACACTATTACCAATAGACCCCCGACCAAAAATAGCACTAAATAATGATTCTATGGTGCTATGTGTGCCTAGATAAATTAGGTCGTAGCAAGAGTATCCAAAGAGTAGCGTAGAAGAGTCATTCGTTTGTGATAAACAAGGTAAACTAAATATTTTGAGGTTAGGAAACTACATTTTAATTTTGGCTTTTTATCGGATTGCCATAAGCAGAAAAGATTTAACATACACAGAATTATAAGGCAAAATAATCCTTATGCCATTTAAGACATTCAAAACACACTTTATAGTAGTGTAAACTTACATTTAGTCCAAAACAGTCGAGTAACATTTCCGCATAGATTTCTGCTTCATCATTCCATACGTGCTTGTCCCACATTGATTTTAGATAGGCATATTGAAGACAACACGAGCATTGTCCAAAATATGTGTTGATTTCAATTTTAGATCCCATATTCTTTACAAAATTGCACTTTTTGTTAAACGGAAACAATACACAATAGGCGTTTATCCACCATTTTTTTTAATCACAAAAATGACATTTCTAGTGAGGAACGCGGTGCTTAATCGATCGACTACTCATCGATTTTTTACGGAAATTGTAGCAGAAACAAAACGCAAACTGTTTTTTTTCTTCGCTATTGACATTTTGTTTGGCGTGTGTTGGGGAAGCTAGCGTTTTTGTCAATAATTTTACTAAAAAATCCAAAATAAACCAATAAAACAACATGAAGCAATGTGAATAAATACCAATTTGCAAAATGAGTGGGACTATTATGAAGAATAACGGTCCGTTAATCGATCCTGCGCTCTGTAGATGCTGCAGGGCGATAAAAAAATGCAGGATTCTCACTGCCGAATACGTTTGGCAAGAGCAGAAAGAGATTTATTCCGATATGATCATGGATTGCTTTGGAATACTGGTAAGAGAACATTCATTACGCATAATAAGCTTAAGTTTCTGTCATGGACTTGGTACAATAGGTAATCAATTTTGATTGTTTTGTATCTAACTATACCTACGTATAATATCTACGTTGTCTCCACATTCTACTACAAAAGAAGGCGCGTAGGTACCTAATTTAAATCGCAGAAGCCTTGCTTGTGTATGCTTTGTAACTTAGAAACTATACTGTAATGGGGAATTTTCAAAAAAAAAAAAATTAGTTTCCAGTTACCAGCTAGATGGCGCATTAACTTTCACAATAAGGCCTACTACTAGGGAAGGAATAGTTCGCGATTTGGATGAAAATTGGCATAATGGTAATTTAGGGCATTGAGAAAGATATAGAATAAAAAGCAGAAATGAGGTCTCCCATTATTTAATATGAAAATAAATCTTGTGTTTTGTGTGTTTGTGACTAAGGGGTCGGTATAACTGCAAAGTACTCCTAAGCTTCTTTTTTCTTTTCATATATACAAAAATCAAATCTGAGACAAAAATAGAAACTCTTTGTACACTTTTAATTAATAATAATAAAGCCTTTATTACTGAACTAAATAAATACTTAGTTTCTTTTAGTAGGTATAAGTTTAAATAATGTCTCTAAGTTCACTGTGCCTATTGGCAAAGGCCTCCTCCAGCTCCCTCCATTGCTGCCTGTCCCAGGCTACTCTCCTCCATAATGGACCTGCTGTGAGTACCAGCTCATCCTCCCATCTTACATTAGGTCTTCCCCTTCTCCTTTTACCATCTATAGGATACCAATTTGTCACTGTTTTGCTCCATTTTTCATTGTTATTGCATAACATGTGTCCCGTCCATCTCCACTTCTGCTGGTCTATTTTGAGTAAAACATCAGTAACTTTTGTTTTGTCCCTTATTAAGTAGTTGTTCACTTTATCTTTATCTACACTTTTAATTACTTTCCGATAAATCCATTCCCCAGAGGTCTGTCGGCAAAAAACTCGTCACAGGGTTAGACTTAAATTAGTAATAACTTTATAATGTATATCTATTTTTGACGTGACAACGTTTTATAAATTGGTTTGCCGGGTGACACTTCAAGAAACTGCGTTACGCTCCGCTCACGTTATGCGCTCACAATGAGAGCGAGTGAGAGGCACGCGGGCATGGTTAGCCCGCCTAAGAGCGAGAGAGACAGACATAAAAAGTGAAAGGCACGCGTCCCTTTTTATTTCTTGTGTATGTTCTGTATAAAACGTGTGTGTGTAGTATGTACTAATATTATAAAACTGAAGAGTTTGTTTGTTAGATCGCGCTAATCTTAGGAACTACCTACTGGTTCGAACTGAAAAATATTTTTTGTGTTGGATAGTCCATTTATCGAGGAAGGCTATAGGCTACTTTTTATTTTGATATTCCCACAGGATCGGAACTAGCGCGGATGAAACCGTGGGGCTATCACGTCACTACATAGTATAAAATAAAGTCACTTTTCGCCGTCCCTATATCCCTATACCCCTTTGTGTGCTTAGATCTTTAAAACTACGCAACGGATTTTGATGCGGTTTTTTTTATTAGATAGAGTGATTCAAGAGGAAGGTTTATATGTTAAATAAATAAATGCTTTTGTCTCCCCAGCTATCACACGTAGACGACAATGAGAAGGACAGCGGCGTGTGTGCTACATGCGTGGTCCGTCTGCGCGACGCGTGCGCCTTCCGCCACCAGGTGCTGCAGTGTGAGGAGCTGTTCCTAAGCGCCAAGCTTGATGATAAGGAGTTTGAAGGTACGCTATTATAGTCTTTTTGAAACGAAGTTCCTTATCGTGAAATGGTGAGCCTACTACCTAGCCTAGAAAAAATGAAACGGGCTACGAAAAACTGTACAAGAGAAAATTTAAAAAAATGGTTGACTGTTAATTTGGTTTAGGGACAATTATTTTACGTCATTAGGTCATAAGAAATTATTACGTTGCCATGGTTACCATTTTGTCAATAAAACTCACGTTCCCGGAACGTGAGCGGAACGCGATTACGTCACACTTTTTTGTGAGTGCTGCCGGTGTTTATCAATTTAATAGACGTTATCACGTCAAAAATCAAAAAGTAAAGGGATTTCGTTCCAAACCCGTGTCCCGCGAAACATTATTTTTTTATGGTTAAGTGGCTAAATAAGCGTTGAATATGGGAGAGAATGAGATCTGTGACGCGATGGGTAAACTAAACAGCTGCCAGCGACGAAGAATGTTGTGGGTTCGATTTCCGCTGTCAAATAAATATTTGTGTAAGTACACATAATTTGTTTCTGAAATCGAATACCAAATGGTTCATGTAATATTACACACGGTGCTGCTCGTGATTTTCATGCTGTTTTCGCCAATCGATACAGTGGTTCTCGAGGAAGGTTATAGTAAACCAAAAATAGGCGGAGTGGGGGGGTGTTAGGTTTTATTTTCGTTACGGAATTTCTTGATTCGGTGGCCGCGCTCAAAGCCCGCGATAAAAGCTATGCAATTGTAATACCACGCTTACGAAGTCGCGAGCAACAGCTAGTATTGTCATAACACAAGCCTAGGTTTTAGGCTAGATGGCGCTGTCTACATTGTCATACAACATTTATTTTAAAACTCAAATAACCTAAAGTACCTCACTTTACAGAACTAAACCTTTCAGAAGTAAAAAATGATAGGGCTTTGGAGATTGACCTCAAGATCGAACCCAAGGATGATATCAGCGAGCACAACTCTATGGGCGGAGGAGATGATGATGTCGTCTCCATGGATTACTCCGCTGAAGACAACGAAGGTAAAAAAAAACCATACTTTTACTTGTATAGAGGCCGTTTTCCGCAATTCGACCTCTTTAGTTGTGTCCTTTAGGAGGCTCACAGCTAAGCGACGCTCGCTGATCGTTTACGGTCGTGCGGGTTAAGCGACGTCTGGCGCGGTCATTACTTCGATGGGTGGCCAATTAGTAGTGTCAAGTAGTGTGGCAAAAATGTGTTTTCTTGAGCCCCTCCGTGGTTTGGAAGCACGTTAAGCCGTTGGTCCCGGTTGCTACCTCTAGTAGCAGTCGTTAGGTCAAGTTAGAGGCCTTAAGGCGTTCTGAAAACTCTAACAATAGGTGAACACCACTATACGAGAAGAAGAAGTTGTGTCCTTTTTGCGTGAGGATTGAGTTCTGCTTAGGCGACCGTGTCCAGAGGAAATAACTCATAAATAAATGTGGATACAACTAAACTTCTGGTTTTATCACGATGTTTTCCTTTACCGTAAGAGCAATGTCAATTAGCGCACATAAATTTTTCCTGAGAAAATGGACAGAAATCTATTGGCCGGCCGGAATTGGAACCTACGACCTTCAGAATGAAAATCGAAATATCTACCACTAGGCCTTGTCCTAAGCTCAAGCCAATGGAGAGATAGGGTTAAAATATTGCACACAGATATCTATCATGACGTAGGTATCCGCTAAGAAAGGAGTTAAGTTACTAAAACCGGCCAAGTGTACGCCGGTCTTGCGCACGAAGGTTTCCGTGCTAATATATTCTGTTTTCAGTATTTGTTGTTATAGCGGCAACATAAATACATCATCTGTGAAAATTTCAACTGTCTAGCTATCACGGTTCATGAGATACAGCTTGGTGACAGACAGACAGATGGACAGTGGAGTCTTAGTAACAGGGTCCCGTTTTTAGCTTTTAGGTACGGAACTCTAAAAAACAAAGGTCTCCCTTTGAGCCACGCTTGGGTCTTTTTTCGTCATAATTAAAAAATAAGGAAAAAAGATGAAGATATAATAAAATGTAATAGTGTTCGATTCTCAGACCTAACGAATATACACAAAAATTTCATACCGTTTAGGTGGCGTTTGGTAACTAACACCGCGACAAGAGAATTTTATATAATATAGGGATTATTTTGTGTTTAATTGTGTTTTGTTTTTATGGTGCAAGTGTTTATCTCTTCAAGATATTGTTATTGATTTCGGCGTTTAGTGATACATATTAATAGAATAGCTGCGCCCCGCGGTTTCACTCGCGTAAGTCCGATCTTTCTCACAGTTTAAACCTTCCCTGGACTACGACAAACATTTAAAAACCGAAATCATCTAAATCGGACCAGCCGTTCTCGAACTTTAGTGAGACAAACGAACTGCTATTGATTTTTATAATATACTAGCTGCGCCCCGCGGTTTCACCCGCGTAAGTCCGATCTTTAAATTCTCACCGTTTAAACCTTCCCTGGACTACGACAAACACAACAAAAAAAGAATTGGCCAAATCGGTCCAGCCGTTCTCGAGTTTTAGCCAGACTAACGAACAGCAATTGATTTTTATATTATAGACTAGCTGAGCCCCGCGGTTTCACCCGCGTAATAATTTTCTAGGAAATTTCCTTAATTTTTTCTTTCATAAGAACCTTCTCCTGACTATAACAAACACAACAAAAAAAGAATTGGCCAAATTGGTCCAGGCGTTGTTGAGTTATGCGCTTACCAACACATTTTGCGATTCATTGTTATATATATCTTCTCTATATATATAAAATTCTCGTGTCACGGGGTTCGAACTTGAACTCCTCCGAAACGGCTCGACCGATTCTCATGAAATTTTGTGAGCATATTCAGTAGGTCTGAGAATCGGCCAACATCAATTTTGTTTTTTTGTGTAAATAGCAAAACAACGTTTGCCGGGACAGCTAGTAATATATAGATTTACTGTTACCAGTTCCAGAACCGAAACCTAAAGAAATGCCCGTTGAACAGACCACTGCACCACCAGATCCAGACCTGTACAACGACCCTGACGATGATAAGGATAGCGACTGGTCAGCCTCCACGTCAGACTCAGACAAACCTCTCAAAAAGAGGAAAAAGAAGGTTAAGAGCAAAGAGAATGGGAAGAAGAAGGGACGCAAGAAGGATAAGAAACAGAAAGCTGGTGAGTTTAGGAGATGAAAAGCTAGTAGTTATTTGATTCACTAGATTGTTTTTAAATTGTTTACTAGGAGCGCTCCGCGGTTTCACCCCCGTATCTCCCAGTGTGGGAATATCGGGATAAAAAGTAGTATAATGTTACACTATAAAATAATGTAAGGGAAAGATTTTTAGTTTTCTTTTTGTTTGTAACGAATAGGCTCCGAAACTACTGGACCGATTTTGATGAAACTTGGTATATGGATGCATTGATTCATTGGGAGTCTTTTTATCCCAATATTCCAACGGGATCGGGACTTACGCGAGTGAAACCGCCGAACACTGCGAGCGAGTGAAAGATGATGAATTAGACAAGCTACAATAACTATATTTATCTTCCATCCCCAGGTACAACAAAAAAAACACCAAAACAACCCAAACTACAGCCGTTGGAAAAGAAAAACAACTACGATCGCGACCTGGACTGCATGTCCGAAGAGAACCTTCTAACAATCGTACAATACTCACACGTCTGCCCTTTTAAAAACCGAAGAAATAACTACTACTGCTTCTATTGTAAGGATTACTTCCCAAAGCCTGAAGACTTAAGAGAACACACGGCAACACACGATACGAAACCGTTCCAATTACTAATGGGTTACAAGAAAATGCCTAAACTAGACATCACAAGAATAGATTGTAGACTCTGTTCGCTTAAAATAGATGATTTAACAGTATTTAAACAGCATGTAGACAATGTACACGGTAAGAAAATCTACTTCGAAGCACCGGATAAAATGTTACTCTTCAAACTGACTTGGAACGATCTGGTTTGCGTGATCTGTAGCAGTGTCTTCGAAGATTTTAATACACTTAACACTCATATGATCGATACGCATTTCAGTAACTTCACATGCGATATTTGTGGTATGTGTTTCTTGGAGAAACCCCGCTTAGATGCACATTTGAAAAGGCATAAAGACGACGAACGTCATACTTGTGAAATATGCGGGAAGGTTTTCAAATCTAATCATTATAAGGATATGCATGTTGATATCGTTCACAAGAAGAAAGCAATCATACGCTGTCCAAGATGCGACGAATGTTTCATGTCTTACGCGTTAAAAAATAAACATCTAACCGAAGCACACGGGCAAAAGAGAACCTACCCATGCAACTTATGCGATAAAGTCTATAATCGACAGAAAACTCTTACAGAACATCAAAGGAGGAATCACCAGAAAGTCCTCAAACATCAATGCGAGTATTGCGATCAGAGATTTTATCTTCCGTCGCGGTTAAAAGAACATATGGCCACGCATACTGGAGAGAGAAACTTCAGATGTGAGCATTGTGACAAGTCTTACCCTAGGCTTAAATCCTTACAGTATCATATTAGGACGCATTCTAACGATAGAAGGTATAGGTGTCATATATGCGGGCAAGCGTTTATACAGAATGCAAGCTTGAAGTCACATATCAAAAGCCATCATCCGGAATGCGATATCGAAGGCTGTTATTTTTAATGAGAAATACGTTGATGCTCTATTATACAAGTATGCTAGTTATTTTTTAATATGTCAGCGTTTGACCACTATGTCACACGATGGTAAGTGAGAATGCGGTCTAAGATACACACGCCTCTAGAAGATACATAATACGCTCGTTACTTCAAGGGAAGCGAGTAAAGGTAGGAAGACCGCGGTGGATCTCCTTCTGTGGCTACATCGGCCTACGTATCGGAACACGGACAAGTCCGCTTGGCGATACGATTTTGGCCGGTGGGTGGCGACGAGCCGCGGCCGAAACGCTTTGTTTCTATGTCTACTGATTCTCAATTTTTTTGATTTCCAATACTACAAATTTCCATGTCTACGGATTCTCATGCCTACAGTATCCTCTTTGTACAGATTCCCATGTCTACAGATTCCCATGTCTACAGATTCCCATGTTTACAGATTTCCATGTCTACAGATTCCCATGTTACATTTGTAAGAGAGAAAAATATGTAACTTTACTCGGAGCGATGCCGATGTTTAGGTAGGTACACTTAAAACAACATTACCTAACCAGTTAACACTTACAGACTTATTTTCTTTAATTTATTCAGTATTTATAGTAAGTGGCACGTCTGCGTATGCTTGTAACAAAATCTGTTGAGTTGAGTTCGGAATCTGTAGAATTGGGTTTCTGAGTCTGTGATAAAGAGTCTGTAAAGTTGGGAATCTGTAGAATTATGAATCTGTAGGGTTGGTAATCTGTTGGGTGGGGAATCTGATAATGAAATCTGTAGAAATGAGGAGGTTTGCTTCTTATAACCACTTCTGTATAACTTCCGAACGACTGCACCAAATTGGCGATTTTTTTTTGTGTTTGTTATAATTATTGTTAGGACAAGGTTTGTGTAAAAGAAAATTTAAAAAAATCAAACGCATGTAGGTAAATCCGCGGGGCGCAGCTAGTCTAAATATAAATTTTATGTTATAATCTTTCCAATTTAAGAACTCTAACTATGGATCTACAATTTAATTGCCAACTGTACCTAGCTTTAATTTGAGTTTTACAAAATATTATACTTTTTTTCATCACAAAATATATTGTTTTCGACAAAACTTATACAAAATGTTTTCACAAAAACTACAATCAAATATTTAGCTTAATTTGATTTTAATAGCTATTAAAGAGCAGTTAAGAGATTATTTTTTTCTATTTCATCACAACATGCAATGAAATCACATTAATTTACCTAGCTACTTATATCAAAAGTCAAAAATTTTTATTTGTTTGGTTTGCTTAATACATTAAAATTTGTATAAAGACCATTTAAAATCGTCTTAAAAACTAAGTTAGGATGTGTGCCTACGGAATCCTTCGGTTTTACCCGCCTATAGCAAGTCCTTTTCCACAATATTATGGACTACCCTTTTAAAACGAAGTTGTATTTCTGGCATTGTAAACGGTCAAACATTTTTATCTATATTTTAGTTGTGTGGCCACCTTTCTTAAGGTGAAAGGGTACCGACGCTCTCTCCATACAAACGTAGTCGACTGTTTCCTCCCTGGATAATGACACTAGCACATATATTTTTGTGCCATAAAACCTATAACTGCCATGACTATGCCCCTATGTTTTTTTTTTTTTAATTTTCTAATTATCATAGAAAATAAAATTACAAAAATTAAAAAAAAAAACAAAAAATAGGGGCATGGTCATGGCAGTTATAAGTTTTATGCACCAAAAATATTTGCTCTAGTGTCATTATTCAGGGAGAAAACAGTTGACTACGTTTGTAATAGTTTGTATGGAAATAGTCCCCGGTACCCTTTCCTCTTAACCATGTCAGTGCATAGACCAACCATACCTATGTTCTCAATTCTGGCTTTTATGAGGCTTTGTGTAAGAAACAGCATACAAAATGTAAATTCAATTTTGTCTGAGTTCAGTGTATATTAAGAGGAAAGGGTACCGGAGGCTCTCTCCATACAAACATAGTCGATGGTTTTCTCCCTGGATAATGACACTAGAGCAAATATTTTTGTTGCATAAAACTTATAACTGCCATGACCACGCCCCTATATTTTGATTTTCTTTGAATCTTAATTTCTATGATAATTAGAAAATTAAAAAAAAGCAAAACATAGGGTCAAAGTCATGGCAGTTATAGGTTTTATGGCACAAAAATATTTGTGCTAGTGTCATTATCCAGGGAGGAAACAGTCGACTACGTTTGTATGGAGAGAGCGCCGGTACCCTTTCACCTTAAGTTAGAACTTATTAATGTACTATAATGACTGTTGTTAAATCTTTGTGAATATACAGGGTAATTGGTAACTATACTAGCAAGCCGTTGAGGCCTACTTCTGTGCACCTTAACGATCGACTTTTGTTAGAACTTAAAACATATTCCAAATAAATTATTTAAGAATAAGAATGTTTATTGCATAAACTGTGAACAATGTACGGTAGGTAGTTTTAAAATTAAGAAACAACAATTTACCCATTGCGGGCATATAATAAGTACTTATTAATAGTACTAAAATAAAATTGTTTCTAGTATTGTCTGACTATTTTCTATGTCTATGCGACACAGCGCGTGGGGCGGGCGTGACATCCCGTCCGCTCTTTATCATAAGTACTATGATTGATTCTGTGTTCTATGTCGAGTTGAGTAATATTTGAACTGATATATTGAATTTGTTATTTTTGTATGGAATTTTGTTATAATGAATTTCCAAAAGTCGTAGAACTTTTGATTGTTAAGGTGCACAGAAGTAGCCCTCAACGGCTTGCTAGTATAGTTACCAATAACCCTGTATAAGAAATAGAGGATATTAATACAAACAACAAATACCACGTAACAAAATATCAATACTAATAAAAAACAAGTGTCAGGTTTTTCCTGTTAAGTGTCAAAAAACTTAAATATTTTGTTAGATGACAAATAACAGGCAAACCTGATTTTATGTCGTGATGGCATTTGTTTTTAAGCTATTGCATAGCTTTTATCGCGGGCTTTGAGCGCGGCGACCGAATCAAGAAATTCCGTAACGAAAATAAAATCTAACACCCCCCCACTCTGCCTACCATGTAACTCGGCCGAGCGTTCGCTTAACGTGTATGTAATAAGGTACGACTGTACGAAGCTCGCACGATGCAATAGCTTTACCGCGGCATCGGCAGTCCCTGAATGCCACACTTTTTTTTTGACGTGATAACGTTTTATAAATTGGTGAACACCTGCAATCTCAAAAAAGTGTGACGTCACGCGTCGTTACTGGAACGCCTCATGTTATTGACAAGGTAACTATAGCAACGTTTTATCGTTGCCATGGTTACCATCAATGTTTTCTTATGACGTTATCACGTAAAATTATCGTCCGGAAACAGACTTTACAGACAACCATTTTTTAAATATTATTTTGTCCTATATACATTGCCATAGGAGGTTTGAAAGGAAGCGCAATAATAATATTAATAAACAAAAGAGACTATTTAATTCAATTTTAATATAAGTTTGTATTATTATTTAAGCATAAATAATGGAATTAAAATGAAATATTTTATGTTTATAATTAAATTAAAGTAAGTAAGTAAATATATAGGTTTAAAATTTTGCTTTTAATTGCGGAAGACTTCAGCTGTATATAAATAATCTTATTGTTATAAAATAAGGCGCCATCTAGTGAACTGCTAAGAACAAGATTTTTTTATAAAATTTCCCATTAATTTTTATTATGAATGAAAACAAATCAAATAATATTTATTATAAAAGGTGTAGATAATTGCAATAATTTAAATGATATAAGTTTATATTATTGAATAAAATATTTAAAGCTGGATTTAGATTTTTATTTCAGATTATACCTACCTACCTCTATGATAAGATTTTTACTTTGTAGAATAATTTTTAAAAGTTAATAAAAACTGCTATCGACCCGTAACATAGTACTACCACAATCGATTGACTTAGTTTATTCATAATCGATATAGCTAGCAGCAAAAACAAAACGCAATAGATATAATAAATGTTTCAGATAATAATTTTTATTACGTAGAAATTTTGCATTGAAATACTTTACATCTCTGTTTTTATTCTAAGTTTAGACAGAGACAATCTTTTCTTGCTATGAATCTTTTATTCAAAATTCAAGATTTGGAATGTTTCAAAACATTTGTCAAAATTCGGCCCAAATGTTTTGAGTGAGATGATATTTTAATGATTTTTCCGGGAAATTGAATTAATAACAGTGAAAATGGCTGAGCCATCAGTTGTAGCGAAGAGCAAAGGTCCGCTCATAAATCCAGCTTTGTGCCGCTGCTGCAGGTCTATCAAGAAATGTCGACTTTTGTCCGCCGAGTATGAATGGATGGGTCAGAAAGAAAACTATTCAGATATGTTTATGGATTGTTTTGGGCTATTAGTAAGTTATTTTTCTGTAATTACAAATCTAAAATATATTATTCCGTTTTAGAAATACTTCTTCAACCTTCCAGTACATAAAAAAAATAGAATTTATTTTTTAATAAAATCCAAGTAGAAACCAATAATATTAGGTACCTAAATAATATCTTATTTCATCAGCTACAAACACCTATATTTAGTAAAAAGTCTGAATAGAAAGATTGAGTGTATTCCCAAAGATAAAACTGCTAAAATCATGGAGTTTTACCTTACCACTTTTTGCATATATTTTTTCCGGGTTGCCTTTAAATACTGATTGTTGTAAGTTTTCAAAAATTTCAGCCAGTACTAAACAATCCAGGAATACGTGTGCGACCGTCCCTTTAGCCTCATAAACTGTTGACGCCTTAAGTTATCCATCACTACATAGTATAAAATAAAGCCACTTTTCGACGTCCCTATGTCCCTTTGTATGCTTAGATCTTTAAAACTACACAACGGATTTTGATGCGCTTTTTTTTTATAGATAGAGTGATTCAAGAGGAAGGTTTATATATATAATACATGCATAATATAGCCGTGCGAAGCCGGGGCGGGTCGCTAGTCTACAATAATGAAGAAGAAAGATTTTCAATTTCTAATGAATAGACTCCAAACTACTGGACCAATAATTCTAATGATAGGTACTTGGTATGAAGATACATTGATTCATTAGAAATAACATAGACTACTTTTCATCCCGATATTTCTACGGGATCGGCTGCTACATGGATTGAAAATAATAATGGCAAAACTTCCAACAAAAATACTTGTATGCAAGGACGTTTGGTTCTCAGAGTTCCTATACTTAGTTTTAGTTTTACGGGGCTGTTTCCGCACTTAGCCTCATTATTTGGGCCATTGTGCGTGTGTAGAGTTCCTATACTTATGTGTAATGGCGTCAGATGCTGATGAGGATAAATTTATTCATTGGATATCCATTGGATGGCGCTGGCCGTCAATAAAGGTCGGCTCTGTGTTAAATAATTATATAAAATTATAAATTCGTGGTTTTGAGTAATAAAAAGGTTTAAAATGGAAAGAACAGTATGCAATTAATTAAGACTGGTGTTGGTGAAGTGAATTTCTACGTGGTTGCAGGAAAAATTGACTTTTCTTTGAATCTGTGATTGTGTGTAAATCGAAGTGTTAAAAACAACTATCAGTGCTTTTCGTAACTAAAACATTGCATAATCGAACTACTAACAATATTAACAGACTAACTTTACTGCATGGTGTGATTATTTAATTAAATTGCTAAACTAAAATATAATTATTAAAAATAGACGCTTGTTTCAAAATTTGAATTCTAAACCGCCAACGCTGCCCGCCCGCAACTGCTCAAATCGCTTGACCTTGAACTTTTGAACCTTACACACACAACTATAATGTACGGTCAGCTTGGTTCGCCCGTCCGACACTAGATAGCGCTACGAGTACCTAGAAAGTAAAGTTCGTTTTAATATCAAGGATCAAAGATGTCGCTTCCTGTAATAAAAGTCAACATGAACAACAAAGTATTAAATTGTAGCAGATGTATGCGACAGATTTTTGATAGACTTTATCTTACGTGTTGTGATTGTAAACTGACTTACGACACAATGTGTGCAAATTTATCGGATAGAAGATTCTACTTAATGACAGAGGATCACAGATTGCAATGGAAATGTCCAAATTGCCGCTTCAAAATTCCTCAAATAGACACAAATACTAACATGCCTGCACAAGTCACTGATGTACCCATAAACATCGACAAAACCCAGCAGATCGACTTGTCACAAAGTGATATCGATAACATTACAATAAGGAAACCAAGGGTTAACAGACAACTCTCTCTTGAAAACTTAAATTTGTCGGCCACTTTGAATGGAAGTACAATTGAGACAGAAAATGAAGAAGATTCCTGTAATAGCCTAAAGATTGAACTTGAAGATATGACAAAACAATTAATTGAAGCCAGAAAACAGATAAATGATCTCTATCTTGAAAACAATCACTTAAAAGGACAGATAACGTTTCTCAAAAATTGCCGAAAATTCCTCAATTCATCAGATAAGCCTATAGGTGACTCGAGAACGCCACCTGAGTCAACAAATGTTCCGAGAACGTCACTGCAGTATGCTCATGTTGCTCAATCACCACTGCAGTCTACAGATAGCTTCAGAATCTCAACGCAATCTACTGATGCTTCCAGAGTGCCACCGCAGTCTACTAATATTTCCATAACGCCTCCGCAGTCTATATATGTGTCCAGATCGCCAACGCAGTCTACAGAGCCTATTACACCTAAGTTGTACTCAAACGCTCTAATAACTACATACCCTGAAAAAAAAGAAAATAGAATTCTAGTTATTGGCGACCAAAGTACTAAAAATCTTGCTTCTTTACTGATACAACAGCGTACAAAATATCGTAATTCACGAAATTATAATGTCATTAATTATTGTTACCCGGATGCTCCTACTGAATACATATTATCTAAAATTAAAACAGAATGCAAAACACTTAATAAAGACGATTGGATGATTGTTAGTGTAGGATCTAATGATAAAAATCCCTTTAAGTTTAATATTGAATTAACTAGTTTTCTTAAGGCCTTAAAGTGTACTAATGTTATACTAGTAGGTGTTACAAAAAATTCGTTTCTAAATGAGGATAAACTAAACCAGTCCTTGAAGTTTTTAACAAATTATTTTTTAAATTGCAAGTTCCTTCCACCAACATTTCATTCTACTTACAAGCTAGTCAAATTATTAAACGACAACATAAATACAGAAGATTATAAAAATTGCTATTTAGGAATTAACGTTTCAAAAGCAACTCGGAATCATAAACTTAGCATTAATCAACAAACTATTAGAAATCAGCCGATTAAACAAAAAAGATACAGTACTATTCCAGATTTGTTCAAAAAGTATACTGAAAAAAAGAATCAGCATTTAAATTCACCCATAAACATTTTATTTACCCCAGTAAGTACACCAGTAACCATTCCACCAAGCAAGAAAACATTGACCTTAGGTCCCAAACCAGGTACCATCCCTTTTTATTTTCAGAAAATTACTCAAAACCAATCAAAAATCTCATTTCAAGCTGAAGATCCCGCTGTTACGGGTAAGTTTTTTCTTGAACAATAAAAATAAAAATTGTATAAACATAATGCACCTTAACATACAAAGTCTAAAAGCTAAACAAGACCAACTAGAAATTTTCACTAGTCAAAATAAGATAGACGTTTGTTGTTTAAGTGAAACCTTCCTTCGTGACGAACACGCTGATGTTCTGCAATTTGATGGTTATAAAAAGGCCGCTCATTTTTCAAGAAAAAAGAGAGCAAGAGGGGGTGTGTGCATTTATACTAAACATTCCGTAAACCATAGAAAGTTAGACTGGTTAACTGAAATATCAGTTGAACGGCATTTTGAATGTTGTGGAGTCTTACTACCTGATCTTAATTATATTATTATTTGTGTGTATAGAATTCCAAATAGCAATTTTAACTTGTTTATTCAAACTCTAGAAAATATTCTTAACAAACTTGCACTGAGAAGTAGACACAACAAAAAAAAAGTATTCTTAGTCGGAGATTTTAATATAAATACTTTAGAAAAAACTAGAAATAGTGAAATTTTTACTAATACATTAACTACGTTTGGCATGACTCTAACAATCAATGTTCCTACTAGAGTTACAAATAATTCTCAGACTTGTATAGACAACATTATAACAAACATACACCGATATAATTCACAGATACTAGATTTAGGAATTTCAGACCATACAGCCCAAATTATAAGTATTGCAGCTAATAGAAGTTTTTTTGAAAAATACTGGTTTGTGAAGAAACGTAATATTGATGCTTATATCGAACTATTTCTCTCTTATTTAGGAAAAATTAATTTTTCTACTGTTTACAACCAGGACGACCCAAATAAGGCCTATTCTGATTTCATACATTTGTATAAATTATTATTTGATTTATGTTTTCCAATTGAAAGATGTAAAATTACCTATAGTAAAAAGCCAAATTGGAAAACCAAAGGTATAGTTAAAGCTAGTAAAGAAAAACGTAGATTATATATAAAAACTAAAAAAACTAAAAATATAGATGATAAAAATAAATATCACAATTATTGTCGGTTAATGAAAAAAATAATTAAACACTCAAAAAAAATTTCGAATATAAGATATATAAACAAAAGTACAAACAAAACGAAGGCTACGTGGGGTGTAATAAAACATCACACTACCCCTGCAAATTATATACATACAACAATTGACAAACTAAAACATAATAATATCGAAATAAAAGATCCTGTAATTATCTCTGAAAAATTAAACACCTATTTCTTAGATAACAATTGTACCGGTAATGTAAAATCACAAAATCCCATTAATAATAAAAGTTGTAACAGTATATTTATGAAGCCAGTTTCGAATTCCGAATTGATTAATATCGTTAATAAATTAAAGAATAAAAAAAGTACGGGACATGATCTAATACCAATTCAAGTCATAAAACACTCAATAAACTATATTGTTGAACCTTTAGTCTATATCATAAATTTATGCTTATCGTCAGGTATTTTTCCCGATGACCTAAAAATTGCTATTGTTAAACCACTCTTTAAGAAAGGTTCCAAATCAGATATGAAAAATTATAGACCGATTGCTTTGTTATCTAATTTTTCCAAATTATTTGAAAAAGTAATACTTAATAGACTTATGGATTTTTTTATGGCAAATAATACAATAAATAATTTACAGTTTGGTTTCCAAAAGGGTAAAAATACGTCTCTGGCTATCTTTAAAATGCTAAAACAAGCTTGGGATGATATTAATAGGAAAAAAACTGGAATAGCATTATTCTTAGATTTATCCAAGGCGTTCGATTGTGTTGTTCACAATGTACTGCTTGATAAACTGGAACAAGTAGGTACACGTGGTAACGCTCTTGCCTTAATAAAGTCTTACTTAAAAGATAGATCTCAATTTACTCAACTTGATGTATATAATAAAGAAACCAAGACTATTGAAAAGATCTCTTCAAACTCTAAAAATATAGTATTGGGTGTACCACAGGGAAGTATTGTCGGGCCACTCTTATTCCTCATATATATTAACGAATTACCATCTGTTACTAATCATCTAACTGTTATGTTTGCAGACGATGCAACTGTGTTCATTTCCAAAAATAATATGACCCACACAGAATTTGAAAAAGAAGTAAATAAAACTTTAAATTTGTTAATAAATTGGTTAAACAATCTAAATTTAAAAGTAAATATAGATAAAACTATGTTCATGCAATTCAAAAGTTACAGAGCAAAACCTCAGAAAATTAATGTTCAGCATAATAACACAAATGTTGTCGAAGTTGCCGAAACCAAATTCCTTGGAGTTATTATTGACTGTCATTTAAATTGGAAATCACAAATTAAAAAAGTAAATAACATTTTGTCTAAATATTGTTACAGTTTATCAGTTATAATTAATATTTCTTCCAGGAACATAGCAAAAACTGCGTACTATGGTTATGTTTATCCTCATTTAAGCTACGGTATTATCTTTTGGGGCAATTCTACCGAAGTGCAGTCAACATTTAGGTTACAAAAAAGATGTCTTCGAACTATGTACAATTTACAAGAAACAGATACTTTACGTCATATTTTTAAAACCGAAAATTTCTTAACTTTAACTTGTATTTATATTTTAGAAATATGTCTGTTCGTGAAAAACAACAAAGAATATTTCTTTAGCATAATTTCATCCAGGTCTCAAAGTCAACGCAATAAACACAAATATAATATATTTATACCTCAAGTCAATAACAGTTTATTTTATAAGAGTTCATACTATACAGCTATTAAAATTTACAATCATCTACCGTTGCACTTGAAAGAACTCAATGGTGTCATTTTCCATAAAAAACTAAAATCCTGGTTAATATCTAAGGTTTTTTATAGCATATCGGAATTTTTCGATAATGACGAAAAATAATAGATTAACTATTAGTATTATGTACCTGTACCAATTTAGTATAATTTGTGATTTAAGTTTTAAGCATCTATGTTTTTAATATTGTATGCTCGAAATGAGTAATCTGTTGGAACCATATTATTTGTAAGATCTTTATGTACACAGATAGAACAATAAATGATATTCTATTCTATTCTATTCATAAAAAATAAATAAATAAATATTGCACAACATTCCACACATCGTGATCTAGCCCCAAGCTAAGTAACTAGACTTGTGTTATGGGTGCTAGATAACGAATACTACTTATATAATTTATTTTGTAAATATATATTTACATAGGAAACAACCAGACCACAGACAAATATCTAAATATCTAAAATACATGCCTGAGGCGGGAATCAAACCCGCAACCCTGGTTTGGCAGTCCGGCATAGTGACCATTGTGCCAACTGGGTCATAATATGCTACTTTTATCCCGATATTCCCTCAAGATCGGGAGGAACTTATATGCATATTCTTCCTAACAAATGTAATCAAACATTTCAGCTATCACACTTAGACGGAGACACCAAAGACAGCTGCATATGTGCAACCTGTGTGGTCAGACTACGCGACGCGTGCGCGTTCCGCAAGCAGGTCCTACAATGTGAAGACACATTCCTCACTTCTAAAATACAGCCAAAAGAAGGTTTGTTAGCTTAATCCTCACTAATAAGGTATTTTTCAGCGCATTCAAACATACAAACAAACTCTTTAGCTATACTAAAACCTTCCTCTTGAATCACTCTATTTAACATACAAAACACTATCCCTATAATCTTAGGGATAGTGTTTAGACTATAGCCCTATATAATCTATAAAGATAGTGTTTAGACTATAGTTCCCTATATAATCTATAGGGATAGTGTTTAGACTATAGCCCTATATAATCTATAAAGATAGTGTTTAGACTATTATAGTTCCCTATATAATCTATAAAGATAGTGTTTAGACTATAGTTCCCTATATAATCTACTAGCTGCCCTACGCGGTTTCACCCGCGTAACTCCCGATCCCGTGGGAATATCGGGATGTAAGCTATCCTATCTCTCAAGTTGGATCGAACTGCACATGGTGTGCGAATTTTATTATAATCGGTTAAGTGGTTTAGGAGTCCATTGAGGACAAACATTGTGACACGAGATTTATATATATTAAGATAGGGATAGTGTTTAGACTATAGTTCCCTATACAGGGTTATTGGAAATTAATTGACACGGCGGCGTTAAGGGCTTCTTCTGTGCACCTTAACAAACAACTTTTGTTCTACGACTTTTGTCGAAACTTAATACATATCCCAAAAAAAAATATTTAAGTGTTTCTCGTACTGTCTGGTAATTTTCTATGTCTATGCGGCAAGTGCGCGCGCGCGATCGGCACGTGGCGCACTGCGTGCGACCCGATCGGGCTGTACCATACCTACTATGATTGATTCTGTGACGTAGATGTAGAGTTGAGTATTATTTGAACTGTTGGATTTAATTTTTTACTTTTGTATGGAATATTTTTATAATGAATTTCCAAAAGTCGTAGAACAAAAGTTGATCGTTAAGGTGCACAGAAGAAGCCCTTAACGCCGTGTCAATTAATTTCCAATAACCCTGTATAATCTATAAAGATAGTGTTTAGACTATAGTTCACAAGTAAACCTGTTTTTAAATCTAAGGTTTATTCCACATCTCGGACTATCCTTAAACCTCGTTTTGGAATAAGGGAGAAAATGTCGAAGCTATTGTGTGTATAATTTTCAGATATAGACTCAAAATGGCAGGTACAAGTGAAGTTAGAACCAAATTGTGATGAGACCACGCAAGGGGACTACCTCGAAGCTGATTCACCAGTACATTCTGATTTTGGAACTCAAGGTGAGTGAAGCCAGAGTACGTGTCTTCTATACATATAAAATTCTTTGTCCTGACTGACTGACTGACAGATCAACGCACAGCCTAAACCGCTTATCGTGGAGGGTATGTTCTTTGTATGACGTAGGCGTCAGATAAGAAAGGATTTTCCGAAATTCTACCCCTTTAGGGAGTAAAAAGGGGGGAAAATTTTGTATTGGACAACGTGATTCCTTGGTCCAATCTACTAATTCTAGGCGGCAAAAGCTAGTAATAATATACAATCAAAGTATAAATATATGACGACCCAGTTGGCACAATGGTCACCATACCGGACTGCCAAACACAGGGTTGCGAGTTCAATTCCCGACTGAGACATGTATATATGCTTAGATATTTGTCTATGTTCTGGTTGTTTCTATGTGTTTTAAGTATATATTTACAAAAGTATACAGGGTTATTTGTAATTATACTAGCAAGCCGTTGAGTGCTACTTCTGTGCACCTAAACAAACAACTTTTGTTCTACCACTTTTGGAAATTCGAAAAATCAACGCACAGCTTAACCTGCGATCATTGGAAACTTGGAGGGTTGTGTTCTTTGTATGACGTAGGCATCCGATAAGAAAGTATTTTGAAAAATTCAAACCAATTCATTAATCATTCAATGTTTTTTTTTCAGAAATAACAAAGCCGAAGAAGAAAAGCACAAAGAAATTAAAGAAAGTGTCAAAGAAGAAACCCAAGAAAAACTTACAGAAACAACTTCTAACAAACATGAAGAAAATACGAGACAAACTGGACGCAATGGTGGAACCACCAGGTAAAAAATAAATAATAAATAAATATTGCAGGACATTCCACACATCGCCATCTAGCCCCAAGCTAAGTAACTAGACTTGTGTTATGGGTGCTAGACAACGGATATACTACTTATATACTTTTCTTTTGTACATATATACTTATAATACACAGAAACAACCAGACCACAGACAAATATCTAAGCATAAATACTTGTCTATATGGAGGCTGAATATGTAGTGTGTATAAAATATCTATATTTCCTTTTCCAGCCCCCGAGAAACCGGCCAAAAAACAGAAAACAATCGACCACGATGAAATGGTATACTCAAACACGGTAACAATACTTCAAAACTCCTACATCTGTCCGTTTGTCAATAGAATCAGCATGTATTACTGCTTTTACTGCAAGGACCAGTTCACCAACCCATCAGAACTTAGAGACCACACATGGACCCACGATCCAAAAACCTTTGAAAGCATGATAGAGTACAATAAAATGCCTAAAATGGACATCACTCGGATCGACTGTCGATTATGTCCGGAGAAAATCGAAGACTTACAAAACTTTAAAAATCATATAGCATCGGTACACAATAAAAATATTTATTCAATAGATAATGAATTTTTAAAGTTTAAGCTTACTATGAATAATTTAAAATGTACGGAATGCGCTGAAGGCTTTCCTTATATCGATATGCTTGTGAAACATATGATCGATCACTTCGGAAAGTTTGTCTGTGATCTGTGTGGAGCATGCTTTATAGAAATTACATCATTAAGAAGCCATATCAAAAACCATAGCAAAGTAGAAGTGAACTTCCCCTGCGAAATATGTGGAAAGAATTTAAAATCAAAATACAGTAGATTTTTACACATAGCAACAATACACGAGAAGAAAGCAACCATTAACTGCTACAAATGCGATGCTATTTTCATGTCCTACGCGTTAAGGACTAAGCATTTGATAGAAATACACGGTGACAAACGTACTTTCCCTTGCAAGTTTTGCGATAAAGTTTATAACAGAAGGAAAACGCTAGGAGAACATCATCGGAGGAACCATTTAAAAGTTTTTAGACATAAATGTGATCTTTGTGATCAGAAATTCTACCTACCTTCACGGTTGAAAGAACATATGGCAACACATACTGGTGAGAGGAACTTTAGATGTGATTTCTGTGATAAGTCCTACCCTAGATTGCAGTCGCTACAAGAACATATAAGGTCACATAGTAATGAGAGACGGTTTAAATGTAATATTTGTGGAACTGCGTTTACTCAGAACGGTAGCTTAAAGACGCATATGAAGAGTCATCATCAATTCGATTTAGATAATAGTTATTAAGGCGTCAGGAACTCTCGCATACGGGGCTGCCTTCATGTCCGAGACATTGCAGATAAATTGCAAGAATGTCGCCTACGCTGGTACATCTTGCGAAAACCGACTAGTTACGTGGGGAACAAATGTCTTGCCATGGCGCCTCCGCCAGGTCGTGGTAGACTGGGTAGACCATGGGTAGACCCAAGAAGTGCTGAGTGCTTCCTGTTTGCCCCACCAAGCTGCCCCACAGTGGGGCAAAGTGGAATCGTTAAAATTTTGTAGTGTCGTTTGCCCCACTAATATGATTCTGCCCATCAGGGTTGGCACCTTGTTGAGTGTTTGAGAATTTTCGTGTCATCTCCAAAGTTATGAACCATCACGGTATGTTACAAATTACACTAAAGCATGCAGACTTAAGTTACTTGTGGTGCCATAATCTCGAAATGGCTATGTACAGACCATTAAATAATATTGACAAGATCTCCATTTCAAATGTCAGTTGTGATAAATGTAACTGGGTTGGTAACCTATGGAGTGTGCCTTACTAACCAGGATGCCGAAGATCGTGCGAAGTGCGAAGTGGAGGCGTAAAAGTAGGAAAGCGGACCCCGGGCTCTCGAGAGGGATGCAACCGGGAACATCGCTCGGATGATGAAGGCTATTTATGCTGTCAAAGGCAACGCGCCAAAAATACACGTCGCTTACAAATAACATTGTTGATTGTAACGAATGTGTTTTGTTTTTCTCAAAAGTGCTGAGATGGAATTGTAGGTGAGATCTTTACCGATATTTTGGTGTAATATGAGACGAAAATTCCTTGTCATTTCAAAGTTATACTAGTTTTCATTCTTCATTTTAGGAGTTTCAAAACTATAGGGAATTATTGATACAAAGTCACACCAAAATGTCGGTTAAAATCTCACCTAAAATACCATCTCAGCACTTTTGCGAAAAACAAAACACATACGTAACAATCAACAATGTTCACCAACGAAGGCGACCGGTGCCGGTAGTAACTATTTAGTAGCCTGTGTAGCAAGGTCGTGTGCGTATGGACTTTAAGAGGAAAGGGTACCGGGGGCTTTCTCCATACAAACTATTACAAACGTAGTCGACTGTTTTCTCCCTGGATAATGACACTAGAGCAAATATTTTTGGTGCATAAAACTTATAACTGCCATGACCATGCCCCTATTTTTTCTTATTTTTTAATTTTTTTAATTTTAATTTCTATGATAATTAGAAAATGAAAAAAACCAAAACATAGGGGCATAGTCATGGCAGTTATAGGTTTTATGACACAAAAATATTTGTGCCAGTGTCATTATCCAGGGAGGAAACAGTCGACTACGTTTGTATAGAGAGCGCGCAGGTACCCTTTCACCTTAAGGTTAGAAACTCGGTATTTTTCCATACAAAAAGGGTGCTAGGTCCACCCGATCCTGAGAAAATCACACCGACAGACTGACCAGAGAGTGATTTTTTATGGGTTCCTTTTTACCTTTTGAGGTTTGGAACAATTCAATTGGATCATTTGGCTTCTACACTAATTATTACCCTTTAGGTAGGGAAGAAAAGCAAAAGAAATAAAGAGAAAAAGATAAGAGCAACTCAGGGCAAGAGTTCCTTTTTTGGTAAGCTGGTTTATTTATTTGTTTGTTTACTCCATCTACATGGTTAAACGACTGGACTGATTTTGATGAATAGTGGTAGTTTAGGAAATAGAAAAGGACATAGGATACTTTTGATCTTGAAATTCCCTCGGGATCTAAACTTAAGCTAGGTTCATATTGCTGTGTCGGGGTGTGTCGTGGCGCGCCAGAACGCAATCGCTTACGTTCATTTACTATGAATAGATTCACATTAGTAGGTTGTGTTGTGTTGTGGCGCGTTCTGTCGCAGTAAAATCGCTCGACGCCCGATCGCGCCAGAGAGGTGGTGGGGGATCTGTCGCGCCACACTAATGTGAATCTATCATTTACGACGCGTTATTGCGAGGGAACACAGTTCATGCAATTATTAAATTCTGTTTTTGTGTGTACTTGCTCAAACTGTATTTTAGTAAATCTGAAATATCGTTGGAATCTTTCGTCATCACTTTCTAATTCTCGAACAAGACAGTGAAATGCGCCTCTAGTCTCTCTTAATCTGTTTACGGGATGAACCCAATATCTCCTTTTCCTTTCCTTTTTTTTTTAAAAGATTCATCAATAGAAAAAAAAACAGCGCACTCCGGGAGTGCAGGCAGAAGTGAAAACAATAAACTTGTTATTTCTCATAGAATATTTCTTGAAACGATCTGCTACTGCCATCTATTAGCACTCACTTAAACAAATATAGTTTATTTTTTATTCGCTAGATGGCAGTAAAAAATTTAAATCAGCGCCATCTACATTCGAATAGCGGTCTCTCTAGAAACTAAGTTTCTCAATTTGTGTAATAGATGGCAGTATAAACAAAAAGACTAACACAAATAAAATCTCATCTGTCGCGTCAAATCTCATCTGTCGCGTCAAAATCTGTCGCGAGAACGGCTGAAAATGCTCACCCACAAAAGTGCCCAACGCGCCATAAGAAGTTTTCACTTCAAAAATTGAATATCTTCATCGAAGTAACTGTCAGACGATTCCATTTTAAAACACGTATTCACTCTACAACTCTTAAAATGACAATGATCTAAAAATGCGACATATTGCGCCACAAGACAACACATTAGTATGAACACTCCGCGACACAACAGACGGCGACCCGACATACCCCGACACAGCAATTTGAACCTAGCTTTACGCGGGTGTAAATAATTAGTCAGTAAGTAAATAATATGTATAAGTATTATTAATTTTAACTATGGACATACCTAAATTATATAAAATGTATTGTGCAATAAAATATTGAAGTCCTCTAAAATCGTTTTTTTATGGTTTTCGCATAGAAATACAAGTTGGTAGCATTTTTCTCTGGTTTTTCGAATATCATAGTCGAATACCTCAGAATAAGGAAAGATATAGAACTGGTGCAACAAATACAGATTTATGGTTTAGAAGACGATTATAATAAACATGATGGCGTCTTTATCTAATGTATGCAATAAAAACAAGCCAACTCTTTAAACAACAGTTTCGCTATGTCAGCTACATTTTTCGTGACGTCAGACGTGTGCCTGTCCGCCATATTGTGCCGCGCTGTTCCTTCCGGTTTAAACTGTCACTTTGCTTTTGAAACATGGAGGTATGAAGGGAGGAGGGAATAAGCAGGGTCCCCCTCAGGCTAAGTATTTTCGGCCACTGGTCATCTACGTTATATAAAACTAGTTGAAGCGATATCAAACGATGTTGTTGGTGATTGTGTCGCAGTAACGAGGTCCTCCAAAATGTGATCAGATCAGAAAAAAAATCACGGTGTTTCTTATCACAACTAAGTAAAAATTATGCACCGGCACGTTTTTAGGGTTCCGTAGCCAAATGGCGAAAAACGGAACCCTCTTAGATTCGTCATGTCTGTCTGTCTGCCATATGTCACAGCCACTTTTTTCCGAAACTATAAAAACTATACTGTTGAAACTTGGTAAGTAGATGTATTCTGTGAACTGCATTAAGATTTTCACACAAAAATAGAAAAAAAAACAATAAATTTTAGAGTTCCCCTTAATTAGAATGGAAACTCAAAAAAATTTCATCAAACCCACACGAATGGGTTCAAGCTACTGTGTTAAGAAACACCGTGATTATTCATATTTGACGTTTCTGATCGCCTTTTGAATGAATTGACTGCGCATTTTAGTCCATTGAAATGTTACATTTTTTGGGCTTAGCGTGCATTTGCCAGAGGACGCAATTTTATTTTTTAGATATCAAAATGGGGTTAGTATAAGCTTAAATCCAAGTTTGAGGGATTGTAGCTCTTGTCCCACGGCCGCCATCTTGGAAAAAGGGATGGTTTATCTGACAAACTATAGGTCTCACGAAAAATATTATTTAACATTTTTTGTTGCAAATATGATTATCTACAACCTTTGTCAAGTAACTTTTAGCCGTAGAACAAAAAACATAAAGTTATAAGCGAAAATCCATGAAAATTTGAGTTTTTATTTTTACTAAGAATACTGATTTCGTAGCACCATGGGAGTATCCCAGGGTTTTCAAGGATGTAAACTCAGGTATAAACTACTCTCGGAGGGTCTAAAATCGTATAAAAATGATTACATGCTCTTTTTCGATGTTTACCTTTTTGTGTTAATTTTCAGAAGAAGAAAAGTAAGCATGTTTTGAAAATTATAAGTCCTATCAACATATTTTCAGGACAATTATTGTAGACAATTTAATGAAGAACATAGCGGTCATTAACAGTTTTGTTAAAGCTTTAACTGTTTTATAATACAATAAAAAATAACTGTAAGGCTTATACAAAACAGGGTCGACGGGGTGTAAAAATCACTTTACAGCTTTTAAACTATAAGTCCGATCTACATACTTCTGAGGTAAATGTTGTAGTGAATTTGATGAAGATCATATTGCCCGTTAGCAATTTGGTTATAGCTTTAACCGTTTTCATAGAAAATGCAAAAAACTCTAATTTGGCAAACAAAAGGGGGGGAAAGGTGGGGAACCAATCGCCAAATGACTTGTTTCTACCTCTATATCTTATTATCTATGTAAAAGCTACCTGCATGCCAAGTTTCATGCTTTCAGCCAGATGGAACTGAAAAAAGAGCTAAGGAATCTGAGTAATGGATTTTCGCTTGTAACTTTTTTATTTTTGGTTTACGACTAAAAGTTACTTTATAAAAGTTGTAGATAATCTTATTTGCAACAAAAAATGTAAAGTAATATTTTTTGTGAGACCTATAGTTTGTCAGATAAACCATAAAAACCATTTAAATCCCTTTTTCCAAGATGGCGGCCGTGGGACAAGAGCTACAATCCCTCAAACTTGGATTTAAGCTAAGACTAACCCCCTCTTGATATCTAAAAAATAAAATTGCGTCCTCTGACAAATGCAACCCCAAATTTAACTTTTCAATGGACTATTTCACCATTTTGGAGGAGCTCGTAACTGCGACACAATCACCAACAATATCGTTAGATATCGCTTGAACTAGTTTTATTTAACGTAGATGACCAGTGGCCAATGTACTTAGCCTGAGGGGGAAGACCCTGCTTGTTTTCTCCATTTGTTTCTACCTCCATGTACAAACTACAGTGCTACAACGTTGTACAACACTAAGCAGCCATGTTTAGTCGCGTAGGTATGCACGTTTTTTTCGTGGTTAGGGCACTTCTATATACTGGTATTTCTATGTCGAATACATACTCGATTTTTCAATTTAGCGGGCCGGATGTTCCATAGACATCTTCCACAAAGAAACAGGAAGCGGAAGTTCGTTTTTCTTCCTGTTACCTAGCGCCATCTCATGTCGAATAGCAAAATTAATTCAAACATTGTTTCTGTCTGTCAAAAAATCAATGAAAGTGTTGGTTTTTGTTTACCAAAATAATTTTATCAATTTTGTGAATAAAAATGAGTGCTGCGAATCGAAAAGGGCCGTTATTAGAAGCTGGAAATTGTCGTTGTTGTGGACAAACTAAAAGATGTCGAATATTGAACGTGGAATACGAATGGCAGGGCCAGAAAGAAGTGTACTCGGATATTTTTGTAGATTGCTTCGGTTTACTTGTAAGTTTTAAAACATTAGTTAAGTAAATTATCTATTTAAAATACGCTTTAGATTATCTCTGCTGAATTTTACTCTGCTGAAATCCAATTTCGTTCATTTGTTTTATGTTTGTTTTACTTTGAACGTTCCGATTCCGCGTTAATTTCCAAAGAATCTTGTTTAGACTTAGGAAATTATAAAGAGAACCTATGCCAAACCTTAATTCTAGACCCAATCGTGTCAGTTTTATTATTCAATCAGAATTGGCCCGGTCTAATGAAAATCATCCCTAATTTTGATAATATCTGTTTTCAGCTATCCCACCTAGATGGTGAGTCAGATGAGCGTGGTATTTGCGCTACGTGTGTCTCGCGGCTGCGCGAGGCTCAGGCGTTCAGGAGACAGGTGCTCGAGTGTGAGGAGAGACTGCTCAACACAAGGATACAGTTGCACAACGCTGATGGTAAGATTACATATATTACATCTAGATGGTGAGTCGGATGAGCGTGGTATATCCGCTACGTGTGTCTCGCGGCTGCGCGAGGCTCACGCGTTCAGGAGACAGGTGCTCGAGTGTGAGGAGAGACTGCTCAACACAAGGATACAGTTGCACAACGCTGATGGTAAGATTACATATATTACATCTAGATGGTGAGTCGGATGAGCGTGGTATATCCGCTACGTGTGTCTCGCGGCTGCGCGAGGCTCACGCGTTCAGGAGACAGGTGCTCGAGTGTGAGGAGAGACTGCTCAACACAAGGATACAGTTGCATAATGTTGATGGTTAGATTACATATTATAATACACATTTATTGGTAAAAATTGACTTCCACTTATCCCTACCAAGTGGTTTTTGTTAACAAGTACAATTCGGTTCATAAGTAGTTTAGAAAAAAACTCTATGCTAGGTAGCTATGTAACTCTTTAGTTAATATAGTATTTTTTAGTTATTTGACACAAGTGTCATGTATAAACAAATTGATGGTTCTCCTCACCGGCTGTCCTGATTTAAATTTAATTTGTGTTTTAAAAAACTACCTACTAATGGTTGTCTGTAAAGTCGGATTCAAACATTTGAGTTTTTTTTCCTTTATATAAGTCTTCTATTCGTCACTCGTCACCATAAGACAAGCCCAGATGAGCGATATTATTATTAAACAATATAAAACAAACGCGAGACGGTAGACGTCATCTTTTTTGTGAATGCTGGTGTTCCATCAATTTATTAGACGTTATCACGTCAAAAATGGTAAATTAAATTGTTTTAAGACGTTAAGTTGGCACAATGGTCACCATGCCAGACTGCCAAACACAGGGTTGCGGGTTGGATTCCCGCCTCATATATTTATGCTTAGATATTTGTCTGTGGTCTGGTTGTTTCTATGTATTATAAGTATATATTTACAAAAAAAAAGTATTTAAGTAGTATATCCGTTGTCTAGCAGCCATAACACAAGTGTAGTTACTTAGCTTGGGGCTAGATGGCGATGTGTGGAATGTCCTGCAATATTTATTTATTACTAGCTGCGCTCCGCGGTTTCACCCGCGTAACTCCCGATCCCGTGGGAATATCGGGATAAAAAGTAGCCTATAACCTTCTTCGATAAATGGACTATCCAACACAAAAAGAATTTTTCAATTCGAACCAGCAGTTCCTGAGATTAGCGCGTTCAAACAAACAAACAAACTCTTCAGCTTTATATTAGTATATATAGATTATTTATTTAAGAGCTATGTCTGTTAGACTAGGAGAGACCCCATGGAAGCTACAGGTATTTAATTTTAATTTTAATACAATCGGAGCCCACAAAAATATTTTTTTTTTAGTCTTTGTGATTATAGCGGTGACAGAAATACATAATCTGTGAAAATTTCAACTCTCTAGCTATCACGGTTTATGAGATACAGCCTGGCGACAAACAGACTGACGGACTTACAATGAAGTTGTAAAATAGGGTCTCATTTTTAACCTTTAGTAACGGAACCCTAAAAACGACCATTAGGGTCGTAGGTTCTATTCCAACCGAAAGATATTTTCTTTTTAAAATTATCCAGTTGTTAACCATTAAACAATAATTTTCAGAAAATATAAATACGGAGCAAGAATTGAAACCAGAAATAGATCTGAAGGTGGAAATAGACATCCCAAGAACTGTAGATTGTACAGAAGTTAAAGCTGATGAGGGAGTTGATTATTTGGACTTGGAAGACCACATTGATAACGATGGTAAGTTCTTCTTCATAACATATCTATATTTCACTTCATAGTATAAAACAAAGTCGCTTTCTCTGTCCCTATATCCCTATGTATGCTTAAATCTTCGACGACTCAGTTGGCACAATGGTCACCATGCCGGACTGCCAAACACAGGGTTGCGGGTTCGATTCCCGCCTCAGACATGTATTTATACTTAGATATTTGTCTGTGGTCTGGTTGTCTCTATGTATTATAAGTATATATTTACAAAAGAAAAAGTATATAAGTAGTATATCCGTTGTCTAGCACCCATAACACAAGTGTAGTTACTTAGCTTGGGGCTAGATGGCGATGTGTGGAATGTCCTGCAATATTTATTATTATTTATTTATCTTTAAGGTTGAATGTTTCGTATCGCTAAGCAAAGTATTCCGCTAGATGGCGCTTGTTTTCCCCGAAAGTATTGTTTTATTTTATTTTGCTATAATTGACGTGGAATTAAAGTATTTGTATATATATTGCCTGTTTTCTAGTTTGCTCTGAACATATTTCAAACATAATTTAATTTTTTGGAAGTCACATTTTAATGTATTTCCAAAGTACAATTTTTAACTCTTGTCACGATATAAATGACACGCACACATACAAAACAATAAACTGTAGCAACTATAGACTATATTTGACGTAGTCCTACAGATACCGATTGGTGTAGTCATTTAGAGCGGCGGGGTAGTGTTCTGAAGAGCCCCGGTTCAAATCTCGATACAAATATTTTTTTTTAATGAAAATATATTTTTGTATATTTTCAAAAACAGGATCAATTTTATGGTAGGTACTGTTAGTAATCATTTTTTTTTTAAACTAGGACGAATTCTGAACTATGCAAATTGTACTAGGTCTGAATGAAAAGAGAAAAATAAAGACAAAGTAATGTACAAAAAGGTTTATTTATTTAAAATTAGTTCTATCTTATCTTATATCGCGGGCTGACATAGCCAGCAACACTTCGACCCCTTGGGATCGATTAACGCAGCGATCCCACTAAGAGGAAAAATCCTATGTTCCTCGAATGTAGTAGCCCTTCACTGATTTCCCACTCTTGCGTGTGTTTCTTATCAACGTAATCCTTTACGGCCTTTGTGATTGTGCATGCTGGCAGGCCCGTACATGGTTCTGGTCCAAGCATAGCACTTGCCGATCCTGTTCTTGCAGCTCATCAGCCTTCTCATTTCCTGCTATTCCTTCATGGCCTGGGACCCAGAGTAGTCGTAGTTTGTTCCTACGGCCCAACTTGTGTTTAATAATTCAATCACTTACAAGACACTAAAATTTCCTCAAGGTTTATTTTCAGTAGGTGCTCAGATGGATGACACTTTAAACACAATAGTAGGAATATAATAAATGATTATAATATTTTATTTTTGGTTTTTCTATTTATTGACTACTTGACATCTCTGTTGACTCTCCGTTACCTAGGTAACAAGCGCGCATCTAGTGCGAGGCAAAGTATCGACTGGGTGTATGTTGCCAGTGTGTACAACAAACAGTACCAAAAAAACAACAAGACTGCTTGGTTTTTTTTCTCGCGAATTACTATACTTCATTTATATTTTATTATATTTTTATACTATTAATTAAATGCAAACAAGTATAAATGTTTATTTATTTATTATATACGTAAAGTGATAATTTGATAAGTCTATCAAAATAACGTATAATTCAAGTATCAAAAGTGACGCGACAGTGCCAAAAGTTACATAAAATCTTGCAGGTGTAGGTCTGGCAGCACTGAGTTGAATATCATGCAATTGAAAATATTTTGATTTTTATTAGACAGATTAGACGGAGAGGCAACGTCGCCCTTATCCAGCAAACTGTATTGCGGCTCTGCTCTAGCGTAATTGCGTGTTCCTGCTTCCACACACAACGCGACAACGTCGCGTGTTTCCACACATCTATGCATCACTTACACTATGACCATACGTCAATATAACCGTGCACCACTACATACGTAAAATTGGTCTCTTTTTTCACGCTGAAACAGAGTACTTCCTGGATGTTAAACAGTGATATTTTTGGTCTGCCCCTACAATAGCTTAAATTAGGCCTACTTTAAGTCATAATAAGTTAAATATCTCAGTATAAAACGTAGGAATCTCTAAAACATTTAGTAGGGAAAACGTATAACCTTAAAACTACGCAACTGATTTTGATGCGTTTTTTTTAATAGATAGA
Organism: Idaea aversata; assembly: GCA_907269075.1. NCBI lineage: Eukaryota > Metazoa > Arthropoda > Insecta > Lepidoptera > Geometridae > Idaea > Idaea aversata. The sequence goes on along the minus strand of OU026112.1, from coordinate 2,458,666 downwards.
GTGATTCAAGAGGAAGGTTTATATGTATAATACATGCATAATATAGCCGTGCGAAGCCGGGGCGGGTCGCTAGTAATATTATAAAGTTGAACAGTTTGTTTGTTTGTTTGAACGCGCTAATCTCAGGAACTGCTGATTCGAATTGAAAAATTATTATTGTGTTGGATAGTCCATTTATCGAGGGAGGCTATAGGCTACTTTTGATTTTGATATTCCCACGGGATCGGGAGTAATGCGGGTGAAACCGCGGAGCGCAGTTAGTTTATTTTATTACTGCAGCACGCGGTTTCACCCGCGTAACTCCTGATCCCGTGGGAATATCGGGATAAAAAAGTAGCCTATGTTACTGTCAATGAATCAATGTATCCTCATACCAAGTTTCATCAAAATCGGTGCAGTAGTTTTGAAGCCTATTGAATGCTAACAAACAACATTATCATAATTCCAGATGCAGTCAGCATAAAAAGCGAGTCACCGCTAGAAAAAGTTAAAGTAAAGAAGAAAAAATCATTGAAGCTGTCCAAATTGAAGAAGTCTTTAAAGAGGGAATTGAAGAAGAAATCTTTAAAAGCTATTAGAGATTCATACGAGCATGTAATAGGTAAATATAAATAAATAAATACCTATTGCAGCGGACATTCCATACATCGCCATCTAGCCCCAAGCTAAGTAACTAGACTTGTGTTATGGGTGCTAGATAACGGATATACTACTATACTTTTCTATTCTTAAGGTTGAATGTTTCGTATCGCTAAGCAAAGTATTCCGCTAGATGGCGCTTGTTTTCCCCGAAAGTATATTTTTATTTTATTTTGCTATAATTGACGTGGAATTAAAGTATTTGTATATATGTTGCCTGTTTTCTAGTTTGCTCTGAACATATTTCAAACATAATTTAATTTTTTGGAAGTCACATTTTAATGTATTTCCAAAGTACAATTTTTAACTCTTGTCACGATATAAATGACACGCACACATACAAAACAATAAACTGTAGCAACTATAGACTATATTTGACGTAGTCCTACAGATACCGATTGGTGTAGTCATTTAGAGCGGCGGGGTAGTGTTCTGAAGAGCCCCTGTTCAAATCTCGATACAAATATTTTTTTTTTATGAAAATATATTTTTGAATAAATTTTCAAAAACAGGATCAATTTTATGGTAGGTACTGTTAGTAATCATTTTTTTTTAAACTAGGACGAATTCTGAACTATGCAAATTGTACTAGGTCTGAATGAAAAGAGAAAAATAAAGACAAAGTAATGTACAAAAAGATTTATTTATTTAAAATTAGTTCTATCTTATCTTATATCGCGGGCTGACATAGCCAGCAACACTTCGACCCCTTGGGATCGATTAACGCAGCGATCCCACTAAGAGGAAAAATCCTATGTTCCTCGAATGTAGTAGCCCTTCACTGATTTCCCACTCTTGCGTGTGTTTCTTATCAACGTAATCCTTTACGGCCTTTGTGATTGTGCATGCTGGCAGGCCCGTACATGGTTCTGGTCCAAGCATAGCACTTGCCGATCCTGTTCTTGCAGCTCATCAGCCTTTTCATTTCCTGCTATTCCTTCATGGCCTGGGACCCAGAGTAGTCGTAGTTTGTTCCTACGGCCCAACTTGTGTTTAATAATTCAATCACTTACAAGACACTAAAATTTCCTCAAGGTTTATTTTCAGTAGGTGCTCAGATGGATGACACTTTAAACACAATAGTAGGAATATAATAAATGATTATAATATTTTATTTTTGGTTTTTCTATTTATTGACTACTTGACATCTCTGTTGACTCTCCGTTACCTAGGTAACAAGCGCGCATCTAGTGCGAGGCAAAGTATCGACTGGGTGTATGTTGCCAGTGTGTACAACAAACAGTACCAAAAAAACAACAAGACTGCTTGGTTTTTTTTCTCGCGAATTACTATACTTCATTTATATTTTATTATATTTTTATACTATTAATTAAATGCAAACAAGTATAAATGTTTATTTATTTATTATATACGTAAAGTGATCATTTGATAAGTCTATCAAAATAACGTATAATTCAAGTATCAAAAGTGACGCGACAGTGCCAAAAGTTACATAAAATCTTGCAGGTGTAGGTCTGGCAGCACTGAGTTGAATATCATGCAATTGAAAATATTTTGATTTTTATTAGACAGATTAGACGGAGAGGCAACGTCGCCCTTATCCAGCAAACTGTATTGCGGCTCTGCTCTAGCGTAATTGCGTGTTCCTGCTTCCACACACAACGCGACAACGTCGCGTGTTTCCACACATCTATGCGTCACTTACACTATGACCATACGTCAATATAACCGTGCACCACTACATACGTAAAATTGGTCTCTTTTTTCACGCAGAAACAGAGTACTTCCTGGATGTTAAACAGTGATATTTTTGGTCTGCCCCTACAATAGCTTAAATTAGGCCTACTTTAAGTCATAATAAGTTAAATATCTCAGTATAAAACGTAGGAATCTCTAAAACATTTAGTAGGGAAAACGTATAACCTTAATATATACTTATAATACATAGAAACAACCAGACCACAGACAAATATCTAAGCATAAATACTTGTCTGAGGCGGGAATCGAACCCGCAACCCTGTATTTGGCAGTCCGGCATGGTGACCAACTGACTCGTCGCGTTCCATCATGTTTCTCCTTTTAGATTGCTACATCCTTGCCATCAGGGGCCTTATTCTGCTATTTTACATTAATTGATCTACCATTATCATTATATTGAGACTCTATTGATAGAATATCGAGATTGTGCTATTGAAACACAATTGTGTTAGCAGACTTAGGCCCCAGTTGAGATGAGAGTAAATAATTTTTTTGTAAAATTAAAGTTTTAATATATTTTATTAATTCTATTTCAGAAGAAGCGCCTCGAAGTCAACCACGCCCGAAAATACTAGAAGAGGACCAGAAAATATTCAAAAATATAGTTACTATTGTGGAAAATTCATACGTATGTCCATTTACGAGTTCATTCAGCGATTATCACTGCATTTATTGCAAAAACACATTCTTAGATCCGACTAAATTAAGAGAGCATACAATTCAACACGATCCTTTGACGTTTAAAAATATATACGACGGAAAAAAGATAGCACAAATTGATATATTAAATATTAATTGTAGACTTTGTCCTAAGGAAATATTAGATATAGATTCCTTAAAGGACCACTTAGTAAACGCACACGGTAAGGATTTGTATCCAATACAAAATGAATTCTTAAAATTCAAACTTAGTTTAAAAAATATCACTTGTCTGGAATGCGGGGGTTTATTTAAGTTTTTCCACGCGTTAAAGAAACATATGGCCGAACATTTTGGCACTTGGATTTGTGATATGTGTGGAGCTCATTATTTCGAAGAAAGAATACTAATAATACATCAGAAATCTCACCAGAAATCCGAAGACGACGTCTACCCTTGCAAAGATTGCGGTAAAACGTTTAAATCCAGGCATAATAGGTATCTGCATGAAGCTAAGGTTCATAAAAAAGAGGCCGCATACCCTTGCAGTAAATGCGATGAGGTTTTATTCACTTACGCGTTAAGATACCGCCATATGATTGAGGTACACGGTTTGGAACGTGTCTATTCATGCGACAATTGCGATAGAGTCTACGATTCGAGGAAATCCCTACGGGAACACGTTCGAAGATCGCATTTGAAGATTATGAAGCACGAATGCGAGCTTTGCGATAGGAGATTCTACCTCCCATCTCGTCTAAAAGAACATATGTCTACACACACTGGTGAAAGAAACTTCCGATGTGAATACTGCGGCAAGAGTTTCCCCCGACTTAGAGGTCTGAAAGTCCATATGCAATCGCACAGCACGGATAAGAAATACAGTTGTGTTATGTGCAGTGCTTCGTTCACTCAGAATGTGCACTTAAAGAATCATTTTAAAAGGCAGCATCTGAGTGATGTTCGAGGCGATGTCGATGAGAGTTTGATTGCTATGTGAAGCTGTTACGACTTCGTACGCGTGGTAGTTTTGTTTATAAACTACTAGCGACCCGTCCCGACTTCGCACGGCTGTATTATGCATGTATTATATCTAAATAACCTTCCTCTTTAATCACTCTATCTATTAAAAAAAACCGCATCAAAATCCGTTGCGTAGTTTTAAAGATCTAAGCATACATAGGGACGGCGAAAAGTGACTTTATTTTATACTATGTAATGCAGTGAAAATCTTCCTCTTGAATACCTATCTATAAATAAAACCGCATCAAAATCCGTTGCGTACCTCGAAACTAAAATTTTTGTACAGATATTTGTTTCTTGTTTCTGTATGTATATCACTACATAGTATAAAATAAAGCCACTTTTGGCCGTCCCTATTTCCCTTTGTACGCTTACATTTTTAAAACTACGCAACGGATTTTGATGCGGTTTTTTTAATAGATAGAGTGATTCAAGAGGAAGGTTTATATGTATAATACATGCATAATATAGCCGTGCGAAGCCGGGGCGGGTCGCTAGTTAAGTATATATTTACAAAAAAAGTATATAAGTATTCTATCCGTTGTCTGGCCACCATAACACAAGCCCAGTTGCTAAGCTTGGGGCTAGATGGCGGGGCCCTGGCGCTCCAACCCAAAAAAGTCCTAAGTTAGATCTCCTTGGTTGTAGTTGTAATTAGAAATTATATTTAACTAATTATAATTATTGTAACTTATTTAAAAGTAAAGAGTACCGTCGCTCTCTCCATACAAACTTTGTGCTAGTGTCATTATCCAGGGAGGAAACAGTCGCCTACGTTTGTATGGAGAGAGCGCCGGTACCCTTTCCTCTTAAGGACGTATCGATCATAATTTGACGGGAACGAAAATAAACTAGATTTTTTGCTAAATTCGTTTCTGCCAAATTATTTTCAGCGTAAATCATCAAAAAATAAAATTTAATATTAAATATTTGTTTGATTATAAATAATAGGTGAAGACCGAATTCTTTCTTATTGTACGGCATTTAACACAGCGCCATCTATCTTCGAAGTAATCGTCGATAACAGTCTAACTTGCTACCATCAGTAAAGATTTGTATGAATCTGGGATGATCATCACATGCGGTATGAAACTGTTCAACATTTTGTATGTGAGAAACGCTAGTTCTAAGGGCGGAATGAGAAAGCTGTGAGATTGGACCGGCATATGTTCCGAGCGAGTCAATTTGGTGAGCTCGTTATCGGCTCACCAATTTATAACTTTATTTTGTAATCAAGTGGCTTCAGCTTGGCAATAGGCCGCATGGTGGCAGTAGAGGTGCAAATCGTTCTGAAACCACATATAATTATAAGGCTGCCCTTTGTAACGCTTAGACTTAAGGTGAAAGGGTACCTGCGCTCTCTCCATACAAATGTAGTCGACTGTTTCCTCCCTAGATAATGACACTAGCACACATATTTTTGTGCCATAAAACCTATAACTGCCATGACCATGCCCTGAAAGCATCCCTTGGGTTTTGCAAACGGTACTTGTACTTGTATAGGGGCTGTTTTCCGAGATTAGACCCTTTTTAATTGGGTCCTTTTTGCGTGAAGATGGAGTAGGCTTGCCCAGCACCTACTACCCCCTCTCAGCTTAGTCGACCATGTCCAGATGAGAGAACTTGTCAATACTTCTGGAGCCAACTAAGAAGCGAAGTTTCATCACCATGTTTTCCTTCACCGTAAGAGCAATGTCAATTAGCGCACATAAATTTTTCTTAAGAAAAATACATTGGTGCACGGCCGGCCTGGATTCGAACCCACGACCTTCAGAATGAAAGTCGATTGTCACCAATGGTGAGGGTGATAACACGATGGTCACTAAGAAGCGCTTTATACAACTCAAGAGACTCTTTAAGGCGGAGGAAAAAACTGGTTACCATGCGCTATCGAAAGCTCCCTTAATATCAATAGAGGTGGCAACAACCTGCTGCTTCTTGTCTTTAGCCAGCTGAATGATATCGAGGGCCTTGCGGACGGCGTGGTTGGTAGAAGTTTGTGGTTTAAAGCGAAATTGCAAGCAACAGTTGTTATTGGTGGTGAAGATGTGATGATTAAGTCGGTTATTGAGTAATTTTTCATAAATTTTGCCAAATACTTTGATTAAACCGATGGGAAGAAAAGAGCTAGAATGCTCACAAGAGGTTTTGTTGGGTTTTGGAATAATTTTGACTATAGCAACCTTACACGCCTTAGGGAAGGCTAAGTATTAAACATCTGTTAAGCAAAGCGGCGATGAGTTCTGGGCAGAGAGTTGTGACCTGGAAACAGATATCCAAGTAGATTGTCCGGGCCAGGGTTCTTTTTAAGACTCTGATTCCGGATAAGGGAAGCCTGAACCAGATGAAGGTAGATAAGAGAAGTTACTCATCAGCCGCGTCATGTCCATTAGCGAGGCGGAAGTGGGTCCAGGACAGTGGGACTAGCAGCTAAAAGTTGCTCGTGCAGCGGAACGAACGGCTGACTAGGCGGCAGCTGCAGGGGCGTGGTACGAGTAGCTGTGGTGCTGGAAAGATCTTCCCTGCTCCGGGCTCCTCTAATTCTGACTGCGTGCTGACGGCCTAGATGACAACGTTCCTGAGGGTGGAGGACATCCAGGCGACACCTTTATTGCAGATATGCTTACAGACATGGTGTTCGACCTGGAGTTTATTACGCTTATACACTCTGTTCCTTCTTCCTCTGGGCTGCCTGCTCGCGGGGGATGCAAACCGCAATATCTCAGTTTGAGCAAGCCCAAGCGCGTCCGGCCAATAGTCCAATGCGTTTTGTGTGGGTATACTGGATCTGGTAACATGGCCAGACACCACACTGTCAAACACCCTAAGCTGCCAACTAAATAATATATTTAGCCTATTCTGCTATTAATTTTGTGTGTAAATAATATGAGAGCTGTAAATAATTTTTGTTGTTTTTACTTTAAGCTTATTTGGTGTTTTATATAATATTGGTAGTATATTTTCTGATATTTTTTATTTCACTACTGCGGCTATGCTCTGTCTGGTTATGCTGGTTTGTCATTGCGGCTGAGCATTGTTGAATTTTTAGCTCCACCGCGGCTGTGCCTCTTGGCTCTTGACCCCTGGCCCCCTGACCCCATGACCCAACTGACCCCAAGACACCAATTGACCCCAAGACACCCCGACTGACCCCGAAACACCCCGACTTACACCAAGACGCACCGATTAACCCCAAGACCCTTCCGACTGATCCCAAGACCCTCCACTTTCTGGAGATCTATTACTATTTCTCGGAAAATTTTGACCCTGGGCTGATGGTTTTTTTTTCTATTGAAGTTGACAGTTGAAGTATGACAGTTGACATATAACAGTTGATATTATTTAAATACAAATTGTTTATTTATTTTGTTCTCTAATTAATTATTTTATTTTCGCTCTAAGAATTGGGATGTCATAACTTAAACTAAAAGTCATAAAGAACCACCAAAAACTTCCTAAATTGTATAGCCTAAATCACCCTGTCGATATTGCTTTGCGTGAAAAGGAATCTCTAAATAAATCATATAAAGATGCCTTTAAAGTTTAAAACTGCGTTACGCAGACACCCGCGCGTTTTCACACAAAATTGCCCCGCGCGTCGCGGGGTTATTTCGACGAAAACGCGCAGGCGTCCGTGTAACGCAGTATTGGCCCTCATCTCACCTCTACACAGAGCTTCCGTGAATTCCGTTCTTTACAAACTAAAGAGGATGTCTGGTCTATTACAAAACCCACCTCGGCCGCCGAACACTATTAAGCGGCATGACGGTTCTTTTAATATCACCTTTAAAGAAACCGCCATAGAGTTGGTTAACCGATTTTTCCCGGATGTCTCAAGTGACACTTACGCTTCGCAAATGGACATGACTCGGCTTTTGAGTTAGATATTTTTCTTATTTACCTTTATCTGGTTCAGGCTCCCCTGAATCATCTTTTACTATTATCGAAATCACTTCTTGTCTTAAGTCCTTTAATCCCAATAAGACTCCGGACAATCTCACCTCGGATATCTGCTTTCAGGTCACAACTTACTTCCCTGAACTCATCACCGATTTCCTTAACATATGTTACCTACTTAGCTACTTCTCAAAGGCGTGGAAGGTTGCTATAGTCAAAATTATTCCAAAACCCAACAAAACCTTTTTCTTAATCAACGTTTTTGGCAAAATTTATGAAAAGTTACTCATTAACAGACTTAATTATCACATCATCACCACCAACAACTGTTGCTTGCAATTTAAGAATAGAATATAATTTATTACTTGTTTGATTTTTTACTTGTTTGTTATTTAAAACTTTTTTTTTATAATTTAATATTTAATTTGGCTTAAACCACAAACTTCTACCAACCACGCCGTCAGCAAGGCCCTCGATACCATTCAGTTGGCTAAGGACAAGAGGCAGCAGGTTGTTGCCACCTCTACTGATATTCAGGGAGCTTTTGATAGCGCATGGTGGCCAGCTTTTTTCCTTCGCCTTAGAGAAGTCAACTATTCTCTTGAGTTGTATAGAGCGCTTCTTAGTTACATTGACAACCGTGTTATCACTCTCACCATGGGTGACGGTACCGTTTGCAAAACCCAAGGGATGCATTCAAGGTTCAATGGTTAGTCCCACCATGTGGAACCTCACCTTGGATTTGGTCCTTACCGAGCACCAGCTACTACTCGTACCATCTACAGGCATATGCAGTCGATATCCTTATCCTTTACTTTTAATTCTCATCATAAAGACCTGGGGAATATCAGGCCCTTAAAACTATTCACAAATTATGCTCTTACTTAAAATTAACTGTTTCCGCAACATAAACTCAATCCCCCTTATTCCAAAACGAGGTTTTAGGATAGTCCGAGATGTGGATTTAAACCTTGGATTTAGATACAGATTTACTCGTGAACTATAGTCTAAACACTAACCCTATAGATTACAGAGGGAACTATAGTCTAAACACTATCCCTATGGATTATATAGGGATAGTGTTAAGACTATAGTTCACGAGTAAATCTGTATCTAAATCTAAGGTTTAAATCCACATCTCGGACTATCCTTAAACCTCGTTTTGGAATAATGGGGAATCGCTTTTATCCTTAAGGCTAGGATACTCAAAATTACTTTAGATGGACAAATTGTTCCATTCAGCAATACCTTTAAATATCTTGGCATTCTCATTGATCACCAACTCACTTTCACCAAACATGTGAAATATGTACTTAATAGAAAATTTTAAAGCCATCTAAAATTTTTGCTATTTTTGTCCGACACACATAGGGTCTCAGACAACGTCAAAATTTTTATATGTAATACAGCCCATCAACCTATATGCGGCTGGTGTCTGGGCCTATAAAGCCCTCAGCTATAAATGTGTTCATGAAAAGCTCCTTTCTATACAAAGAGCCTTCGCTCTCCATCACTCTTGCCCAGCTTATACAGCTCGATCATAAACCAAAGGAGATGGCCGATAACGAGCTCACCAAATTAACTAACCGCGCGGAACATATTATGCCGGGTGATCTTAAACTTTTTTTTATCGAGGAGAAATGCGCCTTATGCACCGTCCCATCGCTCCGGGGGAGCTCCCTGCTGGCCTGAGATGGTGGGCGGCCAGATGTTTACCCACTAAAACTCCTCGGTGTCCCTCTCTTCACCTTAATCCAGGAGGAAGTAGGAACTGTTTGCACATAACACTACTTCCCCCTGGGGTGACTGGTCTCGAAACTCTTTCGCGAAAAACCCATTAGAGGGAAAAAACCGTCTGGAGAGGTGGCGCAGGACACGCCGCCGCCATCTTGATCTACCTGTTACAATCTCACAGCTTTCGTTTCAGCATTTAACTGTACGGAACATTGAGCAATTTCATACTTCCTGTGCATATCATACCAGATTCACACAAATCTTTACTGATGGCTGTAAGTTAGACGATAAAGTCGGCGCCGCCTTTGCGGCTTTTGATTCTGATGACATTGATAATGCTGCTGCTTTAGTTCAAAGAAAGCTAAAGTTGCATGATTTACTGTCTATGAGGAACTACTAACTTTACAGCTGTTGGCATCTTGAGCAATTTTAGATCTTTAACTTTATCTACTGGAGAAGGCTCACAGCACAGCTAAGCGACTGTCACTGATCGTTTACGGTCGTGCGGGTTAAGCGACGCCTGGCGCGGTCATTACTTCGATGGGTGGCTAATCAGTAGTGTGGCAAAAATGTGTTTTCGTTAGCCCCTCCGTGCTTCGGAAGGCACGTTAACCCGTTGGTCCTGGTTGCTACCTCTAGTAGCAGTCGTTAGGTCAACTTAGAGGCCTTAGGGCGATCTGAAAACTCTAACAATAGGTGAGCCACACCATTATACGAGAAGAAGAAGAACTTTATCCACTCACGCTGGTTCATCCAGGGGTATGATACATCTGTAAATGTCGCTTCCATTACCACTATCGTGTTTGTGTGGGTCAAGGATTACGCTGACATACTTATACATTAATATACATGCCAACTCTTTGGCAAAGCAACCATCTTACACAAGGCTCCTGAGTTTTGCCGAGTGCCATAGAGTTATATATATGCTAACCGTCCGTCGCATTGCTCTGGAATCCAAAAAGGTCCATTACTCTGATGTCAGCTTGTATACTCGCCGCCTCATTCCTGATTACGATGCGTTTGCTTTTACACAGAATGCCAAAATCAATTTCTATACGACTCAGCTTCTTTCTGATCATGCTTTTCACAAATTCTTTTTACATTGTTTCTGAATCACTAGTGAAGTTAAGTAAGAACGTTTTTTTTTGACATTTTGGATGGGCCAAGATTTACGTGTTAAGTTTGTTTTGATCTTATTTATTTTGAATAAGTAAATAATTTTTTTTATTTTTTTTATTTTAGGTAGTATAATTTGAATACTACTCTTTTACAGTCAGAATTGCTGGCCATATGCAAGGCGACCTTTGACATCTACTGCGATTCAAGGTCGTCGCTAGAGACACTGGTAAAAACAGCTCTCTACATCCCTTCGCAGTCCAAACACGGAGCAATCTTGAAGATTGCGTCAGCCAAAACAAACTATAAGTTTGTTTTGGCTGAAAGCTTACGTGGGAATCGAGAGGAATGAGAGAGCTGATCAGATGGCAAAGGACGCAGCCCTTAAACTAAAAACGCGGCTACCTATGACAATGTATCTGGTTTCGTTCGCCAATGATGAGCGTCTAACTTAACCTGATGCGCGGTGCTGGAGCTCCCTCCAGATCGGCGAAAATTGTGATCTATTCCCCGGAGGTCCGAGCGGTCTTTCTGCCTCCTCATCCTCGAATAAGTAATGTGAAGGGAGCCCTTCTAGAGTCGCCTCGTCGGCAGATCACACAGCTACCACCATCAAAGCGAGCACCGACATCTAACAACCCAAATCATAAACTATCCTTTCTTCAATGTAATCTATTCAGCAGCTACAAATCTACCCACGAATATAAACAATATTTGTGCGAACACGACTTCGATATCGGTCGTCTGGTTTACTGAACTCTACGTCGTCGGTCCGTGCGTCGGTGCCCCTACCGGCATGAAGTCTCTGGAACAGAGGCCTGTGTACTCATCAAAAACGGTCTCGGCGAATGCAACCCTGGGCATAGCCCAACATAGCTCTCCTAACTTGAGCGTGGTCCAACTGTCAGTCTCCCACCGTCATTTCTCCATCAATTCAGTGTATATAGAACCGGACGAGAAGGTTGGCAACACGCTTAATAACAAGCTGGAGGCTTTCCTAAAGTCTACATGTAATAGGAGGGAACATCAAAGTTCCCTCCAGCTGTAGAAAGCGATAAAAGCAACCTAGAGGCAAGCTAATTACCCGTATAATTTTATCCAACCTTTGTAATGTGGGAAACACACACACCTTTGAAGCAGTCAGGTATTGTCTTCCTCGGTCATCAATCGTTGATCTCACACTAGTCTCCGACAATCTCTCAGATAAAATTCGTGACTGGAAAGCTGATATCGAAGCATGCCAATCATCAATCATCAGACCACAATGCAATACAGTTTAACCTTAACCTAAATAAAATCAAAACTACCTACCGATATTCAACTAAATTTGCCAACTGGTCAAACCTAGAAGAACCCCTACAAAATAACATCGAAACGAATAAAATTGCAGCTACTGATTTCGCCACTAACACCCTTTAAAGTCGACAAAATTATCGATGATGTTACTGAAGCTATTTAACAGTGCTGTGATCGTCCATTACACAGAAAATCAGGCCCAAAAGACGTCAGACCTTGGTGGTCTGACGAACTGGAAAAACAAAAAAAAAACTCATCAAATATCATCATACCATTCAAAATGTTCCTCTCTTTCCTGCAGAATATTTTTTTTGTCAATAAACAAAAAAAAAATATTCTGCAGGAAAGAGAGAAAGTTAGAAAGAAGTTTGCAAAAAATATTAGCAAGGCATCCTCCGATAACTTTCGAGAGTTCTGCACAAAGCAAGAAAAAGATGATGTTCTGTGACCCATCGTCTCTTTAAAACAGGTTTTTCCCCCCAACCACCTACTACACGGAAACCGACAAACCACATCTACCCACTCAAGAAACCGCGGATGAGCTCATAAAAAAAGTTCTATCCCGAGAACATAGTAAGACGATAACGAGACCAAAAACTCATTCGAGAGCAATCCAAATTGATCCCAGATACATCGGATGAACCACTTTACCTGCAGGTAATTAGCTGCTTGTGGTCAATGAACCAGAACCCTGGTATGGATGTATCACTTTACCTCAGACATCCGTCTGCAAATCCTTTTTCAAGTGCTATCCTGAAATTCTAACCAATCTTATGAACCGATGCTTGAGTGTGTCAAGGTCCTATCTACCTAGATAAAACCTTGACAAATGCATCGGTTCATAAGCCTAGAAAGGAACACTACTCAGACATCAGTTCATATCGTCCCATTGGACTCATTCACATCCTAGGTATATTACTACAAAAACTTATAATGAAAAAACTCATGTATCACCAACAAACCAGCAATCAACATAGTAGGTACACGACAATTTGGTTATAAGACTCGCAAACCCACACTGGAAGCGCTCGAATCTGCACCAAGTACCTACTGTTAATGTGGCAAAACATCGGCGTTATTTAGTAATAGCGATCTCTCTATCAAAGCTGCTTAGTGCTTTCGACAATGCCTATATGGCCCGCGATACTCCAAAGATAACGTAAAATCAATTGTCCCAAAAACCTATTTACCATTATTCACACTTCTATTTTTGATGTAGTCTTGAATACCCAAGACTACCTCTAAAACAGAAGTGTTACTACATCTTGCAGATACTGCAGCAGCAATATTATGCTAAAAGAATGCGTTAAAGGTCCCGTCTGTGGATCCACCTTCTCAAACAATAAAGGCACACTTCTGGAGATGCCATTACCTAAAGGTTGTCATTTGCAAGCGTTTGCCGATGACGTGCGGTGGTCGAAGCTTCGAATATATTGAATCTTCAACACACAGCAAACTATGCTCATAAAATTATCTCCGGTTGGGGCAACAAAGTGAGCTAACTTTCGGGCCTACCAAAACACTACTAATTGCGTTACACCTAAAGTCCACAATGTGGCAAAAGATCGGCGTTATTTAGTACTTAATAGCTATCTCTCTTGAT